>CM021107.1:603935402-604363591 GCA_007115665.2 Sequoiadendron giganteum
AAAGAAAAACTAAAATCATGAGTCTGTGTTAGTCGAACTATGTGGTCATTGCATGTGTAACGTAGGCAAGGCTAATCTTTGATTAGCCCCTGAGACCCCTAGGAAAAGTTAGTAAGTTAGGTCTTTGGTCAAAATCTCGAAAAATCACAAAAACATCACAAAATCAGGATGGATGATCTAATATGAATAATGATTGAAACACTTTAAGTTAAAAGTAGATAAGTTGTATTTTTTATTAATGTTATCATTTCTTTGGAGTAACTCAATGATGTAAAAGAACTAGAGAAACAAGGAAGAAGAATGATATTTTTATCGTCTATTGTCTGCAAGTTAATCATATGAATGTATGAATTGTCAGGGGATGTGCTATGCAAATGTATCACTAATGACATTTAGAATTCACACATTGAAATGATTAATCACTGCCTGTTTACTCAATGAATGCTCAGGTCATCTTGGTTCAATTATACCTAGATGCTTGTGTTTGCTTGCAATATCAAAAATCATGAAAATAGTACTCAGGTCGTCATTGGTCTAACATATACCATTTACGTGTGTACTCACTTTCAACATCCAATAAAAGCTCTATGATGATACCAAGCATAAAGTATTGTTAAAATGACAATGTTTTGCATATAGCTACATGTTAAAATTAGATTGCATTCATAATAAATTCATCATTTGGAAATTGTTTGTTGGATAAAGGATTCCAAATAATGATTATCTTTTCTACAAAAATGATTGAGTATACTTGACATAAATAAAAAATAAAATTAAAAAAACATATAGAAGTCATCATCTCATCATTAAGTTTTCATCATTTCATCATTCATCCATTTTACATCAAATAGTTATGCATTTATCGTCCATCAACATCATATCATCAATACATACATCATATCATTTCATTACATTATTATCATATGCATTTGATCAAAATTTACACCATCCATCCATTATCCTCCATTACAAAATCATCATTTTATTATCATTATCACATTTAAAATAAAAAGCATTTACTATTCATCCATACATTTCATCACATTGAAATAAATGCAAATCATCACATATCCATACATCATAGGTCATCTTGAAACATCATTTAAAGACATCATATCATCCATACATCATAGATCATCATTTAGAACATCATACATTATTGTTCATAACATCCATACATCATATATTCTGCATATGCATTCATCTAGAATCATCACCTGATACATCATCACATAAACTAAAAGCATACATCAGAGAATAATAAACCATCATAAATAGAAATCACCACATATCATATATATATCATCAATGCCAGGTATACAATGAAGTCTGAAATAAGAAAAGATACATCATCAAAAATAAGCTGACTCGAAGTATACATCATATCTCAAAAAAAATAAAAATGTGTCAATACAGCATCTATGATCTGTTGCTACCAGAATGAGTAGGCCCAATAGGACCAGTACCACCACCACCCCTGAAAGGACCAGGATCTCTGGGATATCTCCGTGGAGGCTATGTCACACCCTCGCTAACTGTTCGGGTATGGGTTCGACCAATTCTCAATGGAGCATAGCTGACTCTACGATCGGCAGGCACTGCATCATGACATCTACCCTGGTAAAACTCTACCTCTTGGCCAGCCCGTAGAACCTCCCTCATGTAATCTACAATAGAGGTACCATCAGCTACTCTCATGATGAATTGGATATGATAGTGAAAGGCTTAGAGTTGCACTACCTATATATTCTTTCCACACTCATAGGCATAGATCTCTCCAACAATCGACTGAATGGAGATGTTCCTTTTGATTTTGGAAATTTGAAGGGGTTGAGGTTTCTCAATCTATCAAGAAACCTCAGTGGAGTTATTCCACCCAATTTGGGGAAAATGAGTCAATCGGAATCATTGGACCTTTCTTCAAACATATTTTATGGAGATATTCCTACAGATTTTCAATCTCTAACATCATTGGCATGTTTAAATTTGTCCAACAATGACCTCTCAGGAAGAATACCTCAAGGAGGAAAAATGATCACATTTGATAACACATTGTGAGCCAGATTTTTGCCTATGCTAACATGATCAACACAAAAGAGAGTTAGTCAAGTTAGAAAAAACAATAATCGAGCTCCCTATGAAACTCTTAATCACATTAAGACAAGGAAACATGATAAAAAGCATACAAAGAAAGCATATAAACATGTAAACCTATCTAAAATGGATCAAACCACATCTCATAGGGGGATTGGTGCTACTTTGATGTGGAAAGTGGCCCTTTCCCAACCCCTTTTTGATAAGCTCTTGGATGATGGATGCAATGCCTTGAAGATGCAAGATGATAATCAAGATGAAGTGCAAGATGAATGTGTATCAAGTTGTCCATAAATCAATAGAAGAATCCCCTATTTGTAGAATAGAAGGATAGAAGAATGAAAGATAAGAGGAATGTGGGATAAAGCATGAGACAATGACAAGATGCCACTTGTCAACATGTCAATGGAGGAAGGTTGCACACATTTGGTCATTGTGCATGATAAATGCTATTAGGTGAATTTTGAAATTTTGAAAGTTAGCTTGTTGGAGGGAGAAGAAAGAGACTTAAATGCCAAGTGGGAGACATGTAAGAGACAATGCAAGAGGAGTTAAATGCTTTGTTGGAAGGAAAAATCCCATTTGGAGGGATTTTCAAATTTGGAAGAATATTCCCCTAAAGATGCCATGTTGAAAGAAAATACAAATTTAATAAATCAATTAAATGTATTTTCATGTGCAAGTGGCAAAATCTAGAGAATTGAGGGATTAGATTAGCATTAATCATGATTTGATTAATTTTAATGAAGGTTAGTTGATTGTGACACTCATCTTAAATATTTGGATTTATTTAAATTAAATGAGAAGATAAAGGACATTAGAGATTTAATTAATATTTGGATTTATTTAATTAAATGAAGCAACTTTTAGGAGATAAAAATTTGTTTGTTTAATTACAAAGATTAATTTAGGAGATTAATTAAATAAAATTGATTTATTTAATTAAAGAGATGAAAATGGTGGCTTAATTAAATAAAGATTGGTTTATTCAATTAAGAGAGGAAATATGATGAATTTTAATCAGATAAAGATTATTTGATTAAAATGGTTAGGAGAGGGATAATTAAGGACGAAATAAAATTAGTGATTCCGGATCAGATGCATGTATATTTTACGTGCCTACATTTTACCCCTCTTTGAAGCAAACCAATTGACCTATTGCATTGATTCAAATAATGATGCTGCCAAGATCAAAATTAAAAAAAAATGTGATTTTTTCGGATGCCCTAGTGGAAAGAAGTATGTTGGTACATTGCCCCTTCAAGAGATTGAGCGAAAAGTTCAATTTGAGGGTTAATTTCGCGACAAAGAGGATCAAGATGGATGTATGGATGGTTAGACTAATAGATATATACTATTCAATGATGAAAATGCAATGCATATGAATGATATACAACATGCTGGCGATTTGTGGGTGCAGGATGGATGCATTAGCGACGATGATTAACTGTTAGCACAAAGAGAAGAAAGAAGAAATGAGATGATGATAAGAGGATTCAACAAGCCAACTTTATTAGAGATGATGATGAGAGATGGATGATTTGCTTATCAGGAATTGGGATTTTAAAAGGAATACTTACCTTATGTTTGATAGCACACATAGATATGATGCATCAAGGTATAAAGAACCAAGATGGCGTTGAACCTAGTGTGATGGAATTTGACTTGACAAATAGATAGGATGATCTTGTTCACACCTAACATTAAAAAACTTGGCTAGGATGCACTTCAAAATTTTCAAACATCTCAGACCAAAGCATGGAAAGGTGTAACCTATCAATGCAATAGTCAACAAGCTATTCAAAACACCTTCCGTACATACCTAACAAAGAAAGTATTCACCAAGGTTATATTACAAGAACATCCAATAAGTACAGTACACAAAAGGATAATGATCATTGCCCCATTCCTTTCTCTCTAAACCATTTTGATTAGGCATCATCGAGAGGTCATCAGAATGAGCATAAAATAAGATAAGTTAAAAAGACAAAGATACAGTAAACAAACAAACTAATGTTTTTCATACCGCTAGCCAAGACTAAACTACGATGATGCCTAATATTGATTTCCATTGTAGGAAGGATGCATCCTAGGAAATTTTGTGATTAGGTGATGATGAGATTGACTGGATGATAAGATATTGATGTCAAGAGTTCACCACTTGCTAACTTACTAACCTAGACTTGAGACTCTGACGATTGAGCTTTTACTTTTAAATCTGCTAGACTTCCTTCTAATTGTTTTACCAAAGGATAAAAGCAACGATGATTTATTATGAGTGGATGATTATTGCAGGTGAAAGCAAGATGAGACAAATGCAAAATTTTGATTTTTTTCAAATATTTGGATGTTTTTGGTGTTTTGAAATGTTTTGAGGCTGTTTTGGGGATTTTGAGATTTTACAAATGTTTTGATTTTCAAATTTTTTGATTTTTTTTTTTTTGGTTTTATGAGATTTTATGAATGTTTTTGGATTTTGTGTCTTCGAGGCCAATCAAGGATTAGCCTTGCCTATGTTTAAGCTTAGAGACGATGTAGTTAGGATAACCATGTTTTTTATGTTTTCTAATTTTTCGATATATTTTTGGATTTTGATATGATTCAGATGTTTTGAATATGAATATGTGATGATATCACTGCTCTACTTTGGGATTTTTGTTGAAAACAAAGCTAAGGTTGATTGATCAGATTGATGGGTTTGTGATGATAACATTGTTGAGGATACACAACAATGCAAGGATAGTGTTAAGCAACATGAGGATTTCAAGATTGATGATGATAACATTTTTGAGGATACACAACAATGCAAGGATAGTGTTAAGCAACATGAGGATTGAGAATAATATCTCGAGATGATGATGGATTGATTGGATTTGATTGATCAATATTTTGAAGGTTGATTTTGGAACAAAATTATTTTGATGATTTGATGTGATTTTGAAGTACATAGTAGATGCAACTGATATTGATTTTTTGGATTGATGTTCGACAAAAGATAAAGCTTGATAAGGAACCTCGTCTTGTCAAAATATTCCATGGGCTAGTGATTTGGCTTTTGGCTCACAAATTCTTTGACCAATTTGATTTCATGTTTGTCAATGTTCGGATCACCACATAAGTTGGAGGATATATATCAAGATTTATTCCCGAAGCAAGATGCAAATATTTTTCCCCAATGTCTAGCAATGTTTGAAAGGCCATGGGTGGATTCTTGGATAGGAGGATGGATGGATGGATATGGTAAGCATGCAAAGGATTCCAAGGATGATCTTGTGATACAATAAGGTGTTTGAACATAGGATGCTCATTTGGATAATGCTTCAAGGCTTAGAGAATGTTAGGTAGGATAGGATCAATGAAAATGACCCATTTCAAGACATTTACCATAAACAAGTGTAAAGTGTGCACCAAAATTTTATCAAGATCAAGATAAGGTAGATAGATGGTAGTGGGTTGGATAAATGGTTCATGGATGAATGGGTTTATTATGAATAAGATGGATGGAATGCTATATTTATTATGGATGGGATGAGATGCTTCCAACTGAGATGGCACATGTAGATGCTCGATTCTACACATGACATCTATTTTCTAGGTTTTCATCATGGTACATGTCCAAAGCACCACCGAAGTGGTTTTCACTAGAGGACAATTTTTTTCTTTACTGGTTTCAATCCTTTTTCTTATTTTTCTTTTTAATTTCTATATTTTTGGATTTTTTGGATTGTTTGCAAAATATTTAAGTTCATGTTGAACCACCTGGTACTGTCGATGTAGATGCCTCTATCATAATGTGCCACTGATATCCTTCTTGAAGAAGCTACTTTTCCAAGATACGTGCACTTGAATGCGACTTTTCAGATTCCTGATCTACCAAATGTTGATACCGGAGTTAACTTTTTTTGTGTGCCTTCATCACGATAGAGTGCCTTCTAAATCCTTATGATGAAGGGTCGTTGCCAATACATGGTCAATGTGAGAATTGGATATCATGTGTCGAGGTGTGGATGGTGGAGTGTGTTTAGGAATAAAATATTGATTGGTTGACAGATTGGAACTTTTGACTCTCCAAACTTGGGAAGATGAGTAATGATGGATGGATATGAAAGTTTCCATGGAATCAGGACCAATAGCTTGATATAATTTGTACGTTGCTTGAGAAGCCTTCTTTTTCCTTTGTGGACATCTTTGATGGATACTTTTTCCTTTTTCATTTTTCCCCATAGTTTCTTTGACTAATGGAGTTTGATAGGGATAATCATTCTTTGTATTCTTCGGTATCCACTTGTATTTGATTTATCCTACTTATTTTTCTTTGATGATGTTCTTCGTGCTTTGATTCAAATATTTCTTTTTGATGTTGGTCCCAAGTCATGGATGGGGTGATGGGTGGATGAATATTCGTGACGTGGCTAGTTGTAGTATTAGCATTGGTTTCATTGTAAGGATTTTTCATGCTTCTTATGTTGATGTTTGCTTGAGATGAAGTTGTCCCCAGTTTTATTGAGGTATCACTGATATGTTTAGATCCCTTGATTTTTGAATAACTAAGACCTTGATACTTAGGATTTCCAATAATTTTCACTAGTTCTAGGATACCTTGTTCATGTAGGCCTAATCCTCTGCCTTGATAATTCATCTGTTGAAAATTTTTACTTGCAATAGGATATGATTTACCTTGGAAACAAGGTGCTAATCCTTTTCTGCTCTATGGTGGATCTTCAAAGGTGACAACTTCTTTATTGATCAAATAGCTTGCCCTAAAAAAGGTAAGTGATCCAATTTTATAAGTGATAGGATCCTCCATATGTGGGATAAATTCTTGATTGATATCTTTGGCTTGATCTTGTGAAATATCAAATTTTAATGCTTCTTCAAGAGGTGTTGATGATTCATTGTCCACATAAAAGACTTCCTCATGATTCATTCTTGATATGCTTTCACATGATGTTTTTGATTCACAACTTTTGTAAAATCCTTCTTCATGACCTATTTTTGATATGTATCCATAGGATGTTTCTAATTCACAAGTACTTCTTTAGAAGCCTTCTTCATGATCCATTTATGATATGTCTCTAGATTTTTCTATATCTTGGTCGTGTGTATAAATGTTAAGAGTAGGAGACTCTTGTTCCTTGGTAATGATGTCAAGAGTATGGGACTCTTGTTTTTAATGAAGATCATCTACGTGTCCATCCAAAGAAAGCATCTCATGGGTAGATGAAGGAGTATGTGCTATATGGATATGGTCATCATTTGAAACATCTTGTATAGATAGGAGAGTTCCCATTAGATCATTGTAGTATCTTGGAGATACGAATTCTTGATCTTGATTAATTTTAGAATTTCTTTTGACATGATTTGGATCAAGTTCTTGGCATGGGTCAATTTCAAAGGATGGATTACTTACAAAGGGTTCTTGAACATCATGGTTAGGCATGGGAAGTGGCTTAATATACTTTTGATCTTTGAGTGGATTTGGATCTAGTGTTGATTTGAGAATTACTTCAATATTTGTAACCATGAGGTGAAAGGATGTCAATATGTCTTGGAAAGGACCATTGCTAGACCTTTGTGGAAGATGTTGATCATGCTTTGGAATACGTTCTTGATATATGTCCTCTAATTCTTTAGGTGATGTAGAGACATTGTCAACATGATCATTGGTGGATGGATCATGGATTATTTCAATAAGATCAAATAATGTAAACACGTCTTGAAATAGATCACTAAAAAGTGGCTCTTCATGAATGTTGATTTGATCATTGAATGGGGTAGCCATATCTTCACAGTTCTCATTGATGGATTAATTTTGATCATTGTCCTCAGTAGTTATGGTGGAGAGATTTTCAATGTTTTCAACCATAAGATCAAATGATTTTAACATTTCTTGAATTGGATCATTGTGGGGTATTGTTGGTGGGTTTTGATCATGATTAAAAAGTGACTCTTGATATATGTTGATTTGATCATCAGAGGAGATGGAAACATCTTCAAGGTGCTCATTGATGGGTAGTTGTAATTGATCTTTGTGATGTGATGACTAATCTTCAAGATGGGGTGATTGGATTTGTTGTTGATGTTGTTGATATCCAACCTCTTGTTATTGGAGATATTGTTCTTGATATGGTTGTGGAGATAACTCAATGCTTTGATGAAATGGTTCAACCAATGGAAGAGTGTATTGATTTTGGGGTGGAGATGTCTCTTGGTGATATGAATCAATGAGTTTTTTGAGTCTAGCAATTTTTTTTCATAAGATTTAACCTTGAAATTCTTGATATCATTGACTTGGTTGTTGAGCATGCATATCTAGCATGTATACTTGTGGTGTTTACATGGAATCATGGACTGATTGATCTTGAACAATGTTATGATTTGGTATGATGTTTAGATTTTGCATTATTGGTTGATATTGAACATTGTTGTGATTGGGAAACAAATTGCTTGGATTTAGGTAACTTTGATTTTGCATGGAGTTTTCAGCATATTGCCTGGATTTTGAGCAACATTGACAGGATTTGCAAACATATCCATCCCATAGTTTACCAAGTATGGATTTGATATGTTTATGTTTGGTAAGCTTGGATCTGGTACAATCACATTTGGCATGTAAATATTTGGTGGTATAATGTTGTTTGAAAGATTTATCAATTTTGACTTTGATTTAAATCTACCATAGGAAAAGGTGCTCCAAATTTTAGATTGGGAAAACTCACATTTGTTGTATCATTGAGGTTTTGTGTTCCTAAATTTAGGTTGGGAAAAGTCACATTTGTTGTATTATTGAAATTTGGGGGAGCTAAAGATCCCATGTATGGATTGTACAAATGTGAGTGTTGGCTTTGATAGTTTGGTTGACTTGGATTACTCATGATGTATGAATCGAGCTTATATTCCATTTTTTCTTGTGTTTTGACCTTGTTGACCTCTAAGGGATTTAGGATCAATGATGGGATGAAAGATGAAAGGGTGAGTGACATGGGTGCTTGAAATTTTAAGAACTTTGGATCAATACTAGACTTTAGGATTTTGATTTTGATTGGTTTGATTTGGATAATGAGTTTGTAGATCCCAAGATGTTGGATGTTATCCTAGGATGAACTCATTCAAAAGGGTGATAATTTAACTAAGTGTGTGAGGAAGGATTCAACCACACACACCTAACTAAATAGAGTGATTTTGATTTGGTTTAATGATGTACCCAAGTCTAGATAATGATGTTTCCAAAGCGCTAAAGTTGTTTGTGGGATAGGATGATAAATGTTTGGGATGAATGGCATGATTTATTTGATCCTAAATGAACCTAAGAAGGACTTTGTTTACTAGATGAAGATATTGAAGAACATGCTTTTCCCTAAGAGTAGTTCAAACCAAAAGACCAATGTTTGCATGGAAAACCATAAGACAAAAGACTACAAGCACATGTGTGGGGTTCAATTGAGTTAATCTTGATTAATGACTTTATTTTACCACAAACAATTCTTGATTAGGTTTTCTTGAACTTGATGTCTAATGTCCTAATTTTTTCTCATCCCACAAAGTCCATTATGTGGAAAATCAGGGAAATTAAGGGAAACGTTTACTAATGTTGACTTTAGTGAGAAAAAAATATGATAAAACCCAAGTAATTAGATGCCTCAAAGGATGAAATCCCTAGGGCAAGCAAGAGAACTCGAATTCATCAAAGATATTTGCTTCCCTAAAGAGTTTGTAATTTTGGGGATCTTGTGAATGTTTTTTTTCAAATGTTTTGAGATCCAATTAAAGTGTTTTGATTCCAAGAATATGCACAATCCTAGGATAAAGGGACAATATTTGTTGGGTTCTCGCTTGGATGAATCTAGCTACGCTTACTCTTAGCGGATGATTAGATGCTTGACCACACAAGCTCGCCCTTACAGTGCACTTGCTTCTCGGGTCAGCCAACCATCAGTACCCATGGTATACTTATCATCTCTAATAAAAGCTGTAAGAATGTGGGGTGGCTTTAGAATGACCATTCTTGCACCAACAAATAGTCAAGGATTTTGGCCTTTCTAAACAAGGGGTTTTAATATGGGACTTATATTTGTGGGGGACCATCCATGCAATAAGATACCATTGTTGCCCTTCTTGTTGGAATGATCCTCGTGATACTCAAACTTTCCTCAAGTACCCACACTTGTATACTGATTGGAAGTCACTTGGCTTTAGTGTGTTATCGGTTGGATTGTTCCCTGAGGTGATTACTTCTTCTCACCAGGTAGACTCTCTATGGATAAACAAAAGCAAGAAAGTACATCCGTAATTCAACCAATCTTTGTTGAGAAACAAAGAGAGAACACTCACAATGTACTACACTCACACTCGCAAGATTTGTTCAATTTTAAACCCAAATTGAAATATGTAGGTAATTTTTTAGGCAATCAATGTCACTAGGATGCTTTTGATTCTCAAGATCATCGTGAAGCATGAGAGAAGTGCATACACATTCAAATGACATGAATTGAGAAAAATATTACAAAACAATGAAAGAACAAGTTCGTTTTAATCCCCAAAGCAAATGGTGAGTTCGTTTTAAGCACCAAAATCCAAGTGTGAAGTTGATTGTTCAATTTTAGACCAAATTCAAATTCTTATAAGTGTTTCTAAGGTTCAATTTTAACCAATTTAAAAATGTAATCAAATCAATGATTAATTTTAAACCCCAATTAGAAGTGAGTTGGTTTAAAACAAAAAATGAGAGTATAAAATGGAAGCCAAGCATTAAAAAATGCTTTTTCAAGTCTTAGTTTCAATGTTCAAGGATTATTTTTTTTTCAACTCCAATTTGCTTGCTTCTGTTCAATCCCAATGTTCAATTCCAACGCCAACATACCCAAAAACATTACAAATAAGGGTATGTGCAGGATCACATGGAAAAAAAAGGCCCTTAAGTGGCAATAAAATTCTGAAAATCAGAGTTAGGCAACTTGACGTAAAAATTTGAATAAGTTATCTATATTATTTCAAAAATATGTAATATTATAATTTGTAGCAAATTGAATGTAGTTTCAAAACTACTAAGTTTATTTAAAAAAATAAAAAATATATTTGGTGAAAATTTGAAATTTTAATGCAATAGTACTTAAATTTAAGGGAAAAAATAAGAAGTAGGTGTTTGTCTAACCACCCTAACCATAATAAAATGATAATATTTTTTTATAATATTTTAGATATAAGTAAGGAACTCATGTCCTGATGTGATGCATTTTTTTTATAATTTTTTTACAAGTAAATAATTAATTATGATTTTTTTATTACAAATTTAAAAAAATATAAAAAACTCGTATGTCTGACCACCTTAACTTGGTAAAAAAATCATGAAATTAAATTCTTTTTTTTTTTTAATCCTATAGTATGTGAAACATAGAATGTGATGCATGTTTTGGTTTCAAAAAATGTGATACCGTTTGAAAGCTATAGATTTTTTTCAATCAGCCTATCAATAAGGACTTTAGTCATAATTCAAATAGAAAATGAATAATAATTATTTATTAAATTCAAAGTAAAGCATAATTTATATTGGTGGAAAGATGAGAATCTCTTTTAAAAACCTTTTTCGTTTCATCAATTTTAGGTAAAAAAAAAGTTGTCAACCACATGGGCCATCATATCACATAGATATCGCCACTTTTTGGCCCATCATGATCCTACACATACTCATAAGATTTATTTCAATGTCAAAAAAATGAAAACAAAAAAGTTGTGGCCCCTGATATTCATACTACAAGATAATCAAAAAAAGGAAGACCATGCATATGTTAGAGCTTTATACCACCAGATTACAGAACCATTTATAATATTGATGATAGATTGATAACCAATAAATGACAAGAAACTCCCTTTTTGTTTAACTCTACTAAAGAGTGTTACTTTACACGTTCATATTCATCAGCTTTTAGCATAGTATGCTAAGTCCAGTTGGGTAATGAAGCTACAATTATGATAAGATCCAACTCCAAAGTAGTTGTATTGGTTACTTAATGCGTGCAACAAAATTTAGGTAAATATCATTAGAAGTCAACTTTGAGATTCAAGCACTCAAAAAAAATGACGACATTTACTGCCCCTACCAGAGATTACCCGCATGCCACAAAAAGCTTAAAAACAATCAAATCATATTTATGAGAAAGCCCATGAATTCTACCTTGACATTAAAACAAATGGATTTTCAAATCTTTGCAACAAAAATATTTATGAGACAACGCCAACATATCTCTACAAATAACAAATATTGAAATCTTTTAATAACAAATGAAAACTACTACCCAAATATCTCCATGATTTCATGAATATAGGTAAGTTTCATTACGAAGAAGAATAAAGGACAAAAAATCATTGAACTCTGAGTAGTATATTTAAGAACTAAGATTGCAAGCTCAATAAAGGCTTTCAGTCGACCCTTATTTTAGTAGTATACCTTTGGACAGTTGCGCAGATCTATGCTTGATCGTAGGATTCACACAAAATGGACAACAATGATAGTAAGCACTTCACACAGGCTGAGGTGAATTCAATTATTAATTCAAACTATAATCTCATGGAAAATGATAATGGTAGGATACGCACAAAATGGGCTTGTTGAAAAGGCGCGGGAAACTTTCAAGCAAATGCCATTACCAGGCATAAAGCTGAATTCTCAAGTTAATAACTTTCAAGTTAATAATTGTAAGATGTTTTCAAGTTAAATGCGATTGGTAGATGTGAGTTGGATTCCACGGCCTTTACCCACATCTATACGCATTAATTGACTAAAATTATCCAAGCTTCCCAATAACTACCTTCAGAACAGGATCAAAGACATAGTCCAGAATCAACAACAAGATCGAAGACAGTCTGGAATCAGCAAAATCAGACAATAAGAATGCAGTGAAATAGATATCATGTCCTCCTTTTCTACCTGTTAATATACACGTGTATATATCTGGATCTTAATCACAAAAGTTCTATACACATTTGAATCATAGTAGAAATGTAGTGAACATAAAATGCGATTTTAATAAAGAGCAGAAACGTAATGGCATTCAAAACTCAAGGTATCAGTAAAAGTATGTGATTTAAAGCAAGGTTGGTGGGCATGAAGGATCATTGTAAATCTTTTTGACATGCCACATAATCCCCATGGCTCATTTCATTCCTCCTACATACAGTGGGCGCATATAGATGCTCAAAAAAGTAAAGCTCATTCCATTGGAGATGAAAACTGTGTGAAAGTTGCTCGTATGAACATAAATGAAAGCTACAGTGGACCCAAGGCAGAAAATAATTGTAACAATGTTCAGAGCAGTGTGTTCATAGCTGAAAGCTCTTAGTGGAACTAAGCCATGAAACTGAGCCAGAAACTATGTGTTCTTGGGGCCTTCATGCAACTAAGTAGATTCAAAAAGATTGCTATTGATAAGGCTGGATGGGTATTATTAGCGGGCGACACGAAGGCCATCAGCAACTGTGTAAATAAGTGTAATGATCGAATATCATCTGCTAGAAAAGCTTACGTGAATGTCTTTCTCTTCCTATGAGAAAAACAAAATGCTACTATCTTGTAAAACAACATAAGAATTCATTCAAATAACAAGACTTGCATCTAACACAAACCGATTACATTAAAAAAATTTCATTGTTGTCTGTTTGATAGTAAATAAAAAAGAACAAAGACTTTACGTAAAGCATTAATCAATTTCGTGTAAACAGAAATAGAGAATGTGCATGAAAAGAAAGGAAAAAAAAAAAGAAAAAAGTGGCTTCATATTTTTGTCTAATGCATGGAGTAAACAACAGTGGTCAAAGATAAAGACTATATATTCTGCCCTCCCTCTAGCGCCATTTGTAGGATGGTGAAATCTCACACATTGGTTGTATGGATTCAACCATTCTCATAGAATAACATAGTTCATTTACTCCAAACAAAATGCTAAAGCTAAACCAAACATGTAATAGAGCAAATGAAATACAACCTATTCTATGGTGGATTGGTGCCCTCCATGAAGATATGAGAGAGCCCTTTCCCAATCCCTTTCTAAGCCAAATGAGATAGACAATGAGTTGCTATGAGCTCAAGTTGCCTATAGTTTTGATGCCTTCAAAGTGTGTTGTAGAAATGAGAGAAGATGGCTTGCATTTATAGGAAAAGTTGATAGAAGAGAGGCCCAAATTAGGCAATGTGGGACTAAATCCCATCCAATAGGATAGAGACACTTGTCATAATGGGATTGGTCAAAGCTTGTGCAATTTTTGGCCAATGTGCCCATTCAAATTTGAAAAATGTTAATAAATGCATGTTGTTGAGAGTTTTGGGGGGAATAATCTTTGTCCAAAAAAGTCAAAGATGAGAGTTATTGAGGGAAAATAACTCTTTTTAATAAATCAATAAATTGATTTATTGATGCAAGTGGGTGGGTTAGTTAGGAGTTTAGATTTGACTCTAGTTGAGTCAAAAGCTAGAGAATGCTAATCATGATTTAGAAGTCAATTAATTTAGATTAATTAACTTAGGGGATATTAAGAAGTGACATTTGATAAATCAAATGAGAAGAACTTTAAGGATTTGATTAAATAAATTAATTTATTTAATGAACCTTAGGAAATTAATCAATAAATTGTCTTAATTGATTAATAGGAGAATTCGATGCACGATGTTAGTTTTACGTGTCTACAGAAAGACTATTCACACTATAATTATATAGATTCTATACAATTCTATATAAAAAAAAAAAAAAAATATTTAAATTTGTACAATATTAAAACATATCAAGTTTTGAAAAAAGTATTGAAAACCAGGATGGCGTTGCGCCTAGTGTGATGGACTCTGACTCAGCAATCAGATAGGAGTGATCTTGTTCACACTTGACATATGGAAACCTTGCTAGGACGGACCCAACAAAGAAAGTATTTGCCAAGTTATTTTACAACAACATTCAACAAGCACAACAGATAAAAAGATAATGATCATTGCCCCATTCCTTTCTCTCTAAACCTATTTTGTTTAGGCATCATCGAGAGGTCCTTGGAATGAGCGCAAAATAAGATAAGTCAAAAAGACCAAAATAAAGTAAACAAACAAGCTGATGTTCTTCGTATCGCTAGCCAAGACTAAACTACTATGGGGTACCTGATGCTTATGTCCATCGTGGGAAAGCTTCATCCTAGGACATGTAGTGATCAGGGTTTTGGATAGACTGATTGTGTGATAAGCTATTGATACTCTGAGTTGATCAACTTGCTGACTTACTGACTTAGGCTTGAGACTCTGACAATAAGGCATTTACTTTAGAACCTGCTAAACTTGCTTCTGACTAACTCACCAAAAGGTGAAAGCGACGATGATTTATTATGAGTGATGAAAATCACGGGTGAAAGCGAGATGAAATGGATGTACCATTTTGGGTTTTTTTTTTTCAAATGTTTTGAGGCTGTTTTTGGAATTTTTGAGATGTTTTACAAATTTTTTTTTTGGTATTTTCAACATTTTACGACGAACAGACTAACTTAAAGACCTATCCTAGGGGTCTCGGGAGCTGATCCATAGATTAGCCTTGCCTACGTTATATACGCAGAGACCACGTAGTTCGACTGGTGGTGGACTAACTTGATGATAATATGGACAAATGGATTGCCATTTTATTGCCTAAAGGACTGACTTAAGATGCAGACTAGATGGGCAAACGGATTGCCAATGCAATGGACGCCTACAGGACTGACCCAACCGTCTCGAGGGATGATCAAAGATCAACCTTGCCTACGTTCAAGCTCAGAGACGACGTAGTTTGACAAGGTGGAAAAACTGACAAGACTTAATGATGAAATTTTTTGAAGATTTTTTTGATATTTTGACATGTTTTTGGATTTTTGATGATTTGGATGTTTTTGAGTTTTTTGCATGATTTTGACAATTAGAATATTATATGCATGATATCAGTGCTTTGTTTTGGGATTTTTTGTTGAAAACCAAGCTTAATGTTGATCAATCAGATTGATGAATTGATAGTTTGACTAGGTGTGTTAAGTCAAACAAAAGTGATAATGCACTCGTAAGTTCCAGGAAGTTGTGTTATCTCAGAGTAAACTCGTACAAAAAGGATAATTTGGCTAGGTGTGTTAAGCCAAACGAGGTGATGATTTGATAATTTCGCTAAGTGTGTTAAGCCAAACAGAGTGATGATAATGAACTTGTAAACCCAAGGAAGTTGTGTTATCCTAGAGTAAACTCGTGCACAAGATGATAGTTTGACTAAGTGTGTTAAGTCAAACAAGGTGATGATTGATTGGATTCGATTGATCAAGATTGATGAAGCTTGATTTGGAACAAAATTATTTTGATGATTTGATGTGACATTGAAGTACACATTAGATGCAACTGATATTGATTGTTGGATTGATGTTCGACAAAAGATAAAACATCATCTTGTCAAAATATGCCATGGGCTAGTGACTTGGATTCGTGTTCACAAATGATTTGACCAAGTTGATTTCACGTTTTCCAATGCTTGGATCACCACATAAGTGGGAAGATATAGGTCAAGATTTATTCTCGAAGCAAGATGCAAATATCTGCCCCCAGTGTCTAGCAATGTTTGACTAGCCATAGGTGAATTTTTGGATGGACGGATGGACGAATGGGTATGGATCATCTTATGATAAGATAATGGTGTTCGAACAGAGGAATGCTCATTCGGATAATGCTTTGAGGCTCAGATAACATTAGATAGGATGGGAACAATGAAAATGACCCATGTCAAGGTGTTTACCATAAGCAAGTGTAAAGCATTTACCAAACCTTCATCAAGATCAAGATAAGGTAGATAAATGGCAATGTGTTGGATAAATGGTTCATGGATGAACGAATGATATGGATGGAATGCTAGCTTTATTATGGATGTGATAAGATGCTTTCTCCTGAATTGGCACACGTAGATGCTCGATTCTACACATGACGCCTGTTTGCCAGGTTTTCATCATGGTACTTGTCCAAAGAGCCACCAAAGCGGTTTTCACTGGAGGACGATTTTTTTCTTTACAATTTTCAATCCTTTTTCTGATTTTTTTGGATTTTTTGTATTATTTGATTTTTTTGTTGTCACCAAGATGCCTGTTTGCCAGGTTTTCATCGAGGTAACCATTTTTTTTAGGACCTTTTTTTGATTGTTTTTGTATTTTCTAAGAGATTTTAAGCTGATGCTGAACCACCTGGTGGTGCTGATGTAGATGCTTCTGTCATAACATGCCATCGGTAGCCTGCTTGAAGAAGTTGTTTTGCCAAGACACGTGCACTTGAATGCAACTTTTGAGATCTCTGATATGCTTTGGTGATACCGGAGTTAACTCTGTTTCTGTGCACACATCGCAATAGGGTGCCTTCTGAATCCTTATGATGAAGGGTCGTTGCCAACACATGGTCAATGTGAGAATTGGATATCATGCATGGAAGCATGGATGGAGTGTGTTTAGGAGTAAAAGATGGATTGGTCGATGGTTTGGAACCTTTGACTCTCCAAACTTGGGAATATGAGCAATAATGGGTGGATATGGAAGTGTGCATGCAATTTGGACCAATTGCTTGATACACTTTGTATGTTGCTTGAGAAGTATGCTTTTTCCTTTGTGGAAATCTTTGATGGATACTTGCCCCTTTTTTATTTTTCCCCATAGTTTCTTTGACTGATGGAGTTTGACAGGGATAATCTTTCTTTGTATTTTTTGGTATCCATATGTACTTGATTTGTCCTTCATGCTTCATCCTTTGATTTGAATCTTTCTTTTGACATTGGTCCCAATTTGTGGATGGGGTGATGGGTGGATGAAGATTCATGATATGGTAGGTTGTAGTATTGGCATCAGTTTCATCATAAGGATTCTTCGTGCTCCCCATGTTGACGTTTGCTCGAGATGAAGTTGCCCCCAGTATGGTGATAATATTACCAATATGTTGAGATCCCTTGATTGTCGAATAACCAAGGCCTTGATGTTTAGAATTTCCAACAATCTACACTGGTTCTAGGATACCTTGTTCATGTAGGCCTAATCCTCTGCCTTGATAATTCATCTATTGAAAAAAGTTATTTGCCATAGGATATGATTTACCTTGGAAACAAGGTGTTTCTCCTTCTCTGCTCTGTGGCAGATCTTCAAATGTCATAGCTCTTTCATTGATAAGATGATTTTCCCTTACAAAGGTGAGTGATCCAAGTTTATAAGTGATAGGATCTTCCATAAGTGGGATGAATGCTCGATTGATATCTTTAGCTTGATCTTGTGAGATATCAGATTGTAGTTCTTCTTCAAGAGGTGTTGATGCTTCGCCGTCTACACGAAAGTCTTTCTCATGACTTATTCTTGATATACTTTCACATGATGTTTCTGATTCACAACTTATGTAGAAACCATCTTCCTGACCCATTTCTGATATGTCTCTGCATTTGTCTACATCTTGATCATGTGTACAAATGTTAAGAGTAGGAGACTCTTGTTCGTTGGTAATGATTTGAAGAGTATGAGACTCTTGTTTTTGAAGATCATCCACGTGTCCATCCAAAGAAATCATCTCATGGGTAGATGGAGGAGTATGTCCTATGTGGATGTGGTCATCATTTGCAGCATCTTGTATAGATAAAAGAGTGCCCATTAGATCATTGTAGTATCTCGGAGATACAAATTCTTGATTTTGACTAACTCTGGAATTGCTTTCACCATGCTTTTGATCACATTCTTGACATGGGTCAATTTCAAAGGATGGATTGTCTACAAGGGGTTCTTGGACATCGTCCTTAGGCATGGGAAGTGGATTAATATCCACTTGTTCTTTGAATGGATTTGGATCAAGTGTTGAGCTAGGGATTCCTTCAATATTTGTAACCATGAGGTCAAAGGATGTTAATATGTCGTTGGAAGGGCCATTGCTAGACCTTGATGGAAGATTTTGATCATGCTTTGGAATACGTTCTTGAGATATGTCCTCTAACTCACAAGGTGATGTAGAGACATTTTTGATATGATCATTGGTCGATGGATTGTATATTATGTCAATGGGATCAAATAATTGTAACACATCTTGAAATAGATCACTAAAAAGTGGCTCTTGATGAATGATGATTTGATCAATGGATGGGGTAGACATATCTTCAATGTGCTCATTGATGGATTGATTTTGATCATTGTTTTCAACAATTTTGGTGGAGGGATTGTCAATGTTCTCAAACATAGGATCAAATGATGTTAATGTTTCTTGGATTGGATCATTGTTGGGTATCGTCAGTGAGTTTTGATCATGATTGAAAAGTGCCTTTTGGTGTGTGATGATTTGATCATTGAATGAGATGGGAACATCTTCAATGTGTTCATTGATGGATAGATCTTGATCATTTTTTTCAACAATTGCGGAGGGAATCTGTTGCAAGCTTTGTTGGGCGAGTAAGGCCTGCGTTTTCTGTTGAGCCAACAATTCTTGTTGTTCGTCATGCTGTTTTTGTGCCAACAAAGCTTTTTGTTGGGCTCTTTGTTGTGATACTTCTTCTTGGATTGATTGCAATAGTGCGCAGAATTATGCTTGCGCTTGTGCTTCTTGGGCTACTTGAGCCGCTTGTGCTTGTTGAGCAACTAGCTGTGTAGCTTGTTGGGCTTGGAGTGCCCTTTTGCTTGAAGCTTCTTGAGCAGCTTGCAACATGATGGAGAATGAATTGGTCGTGTTGTGTTTTGGCGGTGGTGGTGGAATGGGAATGGTGTTGATTGTTGGGGTTGCTTGGATGGTTGCCATCTGTTGTTGCGATATTGATGGAAAAATGGGATGATCTGGTATGATGTTTTGATTTGGCATGATAGATTGAAATTGAACATTGTTGTGGTTGGGAATCATATTGCTTGGATTTAGGTAACTTTGATTTTGCATGGGGTTACCCTGATTTGAATCAACATATGGAGTTGTCAATATATTGCTAGGATTTTGAACAACATTAGGGGGATTTGCAAACATGTCGACCCCAAAGTTTACCAAGTGTGGATTTGAAATGGTCATGTTTGGTAAACTTGCACTTGGTATGTATGGATTTTGTGGGATAATTTTGTTTGGAAAACTCATGCATTCGGCGTTTGGTTGATAGATTTGCAGATTTGGACTTGGATTTGAATGTATCCTTGGGAAAGGTGTTCCAAAATTTGGATCGGGCATACTCACATTCGTTGTATCGTTGATGTTTGTATGAGATAATGCTCCCATGTATGCATTGTACAAGCTTTGATAATTAATTGGTATTGCAAGGCTTGGATAGTTTGGTTGAATTGAATTGCTCATGATGGATGGATCAAGTTTATATTCCATGTCCCTCTTGTGTTGAGATCGAGTTTGAACCATAAAATGAAGATCAATTTTCAAGAATGTAAGAGATGAACCTCTAATCCTTTAGATCGGTCTAAACCTTAGGTTCAAAGAAGCGAAGAACTAGGATAATTGAAGGATCAAAGTGATGATGAGGATGAGATAATGAAAGATGAGCGATATGGATGAATGGAACTCTTAAAGAAACTTTGAAGGAAATGCTAAACTTTTAGGACTTTGATTGATCATGATTGGATTGATGGTTTGACTAGGTGTGTTAAGTCAAACAAGAGTGATAAATGTAATTGTAAAACTCTAGGAAGTTGTGTTATCCAAGAGTGAACTCCTATAAGATGGTAGTTTGACTAATTGTGTTAAGTCAAACGAGGTGATGATTTGATAATTTGGCTAGGTGTGTTAAGCCAAACAAGATGAACTCGTAAACCCTAGGAAGTTGTATTATCCAAGAGAGAACTCGTGTATAGGATGATGGTTTGACTAGCTGTGTTAAGTCAAACAAAGAGGTTTTGATTTATCCTAAAAGTTTAGCATAAAAGATGTTTACAAAGTTCCCAAGAGCTATTGGTGAGGTGATTTTTGACTGATTTTGATGGTTGAGAGATGGATGAAAGTGATTGAATTTGATCCTAGACTTGACCTAGAATAACACTTCTTCTTACAAGACCTCGGTGTTGAAGGACACACTATATTTCCTATGAGAGGAAAGTAAACCTTTCAAACAATTCAGGATCTCAAGACGCTCCTCACTAGCTTTCACACTAAGCTTTTTGAACTTCGGTTTTGGGATTTTGATCATGTTAGAAAACACATGTGTAATCAAATTTGTCTTTTATCTTGTCTTAGTGAATCCCTTTTTACCAAAATCACTTGCTTGATTATGTTTTCAAACTGAATGTCTAATGTCTTGCTTTCATTTTCATTCCACAAGGTCCATTATGTGGAAATCAAGGAAATTAGGGCAAAAGTCTCCTATGTTTATCCTTAGTGAAAACAAATGACGATAGAATTTGCACACTTAGAAACCTCTAGGAATGTGATCCCTAGGGAAAGCAAGAGTGGGCAAGTTTGTCAAAGGATATTTGTTTCTTCCAAGGTGTTTGAAATTTGAGGCTCTTGTGAATGTTCGTTTTTCAATGTTTTGAATCCAAGCAAAGTGTTTTTGATTCCAAGCACTTTTACAACCCTAGGATGATGAGGCAATATCTTGTTGGATTCCCATTTGGATAAATCCAGCTGTGCATATCTTGTGCAAATGGCTAAATGCTTGACCACACTGGCTCCCCTCCACGGCACTCACTTATTCGGGTCAGCCAAGCATTAGTACCCATGAATCTCCCATGGCATACTTTCCATTTCCACAACAAGATCGCATGCTATATGGGGCGGCTTCAAAGGACATGACCTTTTGCACCAACAAGATAGATATGGTTTTGGCCAATTTCTAAACAAGGGGTTCTAATTCGGGCATTCCGTTCATGGGGGATTATCCAACGTCGGCGAGAGTCCATTATTGTCCATCTCATTGGAATAATCCTCGTGATATTGGCCTTTGTTCCAATATCCACACTTATATCCTGGGTGGAAGTCGCTTGGCTTTAGCGTGTTCCCGGTTGGGTCGTTCCCTTGGGTGATTACTTTTTCCCACAAGGCAGGCCCTCTAAGATAAAAAATAGTGAGCTAACATATCCCGTCGTTCACACAACCCTCATTGAAAAACAAAGGGGAGAACCTCCGCAATATATCATGCTCACACTTGCATGTTTTGTTCAATTTTAAAATGCCCAAATTGAATTGTGGAGGCAATCTTTTATGCAACTTAGGGTCATCAAAAAGACTTTTGATTCTCAAGATCGCCGTGAAGCGCGAGAGAAGCGCATACGCCCTTTTAAAGGACACTACTTTGCAAAAAAGTTTACAAAACACAAAGTACACATGTTCAATTTTAAATTCCTCAAAACAATGATGAGTTCATTTTAGAAGCACCAAAATGAAATGTGAAGTTTTCCTTGTTCAATTTTAACCCAAATTGAAGTCTAGTGAGTTTTTAAGGTTCAAATTTTAACCAACTTGAAAAAGATCAAATCAATCATTAATTTTAAACCCAAATTGAAAAGTGACTTGGCTTAAAACAGAAAACTAAAGCATGAATTGGAGCCTTGGATTGTAACAATAAGCATTAAAAAATGCTTTTTCAATTCCCAATTAAATTTTCCACTTTCCGACTTAGCTTTGCTTGTGATTTATCCATTTTGATGCAAAGTACCATAAGCATTAAAAAATGCTTTTTCAATTCTCGATTTCAAATTTTCCACTATCCGGTTTAGCTTTGCTTGCGATTTATCCATTTTGATGCAAAGTACCTATGAGACAAAAAGAAACAATGGTTATAGCATCAAAAATAAGATTTGAAGCACCCCTATATAATCCAAGATATCAAGATGATAGTGCTTTTTATTCACCCACTCATATTAAGCATGAAAAATTAATTTCAAAATAAATCATATTTCTTTAAATTAATTTTGATGCTCAATTCTAAAGCCATTGATTCCTTGTGCGAACCCTCCTTCAAGGGTAGATTGTATGAGAAGATATTCAACCTTGGATTGTTAGTCACAGATTTCAAAGCTTTCAAAAGTGTTAAAACGGAGGCTGCTTTCTATCAATGCAATTTAATGAGGCTGTCTTTTCAATGTCCACACTACCCGAGGAGGATTATTGGTATTTCTTGACCTCCCAAAGATGTCACGCAAGTAGAATTCCTATGCCAAAACTTGTTTCTTTTGATACCTGAAAGAGACACTTCAACCACTTTGATAGAGAATGGTTGAACACAGATTAAAGCATGTGCAATTCAAACAAGACAGATCTTTGAAAATCTGAAGTGAACAATCTATTTGAAGGGATACGATGCCTAATATTTGACAGTCAAATAAATGTTCCACAACATATCATAGTATCTGATCCATATTTGTAATACATAATCTCAATGCCTGCGCCTCTCGCTCATCATAGCTTAATGCGTACAAGTATCCAGACCAATATTCCATCTTCAGGCTAATGCGATCGAAAGGTGTAAAGTTAGCTCCTCAAACATTTGCCAACATCCTCACTATAACTACTGACAAACTGCTACACCACCACGTCGAATCATCCTCATCTACCAGGCTTGAAATGTCAGACTGTCAAGTCAAAAAAACAAATTGCGCAACAATGTAATAACTATGCAATCAATGTTCCTCTAGAACGATCTCATGCATCATGTGAATCAGGTCCCCCAAGGCTTCAATTCCATGTATGCAACTTGCAGGCGCAAGGTTTAATTCAGTAGCTTTTGCCAGTAGACAGGAAGGCGCGTGAACCATGAATTCAAAAAAAAAAATTTAGAACTTTTAAAACATAATGCAATTGGCAGGTGTAGAATTGAATTGCACGTCTTTTTACCATCTACCAATAAGTGCTTAAAAACTTTCAAGTTAATAATTTAAGATGTTTTCAAGTTAAATGCGATTGGTAGATGTGAGTTGGATTCCACAGCCTTTACCCACATCTATACGCATTAATTGACTAAAATTATCCAAGCTTCCCAATAACTACATTCAGAACAGGATCAAAGACATAGTCCAGAATCAACAACAAGATCGAAGATAGTCTGGAATCAGCAAAATCAGACAATAAGAATGCAGTGAAATAGATATCATGTCCTCCTTTTCTACCTGTTAATATACGCATGTATATATCTGGATCTTAATCACAAAAGTTCTATACACATTTGAATCATAGTAGAAATATAGTGAACATAAAATGCGATTTTAATAAAGAGCAGAAACGTAATGGCATTCAAAACTCAAGGTATCAGTAAAGGTATGTGATTTAAAGCAAGGTTGGTGGGCATGAAGGATCATTGTAAATCTTTTTGACATGCCACATAATCCCCATGGCTCATTTCATTCCTCCTACATACAGTGGGCGCATATAGATGCTCAAAAAAGTAAAGCTCATTCCATTGGAGATGAAAACTGTGTGAAAGTTGCTCGTATGAACATAACTGAAAGCTACAGTGGACCCAAGGTAGAAAATAATTGTAACAATGTTCAGAGCGGTGTGTTCATAGCTGAAAGCTCTTAATGGAACTAAGCCATGAAACTGAGCCAGAAACTATGTGTTCTTGGGGCCTTCATGCAACTAAGTAGATTCAAAAAGATTGCTACTGATAAGGCTGGATGGGTATTATTAGCGGGCGACACGAAGGCCATCAGCAACTGTGTAAATAAATGTAATGATCGAATATCATCTGCTGGAAAAGCTTACGTGAATGTCTTTCTCTTCCTATGAGAAAAACAGAATGCTACTATCTTGTAAAAAAACATAAGAATTCATTCAAATAACAAGACTTGCATCTAACACAAACCGATTACATTCAAACAAATTTCATTGTTGTCTGTTTGATAGTAAATAAAAAAGAACAAAGACTTTATGTAAAGCATTAATCAATTTCGTGTAAACAGAAATAGAGAATGTGCATGAAAAGAAAGGAAAAAAAAAAAGAAAAAAGTGGCTTCATATTTTTGTCTAATGCATGGAGTAAACAACAGTGGTCAAAGATAAAGACTATATATTTTTCCCTCCCTCTAGCGGCATTTGTAGGATGGTGAAATCTCACACATTGGTTGTATGGATTCAACCATTCTCATAGAATAACATAGTTCATTTACTCCAAACAAAATGCTAAAGCTAAACCAAACATGTAATAGAGCAAATGAAATACAACCTATTCTATGGTGGATTGGTGCCCTCCATGAAGATATGAGAGAGCCCTTTCCCAATCCCTTTCTAAGCCAAATGAGATAGACAATGAGTTGCTATGAGCTCAAGTTGCCTATAGTTTTGATGCCTTCAAAGTGTGTTGTAGAAATGAGAGAGGATGGCTTGCATTTATAGGAAAAGTTGATAGAAGAGAGGCCCAAATTAGGCAATGTGGGACTAAATCCCATCCAATAGGATAGAGACACTTGTCATAATGGGATTGGTCAAAGCTTGTGCAAGTTTTGGCCAATGTGCCCATTCAAATTTGAAAAATGTTAATAAATGCATGTTGTTGAGAGTTTTGGGGGGAATAATCTTTGTCCAAAAAAGTCAAAGATGAGAGTTATTGAGGGAAAATAACTCTTTTTAATAAATCAATAAATTGATTTATTGATGCAAGTGGGTGGGTTAGTTAGGAGTTTAGATTTGACTCTAGTTGAGTCAAAAGCTAGAGAATGCTAATCATGATTTAGAAGTCAATTAATTTAGATTAATTAACTTAGGGGATATTAAGAAGTGACATTTGATAAATCAAATGAGAAGAACTTTAAGGATTTGATTAAATAAATTAATTTATTTAATGAACCTTAGGAAATTAATCAATAAATTGTCTTAATTGATTAATAGGAGAATTCGATGCACGATGTTAGTTTTATGTGTCTACAGAAAGACTATTCACACTATAATTATATAGATTCTATACAATTCTATATAAAAATATATATATATATTTAAATTTGTACAATATTAAAACATATCAAGTTTTGAAAAAAGTATTGAAAAATATAATAAAATAAAGATGTATATGAATGTTTTTTCTACATCATAAACATCAATATGTTTTAACCATAAAAAATCAATAATAGTTAACATTACTAAAATATTAATAGTAATATTAAAAATTCTTTCATATCTTTTACATATAAAAAAAATCCTAAATGGAAAAATACTATAACAAAAAAATTCTTTTTATTAAAGATAATTTTTGGAAAAATAAATAAAAAAATTATAAACTCTATGATAAAACTTGATACCATGTACCTACATATTAAAATCTGTTTTTTCTCATTCCTAGATCAATATGAACTTTGAAAAAAATTCCACATGCTTCAATCATCCTCATTCAAAAATAAAAACATAGATAGAGCATGTGCTCTTAGTAGAAATATTTTTTATTTGAAATCTTATAAATAATTGCAGCAATTACAAAACATAACAATTTAGTGATGAAGGTGAAGCTAAGAAATTGATTGGTTAATTGGTTATCATATAAAATGTATCCATTTATTGAAGTTATAGTTGTAACTGTTAAGGACTTGTAGTTACAAACCAATTATTTAGTTATGTGGTAATTCATCATTTTGATTTTTTATTTGAATAGGTTGTATTATTTTTATATATTAAAATAATAATAATATATAATATGCATACTAAAAGAAGATGGTAGAATTTATATTCCCAAAGTTTATAAATCCTTGTAAATTCAAAATTATTTTATATGTCTCTTCTTCAAATAAAATACATAGTCAAAGATGCCACATAGATATATAAACATCATTATCATAGAAATATAGTATTCTTTACATGGTTTGGATTTATATCTATTCACAACTCCCACTACCTATATAATTTCAAGTGTTGTATATACCATTACATAAACAAGGCTACCAACAACATTATTAGAAATCTAAAATAGATTGGTAACTCACAAAACTTTAATGATAAAAATTATAAGCTAAATAAACTAAACAAATAAGAATAATTTAAACTAGTGACTTCGAGAGATATGCAATGTTAGAATGATAGAGTTGCATTAAGAGCTTCTGAAATACGAATTTATGCAATAGAAAATGGATACAAATACAAGTTAGGTAATGAGTTTATATTCAACTAGGAAGAGAATGGAAGTGGAAAATCCAACCAATAGGCAGTGACTACCAATATTAACTAAAGTGATCAAAATAAAAAAATGTTCCACCCTTATAGGATAGTTCAACATCTCAAAACCTTATATCCTAGTTAATAAATAATTAAAATCCCTTTATTTGACCCATGAAAGCTTTATAAAGTTTTAGGAAAATCCTATAAATATGGGAAAATAAATTAAACACCTACGAAATTAAAAACCTACCTTAACACCCTCCTTAAGTGTAGCTTAGATGGGTGAAAAGAGGATGCATCCTAGAAAATGAATTCATGTTAGGTACCCATGTACATAGTATATCCCTAAGCCCAAAAATGAAAAGCCCGCTCAAAAATAGAGAGATAAAATAAAATTACTAAGTAGCCACCTCAAAGAGGACATCAACTACATCCCAAGAAGAGCTTGCAAATGAAGGAACTTTCTCTTAGTAAAGGGTTTGGTTAAGATGTATACAATTTGATATAATGATAGACAATACTTGAGATCAATGGTTTTCTCATGAGTTAGCTCTCAAATATAGTGCATGTGGATCTCAATGTGTTTGGTCCTCTGATAATGGATTGGACTACAAGAGAGATGTATTACACAATGGTTATTAGAAAATATGACTATAAGCTTCAAAAAGGGAATACCAATTTTAGTGAGAATGATCTAAATCTAAATGGCCTGAATAGTAGCATTAAATGATCCTCGATACTTAACCTTCGTAGTTGAGAGAGAAATAGTAGACTTTCTCTTTCTCAATCAACAAAATGGATTGAATCCAAGGGAGAATCAATAATCTAAAGTAATCTTATGATCCAAATAATTTATTTCCCAATATAAATTTTTGTGTCCCATCATGTCAAAATCCACACCCACTACACAAAGAGTCTCATAACTGTGAGTACCTTAAATGTAGTGGAGAATCTATTTAGTTGCTTTCCAATGCAACTCATGTGACTCCTAAATAAATTGAGAGACCATTTATACATAATATAAAATGGAATGTCTCATGTGAGTCAAATATTTGAGACTAATATCAAGTTTTTGATACAACTTTCCCTCCAACAATGATGAAGAACACTTAGCCTCAAGTTTGAACCCTAATAGGAATAAAATTGGTGCAATATTGAAGTCAACCATGCAAAAACTTTGGATGATATCAAATGCATACTTAGGATATTCAAGAGACATACCTAAAGAGGACTAAGTGATCTCAATCCCCAAGGCGTACTACAGTAAGCCCAATTATTACATCAAAAACTAATCATGAAGGGTACTTTCACTACCAAAATGGTGGATGAGTGACTTGCAAAGATAAAAAATTCATCGATAAAAAGAAGTAAGAATATGTGAGTATTATATGATTGAATAATATAGAAATTTAGATTTGAATGATAATGAGTGAACCTAATTTTTGAAAGGAAGGAGTTGGGTATGTATAGGATCATCATGGAAAAAATAGGTCCTTAAGTGGAAAAAAATTCAGAAAAATCAAAGTTAGGCAACTTGACATAATTTTTTTGAATAAGTTATCTATATTATTTCAAAAATATGTAAGAATAGAATTTGTAGAAAATTGAATGTAGTTTCTAAACTACTAGGTTTATTTACAAAAAAATAAAATCTATTTGGTGAAAATTTGAAATTTCAATATAGTAGTACTTAAATTTCAAGGAAAAAATAAGAAGTAGGTGTCTGTTTGACCACCCTAACCACATTAAAATGATAATATTTTCTTATAATATTTTAGATACAAGTAGAGGACTCATGTCTCGATGTGATCCATATTTATTTTTAATTTTTTTCCAAGTAAATAATTAATTATTAATTTTTTATTACAAATCTTAAAAATATAAAGACTCATATGTCTGACAACCTTAACTTAGTGAAAACTTCATGAAATTGATTTCTATTTTTTTTAATCTTATAGTATGCAAAGCATAGAATGTGACGCGTGTTTCGGATTCAAAAAATGTGATACTGTTTGAAAGCTATAGATGTTTTTCAATCAGCCTATCAATCATGAATTTAGTCATAATTCAATAGAAAATGAATAATAATTATTTATTAAATTCAAAGTAAAGCATAATTTATATTGGTGGAAATCTGAGAATCTCCTTTAAAAACCCTTTTTGTTTCATCAATTTTGTGTAGCAAAAAAGTTGTCAGCCACATACCCATCATATTGCCACTTTTTGGCCCATCATGATCCTGCACATACCCAGTTCATCTTGGCATATGAAGTCTAAGGGACTTATTTAAGGCCATACACAGACATTCAAGGATATCAAAAAGATGAAGGATCATGTACAAACCCCTTTGGCTGCTCCATGTGTTGAGTGTAGGTTGTCATTGATGTCAAATTGATGTCAATAGGTAATTGATATTGACAGTGGCTATCAAAGGGTGTCAAGGTTGTCAAAATGAAGAAGATTGTAGGAGTATAAATATTGTAAGTTGTCTCAAGGTTTTGAAAGCATCTATCATATCAGTAGTGGCATGACTGCCTCCAGATAGTTAATGAATTTGTTATACCATGTCAAGTATGTAGTCAATATGAGTGTCATGATTAGGAAGGATTTCCTTTTCGCGGAGAGATTAACTAATATGGGTAGCATTTCTTTCAGAAATGTAGCATTGCTCTACAGTTTGGAAGGAAATTTTTTCTACACTAGTTCTATCAGTTTCTTGAGTGTTTGGTGGTACAACTCAATGTGCAAGGAGTTTTGATCTAATAGAAGGTTCATTAAGATATTCAAAGTTTGAGGCATGTGCAATGATGGCTACACACATGTAAAATTTAAATCAAGTGTATGGAGTGAAGATAGACCTATTTAAAGTTCCCATGGTGGTGTAAGGTTTCATGTTCATTTGGTGACAATTTTGGATCAATTTATTACACATTTCATGCAATTTGAATTTAGGTTGAACCTATGTTGTCTAGATTGGTGTGGATCCTTGGGTAACATAGAAGAGTGTTAATGTAATGTCATGAATATATTTCAAATGTTTAGATGCATTGTAGTGCGTATTAGAAGTGTGTGTATATAGTTAATGTATTGATGACTATAGTGAAAGTACTTTAGTAGTATGTATAGTTGTGTCATAGTAGATACGTGAATAAAATTGTGAGATTCAATATTACTGTGTCTGGTGATCAGAGTTAAATATCAAATATGTACTATTATTTATGTTCCAGTAGGAATGGTGCTCTACTTGTTGTAGTGTTCTGGTAGGGCTTGGTGTCTCTTGTAGGTTGGTACCTATTGAATATTTTGTAGATCGATGTCTCCTGTAGGTTGGTGACTACATATCATTGTAAGATTTACTTATTATATTCCATCTTGTGATAGGTCTCACCTTGTTTATACAACCAAGTGGTCTCATGTGTAGTTGATATATTTAATTCTTGGATAATTAAGTCCATTGAAATCTTGAGAATTTCCTATTGTTCTTTGTGTGCGGTCATTGTTAGCCAATATCCTTTCTATCTATCAGATCACACATGGTGGAGCTTGCATGAGTTTTGAGTTCACAATAGATTATGTCATAATCTAGTATTTGTGTAGTAGAGATATAGTTACATAGTTGGGGAGGTTGATCACCAATATCAAGTCTACACCTTCTAACATTTTTCTCCTACTATTGATTCAATATATATTCATAATAAGGCATCTAATGTGGATTCTTTTGAGGATATTCTGTATAGTCATTTGAATCTTGTTATTATTTGATCTACTAAGGATCTCATGAAATGTGCTAATATTCTATCTCCTTCATCTATTTTTGTACTTAAGGATTATTGTGTTGCAATAGTTTTTGTTCCTTGTGATTTAGTACAACAGGTCATTCATCATCTTCTAGAAATGGCTATGTGGGATTAGTACTCAATAGAAATTGTTGGATTTTTTTGTGAGTCCCATATTTTAGATTTGGGAGAAATCATTAATTGCATTCATATTCTCTTTGATGGAGATGATCCTTCTTCATTTGTTACAAGGGAATACACTAAATCTATTGTTCATTCTCTCCATGATCATCCTTTGTAGTTTGACATGAGCGTGGATTATTTTGGACAACCTTTGGAGGAGGCTTCTTTGTCTTCAGAGGAGGTATCCTTTTCTTTGGATTATGTTATACTATCATTTCTATGAGATTCTAGATTTTCTTCTTTGACAGTGTTTCCTAGAATGCATGTTTGGAGTGTGAAACCTTTTAGCATAAACATGGAGACATTTGAAAATTCTTCAAAGACATCATCCATCATCCTTCTTCCCACATCTTCCTTTCATAAATGGGAAGACATCCTGCATACCATCTAGGTTTTGTTTCTTCCTAAGGAGATGAATGTTGTTTGACAATTTTAGATCATCTTTAGAATTCAATGTCGAGGTTCTACCATCATTACAGGAGACTCAACATTGAGGGGGCCTACATGGTCTATCTACTTCTTTCATATGGAGGGTAATTTTTAGTCACATGGGGTTTTATCATTCTTATTCTTCATTGACAAAATTTTCTATTTCATCCTTTGTGGAGGAGTTTTATCCCATTGGGTTTTCTCCTTTTCTTCGTTTATGAGAGATTGAATTTGCATTTTTACATGGGTACCTAACATGGCCTAATATTTGGGACCCATCTTTGTGTCATTCGCATAATAATCATCTACTTCATATGTTTCACTTAAGGGGGGTGTTAGTGTAAATAGGTTTTCTACCTATCTAGTCATTAGTAGGTCCCATTTACATGTTAAGTTTACTTAGGTCTTAGGAGGTAATCTTTCTAGAAGGTGTTAGTTTTAATAAGATCTTATCTTATCTTTTAAATTTTAACACATGTGTGCTAGGTAGTTATGATATGTTGTTACATGCCATAGGATTAAGAAACTTCTCATAATATTATTTAATCCTATGTCTCAACTTCACTATATAACCAAGTGGCATGATATGTAATTGATATAATGAATCCTTGGATAATAAAATCCTTTACAATATTGAGCATTGCATTGATCTCTCTTGTTCTTTCATGAAGTTCCTAGATCTTGGGTGGCTATAATATTTAGCCAAATCATGGATGGTGGAGAATTATTCTATACCAACTCTTACAATTTTAATGTGTATCAGATGGATGTGAAATCAATATTCTTGAATGGATAGATTGAAGAAGAAGTATATATTGAACAACCGAAAGGATTTCAATGTATTAACAATCTTAATTATTATTTCATATTGAAAAGGTTGTATATGGACTCAAGCAAGCTCCTAGAGCTTGGTATTCAATTTTGGATGGATACTTATAACTAAAGGGTTTTTGGAGAAGTTGCATGGATATTAATTTATATTTAAAAATAGGAGAACAAATTTTGATAGTTGTGATGTATGTTGGTGACATCATTTTTGGAGGTAGTAGTGAAGAAATGTGCAAAACATTTCATAAGACTATGGAAAATGAATTTGAGATGTTTGTGCTATCAGAATTATCTTTCTTCTTGGGATTGTAGATTGTTCAATTAGACAGAGGGATTTTTATCTCATAGCACAAATACATTAAGGAGGTGTTAAGAAATTTTGGGATGGAAGATATCAAACATGTTGCAACACCTATGGTTACCAAGTGTAAGTTGAGAAGGATGATGTTTTAGCTCTGGTAGATCAAAATTTGTACTGCTCTATGGTTGGTAGTTTGTTGGATGTGACAGTATCTAGGCCAAATATTATGCCAATAGTTGGAATGATTATCAGATTTAGGAAGCACCTAAAGAGAATCATGTAATGGTGATAATGAGGATATTCATGTATTTGAAGGCTACTAAAGAATTTTTTTTTGGTATCAAAAGAGTGAAAATTTTACTCTTACTGCATACATAGATCTAGACTAGTTAGATAATATGGATAATCAAAAGAACACAATGGTGGTGTATTCTTCCTTGGAGATATTTTGGTGTCTTGAATTAGTAATAAGTAGGAATTATTTTCTTTATCTATAGAAGAAGCATAGTACATTGATGCAACATCATGTTTTACTTAGGTGCTTTGGATGAAGCAGAACTTGAAGGAATTGAAGGGCAAATTTGAAGATTCTATCACTATTCTTTGTGATAACACAACTGAGAATTTTTTTTTGAAGAATCTAGTGATGTAGTAAATAAAAAAACAAATTTCAATTATTATTTCTTGAGAGAGAAGGTTATCCAGAAAGAATTTGGATTGGAACATGTTGATACAAATAAGAAAGTTGCAAATATATTCCCAAATCCACTTCCTAAGGAGACCTTTGAGTTTATTTGAAAAAAATTGGGAGTTGTTAATCCATCCTCTCGATTCAAGAGGAAATTTCAGGGTGAGGGGGAGCTTGGTATCCCTATCACAAGAGAGAGTCGGTGCTCTTACATAATTCTTTTTAGAGGTAGTAAGGTTTTGACTTAGGGAGATAAGCTACTTTAACACATCAAAACCAAGATATTGAGATATGACTATGTTTCATCAATCACATCTATTACCAATGGTTTTCCTAATTACACAAAGGGATTATTGATTTAACATATGAGAAACCAATACTAATAATACAAAAATACATTTAGAACATATGAACCAAAATGCATCCTTTAGTATCTTAATGAAATCATATAATTCAAAAACACCATTATGTACAAAGTGTTGAGCCCAAAATTCCTAATACAATATCTCTAAAAGCTTCTCAAAAGTTTCCCCCTTTTTAAAAGCCCCCCTATTAAAATTACAAAGCCTCATATGTATAGGCTTCTTCTTGATAAATAATTGTAACTACCTCCTAACTATATTTTTGAAATAAAATGGTTTTGAAACTAATAACCTTGTTACATTTTACACCACTTTTTTGAAATAGAGTTCACTTTCAAACTTTTAGTTTTTTATTAAAGGTAAAACAAGTTTTGAAGCAACCCAAAACCCTTTACAAAGAGATGTTTCCTATGAGGAAAAAAAATCCAACCAAAGAAAACCATAAACAAACCAAAAAAAATAGATTATGAAGGTTGACCACCTCTAGCATCACTTTATTCTAAAAATCCAAGGGTTTCATGGAATGATTGCAAGTATGAGCACTCAGACCCACCCCAATGGAAGGAGCGCCTTGTTTACTTTTGACCACAAACTCATCAATAGCATCAATAGTATCATAATCCTTTGATATCCCTAGCATATCCTTATCCTTCCAATTCTTAACATTCTCATTAAGAATGCAAAGCCCCTCAACACTATTGTCAAGAGAATTCTAGCTAACCTGCACAACCTTCTCAAGATTTTGATGAACCTTTTGAATTTTATCTTCCAACACCATGATATAGGATGCATAATCATTCTTCATCAGGATGTCATCCTTATTGACCTCTTGAAGGATATATAACATTTTTTTGTTCTTAGCAATATTACTAGATAAGTCATCACTGCCATCCTTCTTCTATAACTTGTTCTAAAGAGGTTGCACCTTCATATTGATCTAATTAACTTCCAAAAAAAACCACTTAAATAGTATAAAATGGATTACAACTCCCTCCTTCGCTAGACCAAGAAAATTATAAATTTCCTCCCTATTGGAATTGAAAACATTAAGATACTCTAAGAATTCATATGGAGGAGGGCCCTAATAATCATGAGACAGATCAACGTTTCAATTCTTACCACAATAACCCATAATCTCCTTACCTTTAAATTTATCTTTCACTTGGTCTTTCTAGAAACAAACATCTATTTACCTTTAAATTTTTATCTCTCAATCTCTTCACCAAGAGTAGACTTCTTATTCCATTTTTCAACATGCTTTCCTTGCCAAATTATCATCATCAATCCCCTTACCAACTTTAATCTTCTTCGTATTATCAATAGTTGAGATTATATTAGTCTCCATATCACCTTCCCTAATAAAGGACCCCCAAAACCTTGAAATTTATGGTTGATCTTATTTCTTAGATATCTTCTTAGATTTGGATTTTTCCTCAAAGGGGGGTATGAATAAATTTCCATAGAGTCTCCATCCTCCTCCATATTATATTAAGTATCATATTTCATATCTGAAAAGTGCTCACAAAGTGGGTGTTTAACCTTACGATTTTTAGAAGCCTTTATAGGCTTGGTCGAGATAGATAAGCACTCACATATATTCTATTATTAACATAATTAGACCTTCATGAAGAATAGGAAAGGTATTTTTTTTCCTATGGTGTCTAATGCCACACTCAAGAGAGGCAAGAAAATAAATTTCTAACTTTTTGTTATAGTAATGGCATAAGTTACTATTTACAAAAAACGGTAACTATGGAGCCTTTCTTCTCTAATTTTTTGTTTCTTTTGAATTGATCTTGGCCTTGAGGCCCACATATCTATTTTTATCCCCGAGACCCTTTTCTCTTTCAGTTAAAATTTATGTCCTTCCACTTGTCACAATGGTTCATGTTTTTGGAAGCAGCGAGAATATTTTAGCGAACAGGTGCACAATTATGCCACGTAATGGTTGCACTACCTTTTCAAGCTTTACTTTCTCTTTGGGCCCAACATATACATGCATATTTCCCATAGGTGTTTTCTTCCAAAGTGCTCTCCCATTTTTTAACAATGCCTATCCATTTCCCACATAGCTTGTATTTTTTTGGGGAGTTCTCTTCATTATCAAGGTAGGGCTTTTACAAATATTGTCGGGTGGCATAATTTTTGTTCCTCTACTACTCATAGATTCAACCTATTTTTAACATCACCATTATAGCCAGCATCAGATCAGATTGGATAGAGGCAAGCATTGAAGTTTGTATCTTCCTTCTAACAAGGAGACCTACACAATACTTGCTAGAGATTTGGGTTATCAATCTATCACCCATGTTTCCTTTATGGAAGCAACTTTTATTGTCAAATATCCAAATTTTTATCATATTTTAGGTTACTTGGTGGTGAAACCTATTAGTGTTTTTCATCTTTGGCAACAGAGAGTGCTTGGTGATGTGTGTTCTCCTTTTCCTATAAAAGAAGAGGTTTCCCTAGAGAGGAGAGAGGATAAGATGATTATGAATATATAGATCAATCAACAGGTAGATATATTATTAGTAGTAGAATAGGAGATAGTAGATTTCTTGTAGAGCTCTAAATCATTATTTTGTAATTGATATCAAGACATTTATTCAACTATTTGACCTTATCATTTTAGTCAACAATATATCAAGGACAATGTTGTATCAAATTGTACCTATGCGGCCTTTGTTTCATGCTTTATTCTCAATTTCATATATATGGAATGTTCTATGTTCTCATTATTTCTACATATAAGTCTTGATTGTCAACTTTTGATGATTAAGCTTCTATGATCTATGAACCTTAGCTTATAGAAATTGAATCATGTTTTTGATACTCTTTCAATCTCTCATTTAAATTTCTGGTGGTTTCATATTATGCTATTAAGTGAATAGCTTTGTAAAAATCTAAAGTATCTTGTTCAAATCTAGGTTTCCTTTTTCTATTTGAACCATAATGGGTGCTTCCCACTAGTGGATTTGAATGTCTACCCTATGCCTATATCAACCTTATTTTTTCATTCTCCTTCCAACAATGAAGGGCCTATGGCATTCTATGTTCACTTTATTATAAAATGGATTCATTAAGGAGCTTTAAAATGTTATAGAACTTTTGGTGTATCACCACCTTTAGTTTCCCTTTATGCACTTCCTTATCCCTTTTCCTATATGTAGAGAAGAGCTGACTTCTTTAAAAATCTTGAAGGTTATTCTATGAGGTGCAAGAAATTCCCCCACTCACTGAATCTCCCATAAGGTTGTTTGGGAGAATCACAAGCTTTTAAGATCAACAGTTCTTTTTATAGCATGCTTGGTGGGACCAAGTTCTTTCACAGTGTTTGATACTTAGCCTTCAGGAGGAATTTTCTGAATAAAACTAATAGGAGAGTCTGGTAAACGCATGCCCATAGTGCAAACCAGAGCAACCTCTAAAGGAAATATTTACTATTCTCAATCACCCTTTGTGGCCCCTAGGAGAAGACGAGTCACAGGTTCCATATCGCCTATCAAAAGTAATAAAGAGGAATGCTAGCCTAGAGTCTAGAGTCTTATCTACCCCTCCAGATAGGAAAACCTTTCAAATCAAAATTATCTATTTACTCAATCCATAAGATTTTATTTTTGATAGCTCTCCAAGGAGCTCTCGCTCCTAGAAATTTTGTAACCTGGGATAGTGGAATTCTACTAGTTCCACCTACACCTCTAAATGTGTGGCCCACCATACCCTCTAATTCCCTCAAAGCAATTCCAAAGTTCAGTAGGGAGGATTTCAAAATACTTTATGAGCACCTCCAGGACATAGAAGAGGTTTTTAGGGTTCACAACATCATAGAGAAAAATGTTGCCCTTAGATTGTTAGTTGCATCTTTAAAGGGAAGGATCAAGACTAGTATAGATCCCTAGCTCCCAATACCATCCATTCTTGGGATGATCTCATAGATAATATCTTTCATCGCTTTTTAGAAAAAGGAGACCGCTTATCCTTACTACAACAATTGATCACAATCAAGAGAGCAGTATAGGAGGCCATGACTAACTTCAACACTAGGTTCCATAAAACCTTGGAAATGATTCCCATGGTAGTTAGGCCTCTAGCGGTCATGGATTTTATGTTCTATCTTAAGCATTTCTAATAAAATATTGCAGTCATGGTACAATCATTGGGGGTGATACCTTACTCAACACATATGATTTGGTTGTGCAAGCAAAGAATAGTTTAATAGACACATGGAAGCTTCCACCATGACCATCGATACTGATATTCACATAAATCTCTAGTAGAACCTAAGAGGAGGTGACTCCCAACATCTCTACTTTAATCCCTAACACATCAATTGCACTGCCACCTTTGATGTATGTGTACCCAGATACACAACCAAGCATGTTGGGCTCTTCTTCATTGGTTGTGGATGTCAGCGACATGAATAATATAATGAGGACTTTCACAAATGATCTCATCATTATTTGACATCAACAGAAAGCGTCTCCAAATCCCCCCATGCAAAATTATCAAGGAGGGAGGCCACCTTTCCAACATAACATAGACAAAGGAGCTCCAAGAGGGTACAATCAGCCACAGGTGTCAAGATAGATGGTTGCAGTGACCAACCTATTTTAGATGGTCAAAACAAGCATGAGAAAGGACTTGATTCAAGGAAAAAATAATTTTTTGGAAGATGCAAACACTTGGTGATTTTCATGCACCACAGCCATATGCCTCAAAATTATCTATAGGGAAATCTTCAACTGAAGGTGGAAAACAAAGAAGTCAAGGAATTCACTTGGATATTGAAAGTTATTAGTACCATAAGATTGAGAATGCCAGATTTAGTGCTCAGATGTAGGGAATTTCTCTAGAACAAGAATCAGATATCTCCCCCAACCAAGCACTATTTTCTTGGATGGAGGGAGAAGACTTAATGTTCACAAATGAAGTCCTGACCTTGAGAAAATCACAAGTACAATCAGACTATAATACCAAATCAGAGAGAAGGTTCATCAAAGAATACATGCCACATGTACCATTGACACCATCCACCTCGCAACCATAGTGTCCCTAACTGCAAGCACCACAAAAATATCCAAAATACATGGATAAGGTTCCTAGTCTTCCTTTGATAGACCAACCCCTTCCTAAGGCAAAAGAAGCACCCCTATTCAAATTGAAGGTCCCGCCAATCGAAAAGCTTAATTAGGTGGAGAAATTAAAGAAAGCTCCTACCAATGTATCCCTATGGGACATACTATCCATTCTAAAGGAAAATAATTTTCTTCAGGATGCATTGGATAGGGAAGAACAAACTCCACCACTAGATCTAGTTCTTCCGCACAATCAAGATAAGCGAAAGAGGCCTGTATGGGACCCCCAAGCATCGAGATTAAGTGTAGCATATGCGAATATGGTGGAAAAGAGAAATGTGAAAGAAGTAAGCCAAAATCCACTCCCATCTTCTTGACTCTTATCATAGGGGATAAGTTATTGCACAATAATATGATAGATTCAGGGGCCAACACTATAGTCATGCCCAGGCTAGTGGTCGATGCTCTAAATTTGAAATATGAGCCCCTTGACAAGGTAATTATGTAGTTATATGGAAAGAAGGTCCTAACCATTGGTCACATTAAATACCTCTCTATGACCTTGTTTTCCTATCTATGCCAAATTATTACCTAGGAAGTGTTCATAATTTACATTCTCCCCATCTTCGGAATGTGCTTGTCAAGAGATTTCATAGAAATGCTTCATGGATATCTAGCCCTTGAGTAGTCTTACTTAATATTACAAACCAAGCACAGAGAAAAGATGAATATCTTGTCCAAGCCCTTGCATATCACACATGTCACAAAGGATGTGGTACTAAGTTTTAAAGTGGCACATACCTCCATTTCCAAAAAGGAGATAAATTGTGCAGAGATGTTAGAAGAAGAAGAAGCCATGAGTAATCGGACCCCAAAATAAGAGGTCCTACTCAATAAATTTATTGATTCCAACCCTTTTGGGAATTTCCATGCTATTATTTTTGGAACTTATGTAATCTTTAATGAGGACTAGACCATGTTGAAATTGATCAAAGAGTAAGAGAAACCAAGCGAGCTAGTTGACAAAAACTTTTGGATGTTGTATTTTTATGGAACTAGGTGTAAGGATGGCTTTGGAGTTGACATCCTTCTTGTATCTCCAACTGGGTCAGAGACACTCAAAGATTTCAGCTTTTAGTTCCCATGTTCAAAAAATTATGTGATATATAAAGGACTAGTTCAGAGTCTAACTCTAGCAGAGCGGATGGTTGTGAAAAGGATACAAGTGTTCAAGGATTCCAACCTTTTTGTAAGGAAGATTTGAGCTCATGCGGCCATTAGGAACATGAGAATTTGGTCAGGTATTGGCATAGAGTATGGGGCCTAATCGAAAGGTTTGAGGATTTTAATATTCAGGTCATCTTGAGATCTCAAAACTCTATTGCAAATAGAATGCCTTTAGTGAGTTTGTAATTTAAGCCAACCTACATGTCAGCCAAGAACCAACACACATTGTGTACCATCATCCAACCATCTATCACCGATAATAGCAGGAACTAGCATTTCTTCAAAGATGATACCTAGATTGCTACCTTCTTACAATATTTAGGGGAGTGTTCTGATCAACCACAACCCAAATCCAAAGAGGTTGGTGAGGAACAAGTGATCCAACTCAAAATCAATAAGCTCCCATGAGGCTTAATCAATCTCAAGAACCTCTTTGACCATGAGGAAGTGAGAAATAGTAAACAAAGATTCATGATCAATGAGGAGGACTATGAGGATGTCGACGTCAGAGAAGGCATGAAGCTCAAGGTCAGGAAGAATGTGCCATAGTAATACAAAGTGAGGTTGAGAAAATTATGCGCTAAGTAAAAAATAGTCATAACCTAGACCTACAATGATCTCAAAGGATATGATCCTAGCATAATCCAACACACTACTGACTTGGTCAAGGGATCCAAGCCCATGCGAGAACATAAAAGGCTCGTCAATCCGAAGGTGGAAACCCTAATGGCACAAGAGCTTACAAAGTTGATCAAATCAAAGATTATATATCCAATTAAGCACTCCACTTGGGTGTCCAATTTGGTCTCAGTGTGAATAAAGAATGGTGATATACAGCTCTATGTGGACTTCAAAGATTAAAAAAAAATCCTCATTAAAATATCACTACCCTTTGCCCTCAATGGACCAAATCTTACAAGTGTTCTCATTGCTCAATGCCTTTTTGGGATACAACCAAATCTATGTGAAGGAGGAGGATCAACACAAAATGATATTCACCACAAAGTGGGAGACATTTTCATATGCGAAAATTCATTTTTGACCTCTCAAACATGGGTGCCACCTTTCAACGTGTGATGGATGTCACTTTTAAGGGACTGATCAACATGATCATCCTAATATATCTAGACGACCTAACAATATTTTTAAAATCAAACCATTCACCTTTAGTGACGAATGGGTCCTTCTCACATAGGAGACCCCTTTTTGAATTTAATTTTGGTGGGACACTAATTATTTTTAGTCCTAGATCTTTTGTCATCTTGAATTATTTAAATTTCAGGGTTAATCTCTAGATTTAGTATAAATTTTAGGGTTAATCTCTAGATTTAGTATAAATATGGGGTTAACACAAATTTTTTCTCCTAGAAAATTTATGTGACTTCATGAGATCAAGAACAAGAGAATAATAGATAATTATAAAGGCATTTAAAGCTAGATTATCAAGAGTTTACTACAACAATTCAATATCATTTCATCATGTCAAAGGCATAGTGCATTCAAGCATGTTGTTGAGCTGATATTTTGGATGAAGTATTGAAGGTACACTTGGAAGCCTTGTTATACATTTGATTTGAGATCAAGATCTGCATTCTTCATGGCCACTACATGTTAGTTTGTAGATTTACATCCAAGACAACTTCCAAGGTATAATTGTTACATGTTTCATGTTTTGTGTTCCTATTTCATTATTTCATCATTTGGTTTAATTATCTAAATGAGGTTTGAATTAGGAAAACCACTATTCACTAACAATCAACAAAATTTTCTTCTCTTGAATTTGTATTTGCAGATTTATAGGTTGAAGATCAACTAGAGAACAAGTTTGAAGCAAAATTGTCAAATTTATCAAGTTGCAATGTTGTAATTCATAGTGCAAGAACACAGAAACAAGTCTATAGAATTTGCTACGGGTTTTCGGGAGTTCAAAACCAAGGATTTGAGAGTGCATGAATCAAGGAATAGGCACCTAGATCTCAATTTTATAAATCCTAACAGGGACCCATTTTCCACTAAATGTGAATGAGTCCTTTGTGCTCTAAAAACAAGCTTCTTGTAGCATGGTACACATCATTTAGAGCTCTAAAAACTCCCCTTTTCATTGATATAATAGTTAGGATCAGTTTTTTTTTGTTATTTTGGTATTTTAGCCCTCATAATTGAGTGAAACATCCCTAAGAAAAATAGTCGTTCATCATCTTGTTCATTCATTTTGGTGAGCCCATTTTTTGGTGTTTCATTACGATGAACCCAACATAGTGAATATTGCAATTTTCTAATTTTGAAGTATTTCACTGCATCCTATATTATATCTTGCATTCATTGTCATTTAATTTTTCATTGAATTAGATCTCATTTAGGGTTTCTTACTTTGCATTCAAAATTGCATCTCATTTAGGGATTATAATTGCATTGTTTTACATTTCTTAAATTTGAAAATATAAAAAAAAATCAATGATATTGCATACCATTTAGATCTCATACAATTGTATTTGAAAATAAAAACACCATTGCATTTCAAATTAGGTCTTGGCATTCATCATTTCATTTCATTTTCACATTGCATTTTTTAAAACTCTAAAACTGAAAGTTACTATCTTAGACCTAGAACTAAAAGACATTATAGAAAACTTCAAAATCATTCAAAAATAGTTTAAAAACCCTCATCAAGGGCTCATTTTCCTTTACTAGTGAATGATTCCCTGATCAAGTTGGGCTTACATTACTTTATAGCATCTGAAAAGAATTAAAAATCACTTAGAAATCAATAAAACATTCCAAAAACACTTAACTAGGACCCATTCTCCCTTATTGGAAAATCAGTCCATGTTAGATCCCGATTTGTGTTTTATGGAAATTCAAATCTCATTTTTATGCCTTTGTTTTCTTCTATTACTTTCCTATGTCAATTTTCTAATTTATTGTTTCATCAAAATCATTACATCTAGCTTAATTTGCTTCATTTTAGTGCATTGTCAAAAAAAATCAAAATTGCATTTATAACATTCATTTTCAGTTTATTACTATGTTTTGATCTGAATTTCTGAAAATTGATAAGTGTTTTAGCAATGCATGGAAGTCCTTGTTCTCTTTGGTTGATGTTTCAAGTTGTGTTTTTGGAAATGAACCTAATGCAATTGAACCTACTCATTCTCACACAACTCCTAATTAATGCCCTCCTTGTGATTTTGACATCATTAGAGAAGATGATGACAACATGAACAAATTCATACATGATTTCCTTAACAAAATTGATAGTAATGCATCCTTTTATTTTTCATTGAAACAACCAACACCTCACATCATCCCCCCACTTTGGATGTTTGTTATTTTACATCCTAAAACTAAGTCACAAGCTAAGCCTAACTTCCCTACAATAGGTGAACCTAGTTCCTCTAGTCAAGAAAACATTCAACCATTCTATGCTATCAAGGTAACAAATACTACTATAAATATAGAAGAGACATATGGAAAAGGATTCAAGATTTTAAGTAAACAAGGATGTGATACAACAAATGAACATGAAATTCATCAACTCCTAGAGAAAATACCAACTAAAGATACTAAAGGGTTAGGATATCAAGATCCTCCTGACATAAGTGTTCTCCTTCCTAAAGAACAACCAATGCCTCATAATGATGATAAAAAAGATAAGGTCATTTTAGGTCCTCCTCCTCTATATCCACCTAGAGAAATTGGTGGATCAAGCAAGAAAATTTATGACCTCAATTAGTTTCCAAAATGACAAATCTTTACAAATTATTCTTTGTCATGATCTCATAAAATTACCATCTATTAGAGAACGTCAACACAAAAAGAAAAAAGGAACAAGAAAAACACATCTCATTGTAGATATCATAGAATTTTTCGACATAATACTAATAAGTATCATGTGTTGAGGAGGATATTGGATTAATTCACTAATCTTGACAATTCCTTTGTATTTACAATTGAATAGCAATAGAATGCATTCCACTCCTTACCATGTAATAGTTGTAGAGTCTTACACATTCTCACTAGTACATGTTATGCATTTATGGAAAATCATTTTCTTTTTTGCAAGGAGCCCACTCTCATCACTTATCTCAGCTCATCCTTGTCATCCACCTGGTGGGGGCATGGGTTAGTTAGCCTTGTCCTAGGTTTAGTACACATTGTTGTCTCTTGGGCTGGTTGTCTATCTTTCATTTATATGGACCGATATTGGGATACAAACGACGTCCTTTAGGTTCACTTGCATGTGCCTTAGTATTATTTTAATTTTTAATTTTTCTTTATGTGATTGCATGTGCATAATGTGATCCCCCATGATATTTTTTTTGATGTATCTCTCTCTTTTTGTGTATTCCTCTGTATGTACCTACATTCTTCTCACTTTCATAAGAAATTTTTATTTGTCTTGTGTTTTCCTTTCAGGGATGAAGCAAGGCATTGAGAAATTTAGGTCTCTTCCATGTTGACCCAGAAGATTTTCTTTGTCTTTTTCATTTGTCTTGTGTTTTCCTTTTGGGGATGACACAAGGCATCGAGACATTTAGGTCTCTCCCATGTTGACTTGAAAGGATTTTTTTCTTTTTCACTCTCTTTATATCATTCTTCATGTTCTGTGAGTATTTGGGGAGTGATGAAATTTTTGAGCTCTAAAACAACATTGTAGCAAATACATACTAACCTTGAATCCATAGATCCCTTATGTAATTCTAGGGGAAACCCTTCCTTCCTATTTCATGGCATAGATTTATTTTGTAAAATTACGACTTGGCATAGGGTTTTCTAAGGAAAGATCTCATGCCCTAGGAAAAAACATTAGCTACTTTAAAGTAATTTATCATAGTAATGGTGTTAGCAACCACTTTATAGTGGGGGCATACATTGAAAACATCTTTCAACATATTTCATGGCATGATTTTTGTTTTTCTTATGATGTGTCCTTTTCTTGGTGGTGTCTTTAGGTTTGATGTCCTCCAAGAGTGTGATATTTCTAAGCATACAATCTCCCTTCATGGCATGATGTGAGATGAGAGGCATCCCATAAGTTGTGATATGATATTTTTGACTTTTCCTCTCTTGGAGACATTAAGCACGATGCTCCCTAAGAAGAAGACCTTATATGAATGAAGAAAAATCCCATTTAACAAAAAATTACACACATGAAATTCAAAAGAATACAAAAGCATAACATTGTGGTGCCTTATTGAAGTTATCAGGAGGATAGCTTTGGTATGGTTAATATGATGAGAATTTGACACACTAGAATGACTTTCTCATTGTACAGTGAGAAGCTAACACACTAGCATGCCTTTCTCACTAAACCACCTCATTGGGACAAGTCTCCTAGTGGATAGACTGAGGTTCCACTACCCCAAAGTGAGCACATTGTGAAAACTCACCTAGTGGATAGACTGAGGTTCCACTACCTCAAAGTGAGTAGTGTATGTTAATGAAAAACAAACTTGTTCCACATTGTGTTGGAACGATTGTGCTTGATCCATTTTTATTTTTCTTGGCCTTTTGACTGGGTATGGTTATGCATCTTTGTTATTGTTGCATACTAAAGTATCTTAAATTTCTACTTTAGTGTGATTTTTTCATTGGGAAAAATCTCACTAAAGTGGGGGAAAAAATGTAGTAATGAAATCTAAAGTATACCTTTTCCTTACTTAATTTGGAAATAATTGATGTTGAATTAACCTAATAATGCCTTGATTCAATGTTGTAATATGTTGCACACATTCACATTAATCTAGGGCCTTTTTTAACAAAATGGACAAGTTTAAATTGTACCTTATTTAGGGTGTTGTAAACTATTGTTCTACACTTTCACACTTATCTAAGGTTTCATTAATTAATTGTGGTTAAGTGAGCTTAATTTTCCACTTTAATTCAAGTTTAAGCCTTCTTAATGACACCTTTGAAAGGATCTATCCTGAAACTCAGTAATCAAACTGCATAACATTTAATTTGGAAAATTTGAGAACCTAGAAAGTGGTGCTAGGACCTGTGAACCCCTAAACCTACAAATGCACAAGAGAAACAAAACACATTAGTTGTTAGATCAAAAGCATGTAAACAAGTATGAGAGATTCCCCATAAAATCTATCTATTCAAACTAAATTAGGAAATGAATAACACAATAAACTTTAAATAAAAGAGATTCAATCCTAATTAAGCTAATAGCATGATGATCTTATGGGGGGATTGGTGCCAATGAACTGTTACAACTGGCCCTTTCCCAATTCCTAAGTAGCAATGGTGTGTGATTGAGAAATGGTCAAATCTCCAAAGAGATTTGAGCATAACCTTGTTGCAAATCTTGAAAAGTGATGAATGGTTGATTGAAATGGGCAAAATTGGCTCTCAATGTGAAGAGAGTAACTTTGCATATGATTGTGGATGCGGATGAAGTTGAGTATAGTAAGTTTACTCAAATTGTGGATGTTTGAATGAGAGGAAGAGTATCTCATGTATAGATTTCCAAAATGGAAGAGAGGGTGAAAATAAGCAATGTGGGATCATTCAACATCCAATGGCCAAGTGCCACTTGTCAAGATGTGGATGGTTGAGGAATGAGCACATTTTGGTCAATGTGCATGATAAATTCCATTGGATTCAAATTTGAATTTTGAATGTGACTTGTTGGGGGGAGAGAAGAATAGAGTTAATGTCACTTGGCTCAATGCACAAGGACATGTAAGAGGCATTGAATTCCTTGTTGGAAGGATCAAGCCCATTTGAATTTGAATTCAAATTGAGGGAATATTCCCTTTTGATGCCATGTTGAGAGAAAATAAAAAATCAAATAAATCAAAGTAGTTGATTTATTGTGCAACTTGTATTCTCTAGAGGATTTTAGTGATAGGGATTAACTTAATCAAGGATTTGATTAATTTAGTGAGGAATTAGGAGATGTGACATTTTAGACTTAAATTTATGAATTGATTTAAGTCAAATTGAGAGGAAATGATTAATTAAATAAATGATTTTGATTTATTTAACTAAGGAGGAATATGTTAGATTAAATTAAATAATGTTTTAATTTATTCAATTTAATAAGAGGACTTTAGAGATTTAATTTAAATAAAATGAATTATTTAAATGAACAAAGAAAGATGATTAATTAAATTAAATTGATTAATTTAATCACCAGAGGAGAAAGACCTAATTAAATAAATAATGATTTATTTAATTAAGGGATGAAAGGTGTTGATAAGCTGAGAGTATGATTCAAGATGAAATGATGTTAGTAGGATCAGAATCAGGTGCATGTATATTTTACATGTCTACAGGAGCCATTCGAATTTAGTGGTGAATGGGTCCTCTCTTACCCTAGGACCCCCCTTTCTTGGCATATTTGAGTTGGGTTTTTGATGTTCTTTCCACCCCCCATAGGAAGGTCCTAAAAACTTGTCCTAGGACCCATTTGCCTTTGGTGACGAATGGGTCCTCCTCACATAGGAAAACCATTTTGAATTTAATTTTAGAAGGATTCTAATGATTTTTAATCCTAGATCTCATGTCAAATTGAATTATTTGAATTTTGGGATTAATCTCTAGAATCAGTATAAATATTGGGTTAATTAACATCATTTATCCTAGAAAATTTATGTGACTTCATAAGATCAAGAACAAGAGCATAATGAAGCATTCCAAAAGCATTCAAAGATAGATTATCAAGAGTTTAGTATAGAAATTAAAGATCATTTATGTTGGATGTTGTGGTTGTATTGCTGATATGTGGTTGTCATTGATGTCAACACTATTAGCATTGGTGTTGCTTAAGGCTATATATATCGAAGATATTGAGAAAATTGTAATAAACATATTGCAGGAAGCTTGTGAAGGTGAGAAGGTCAGAATGTTGGAAAGTAATGTATGTTGATAATCAGAAGGTGAACATTAAAGGGTTTGTTGTTGAGCCTATCTAGTATGTTGTTAAAAAATTTTAGTGGTACGAATCAAGAATCGAGGAAGTTATGAAGATCTATTTTCCTACAATTATTTAGTTACTATAGCAAGTGTTTCTGGAAGATTAGATTGCAATTATGGAAACATCAGTTGTTGTGCATGTTCTTGTGATGATCATGGATGATTCTAGATTGTGCTATATTCCTATTGTATGTTCACATTGATCAAAGTGCTCATGATTCAAGATTTTTCCTTGTGTGTTCAAGTTTTTCACATTCTAAGCCGACATGATGATGATAGTGTGTTGCATATCTCTATGGATTAATATTTTATTGCTTGGCATATTTGAAGATGTTTATTTGGGTTCTCACTATGTTGTGACCAAATTTTGTTGGTTTGCATTAAATTTATTCATGTATTGAGGCAGACAGAGTAGTTGATGTAAATCCATGTTGCAGATATATAAGAATGATTGTTTTCCTCATTTTGGAGGATGATAAGTGTGTATGTGTGAAATAACTGTGGGAAAAAGATCAGATCATTCAAGAGCAAAGCAGAGTGTGAAGAATGTTGACCGAAGTGTGTTTGTGCCTAACTAGAACTGTAATAAGGCTTGTGAAGAAGCTAATTTCTTAGTTCACGTTCATCAGATGGATTTAGTCAAATTATTGTATGTAAGGTAGTGAGCCTTCCTCTAAGTAGTGAGCTCTAGGTAGTGTGCCTAAATGTAAGTGAATTCCCTATTCATTCTTCATTATACTTCTAACAGGGTATAATCTTGCGAACTAACATCCACCGTGGTTTTTCCCCTAACAGGGTTTCCATGTATAAAATCTTGGTGTTCATATGTCTCTAATGTATTATTGATTTATGCTTACACTGTTAATTGTTAGATCTGAGATTAAAGGTTGATTAATGTTGAATAATTTTGATTTTGGTAACAATTGATTCACCCCCCTCTCAATTTTCTATTCTTGTTTTTCTAAAAATTGGTATCAAAGAAGGTTCCTTTGAAGGAAAAGCTTAATAGCTTGAGGTGATTTGAGATGGAACCATACAAGAAGGAGAGACCTAGATTCGATGGAACAAACTAATCTATGTGGAAAGTTAGAATGGAATGTCATTTGAAGTGCATTGGTGAGCCGTTCTAAAAGAACACAAAGAATGCATATACCATCCCCTAGAATGTTCCATCTACTGCTGATGAAGTCAAAGAAGCCAAAGAAAATACCAGGGCTATTGAAGCATTGTTGAGTGCTTTGATAGATTCTGAGATGTCAAATGTGTTAGGTCTGAAGATTGCACATGAGATCTGGAAAAAGTTGGAAAACTTGTATGAAGGAGATCCACTAGTGAAAAGTGCTAAGCTATAGAGTCTAAAAGGCAAGTGGGAAGACATGAAGATGAGTGAAGATGATAACATCCTTTATTTCTCTCAAAAGGTAAATGAACTGGTGATGAGCATCAAATATGTTGGTGGAATCTTGGATGAAGAAGAAATTGTGGCTAAGATACATAGATCTGTGCCTCCTTCCTACATAGAAAAATCTCGTGCTATTAATGAACTCAAGATAGTGACAAATTTGACAAGAGACATGCTGATTGGAAAACTTGTGGCCTTTGAATTAAGTGAATTTAGTGAGTCTACTCCTAAGAAAGAGTCTGCATTCAAAGCTACTGTATCCAGGAAAAACAAGCAAAGATATGATCTGAGAGAGAGTTCCAAAAAGATATTCAAGTATGGAGATGAGATGAAATATATTGAAGATGAAGGAGAACTAGAAGCATTGATTGTGAAAAGAGAATCTAGATGTCATGGTAAGTACAAAGTAAAGATACCTATTAAATGTTTTTCTTGCAGTAAAATAGGTCATTTTCCATCAAGGTGTCTTGAAAGAGTGTCAAAATACAAACTTGAGAAGACTAGATTTCAAAATAAATTCTATTATGTTGAAAAAGGTGTTATTGATGATGAATTTGATAAAGAGACTAGAAATGAATATCATTGGGTATTAATTGCTATCAAAGAAAATGGTTAGGTGTCCACTGAATCTACTAGTAATGTGAATGTTGAGAAAGCTCTTGTAGAAAAAATTGAAGAAAAGGATGAGTGGGTAATTAACAGCAGATGCTCACATCATATGACTGGTGATAAAAGAAAATTTCTAAGCTTGGAAAACTATGATGTTGATGTTTTAAGATTTAGAGCCAACACTTCTGGTGTGATTCGTGGCAGAGGCACTATTTATTTTGGTGCTAAACACAATACTGATGTTGTTTATGTAAAAGGTTTAAAGAATAACTTGTTGAGTATTGGACAGATGGTAGACAAGGGTTACAATCTTCAATTCAAGAATGGTAGGTGTACGATAAGGGAAATTTCTCGAAATATGATTGCTTTAGGAACAAAGACAAGAGGTAATATTTTTCACTTAATTCATGCCAGTCAAAGTTGTTTGATTGCTCAAATTAATGTAAGTTGGTTATGGAATAGGAGGTTGTGTCATGTGAAATTTGATATCATTGTCAAAATAATTTCTTCTCAAGTAGTCAAGGATCTTCCTAAAATAGTAAAGCCTACTAACACTATGTGCAAGGAATGCCATATGGGAAAATAGGCTAGAAATTCTTTCTGGAGCAAGCAGTATAACTCTAATGGAGTATTTGATTTGATACATACAAACTTATGTGGTCCCTCTAGAATAGAAAATCTTCAAGGTGAAGGTACTTTATGTTGGTTATTGATGATTACTCTAGAATGATATGGGTTGCTTTCTTAAGAGAAAAACATGAAGCACTGAAAAAGTTCAAAAGCTTCAAAACTATGGCAGAAAATGAGACAGGTCAGATAGAGGTGTTGAATTCACTTCTCAGGAATTCAATTCTTTCTGTGAAGAGCATGGAATCCAAAGACAACTATTTTCTCCCCAGAACCCTCAACAAAATGGATTTTTTGAAAGAAAGAACATAACCATTCTAGAAACTGCTAGAAGAAAATTTTCCTCATTTCTATTGGAGGGAAACTTTAAGTACTACTATGTACACTATCAACTGGGTAAATGTCAACAATAATTCTAGTAAAACTCCTTTTGAGCTATGGTTTGGTTATAAACCTACTATCAAGTATTTCAAAAAAATTGGAAGAAAATGCTACATTAAGAGAGATGATGATATAGGAAAATTTGATGCTAGAAGTGATGAAGGATTATTTGTAGGTTATTCTATTAAGAGAAAAGCCTACAGGTGCTTTAATAAAAGACTGAAGAAAATGGTTGAAAATGCAAATGTCAAAGTTGATGAAGATATTGATAGACCATCTAGATGTAGTGGATATGATTCAAATGATCAAAATGATAATACTAATAATGGAAATAATGTTCAGACACTAAATCAACTTCAAATTGTTCTGGTGAACCAAGGGAATCAAGAGGCAAAAACTAGAAAAAGTGCATAACAAAGAACACAAGAACAATAAGTCAGAGAAAATCCTAAAACTCCCAGGTATGTAAGGTGAAATCATTTTGATAGTCAGATCATAGAAGATAAGAGAAAAGGTGTGCAAACTAGAAGAATAATTCTAGAAGAGTATTGTCTATTTTCCAAAATTGAGCCTAGCAATATCAATGAAGCATGCAAAGATGAATATTGGATGGAAGCCATGAAAGAAGAACTATTGTAGATAGAGACAAATGATACATGGGATCTTGTTCCTAGACCTTAGAATAAAAATGTGATTGGAACCAAATGGGTGTTTCATAATAAGCTAAATGACCAACGTGAAGTGGTCAGAAACAAAGCAAGACTAGTTTGCAAAGGGTACTCACATATGGAAGGTATTGATTTTGAAGAAAAAATTTCCCCTATTGCTAGAATTGAAGTTGTGAGATTATTTCTTGCTTATGTTGCTTTCAAGAATTACAAAGTCTATTTGATGGATGTAAATTCAACATTCCTAAATGGTGAGCTAGAAGAATAAGTCTATGTTGAGAAACCAGATGGATTTCAACTGAATGACAAAGAAAACATGATATGTCGATTAAAGAAAGCTCTATATGGACTTAAGCAAGCTCATAGAGCTTGGTATGCTAGACTGGATAAATACTTGTTGAAGCTTGGATTAAATAAAGGTACTTCTAATAGAAATTTGTATTTCAAGTTGGATCAGAATAAGGAATTGATCACTGAAGTCTTTGTTGATGACATTATTTTTGAAGGTGATGATGATTTGTGTATGAAGTTTTCTGATGAAATAAAAATTGAGTTTGAAATTTCAATGATAGGAGAGCTGAAATTATTTTTAGTACTGTAAATTACTCAGTTAGATGATGGAATTTTTTATATCTCAGTCTAAGTATGTGAAAGATTTATTGAAAATTTTTGGTATGGAAGATTAAAAGCTAGTTGGTACACCTATAGTAACTGGATGAAAACTTACATAGAATGATGATTCTCCTAAAGAAAATCAAACAAGATATAGGTCAATGATTGGTCAATTACTCTACTTGACTCAAACTAGGCCAAAAAAAATGAATGTTGTATGCATGGTTGCTAGATATCAAGTTGATCGTAAAGAGTCTCATGTGCTTATTGTGAAATGAATTTTCAGATACCTAAAAGGGATAGTTGGTATTGGTGTTTGGTATCCTAAGGATGATGATCTTAGTCTAAATTCCTTTATATATGCGGATTGGGTAGGTGATGCCAATGATAGGAAAATTAATAGTGGTGGTGTGTTCTTCTTAGGGAAGATTTTGGTATCTTGGCTAAGCAAAAAGAAGAATTTAATTTCCTTATCTACTGTTGAGGCAGAATATATTGTTGTTGCAAACAGTTGTACTCAAGTATTGTGGATGAAGCAGATGGTGAGAGATGTCAAAATTGAGTATGAAGAACCTATTTTTATATAATGTGACAATTCCAGTGCCATAAAAATTTCTAAAATTCCAGTAATGCATTCAAAGACAAAGCATATATCCATCAAATATCACTTCTTGAGAGATAAAGTAAGTGAAAAAGAAGGTAGACTGGAATATATCTCTATAAAGGAGAAAATTGTAGATATATTTACTAATCCATTGCCCAAGGATACTTTTGAGTACCTTAGAGGCAAGTTAGGGGTGATTCCCCCTCCTTATCAGAACTAAGTGATGCACGTCTTTGCATCAGTCTATAAATTCATAGCCATATCTTATTTCGGATTGATGTGGTGGTGGTTGGTACTCAAGGGGAGTAGTCATATGTTCTAAATATGAGAATCAGAGCATGTGTGCCTTTGCAATTGATGTCAAAGGGGGAGATGAGTGATGTGAAAAAAATGGGAGAAGAAAACAAAAAATGAGTGCACAGACTAAGGGGGAGATTGTTGAAGAAGAGCTAGTTGTGTTGATGGTACTATTTTTCACATCATGTGTTACCAACAATGCCAAAGGGGGAATTGTTTGATTTTGTGGTTGTATTCTTGATACGTGGTTGTCATTGATTTCAACAATATTAGCATTGGTGCTGCTTAAGGGTGTATATATCGAAGATATTGAGAAAATTGCAATAAACATATTGTAGGCAGCCTGTGAAGGTGAGAAGGTTAGAATATTGGAAAGTACTGTATGCTGATAATCAGAAGGTGTGAATTAAAGGGTTTGTTTCTCATCCTATATAGTATGTTGTCTGAAATTTTTAGTGGTACGCATCAAGAATCAAGGAAGAAATATGAAGATGTGTCTTCCTATAGCTATTTAGTTACTATAGCAAGTGTTTTTTGAAGATGAGATTGCAATTATGGCAACATAAATTGTTGCACATGTTCCTGTGATGATCATGGATGGTTCTACATCATGGTCTATTCCTATTGTACATCTACATTGATCGAAGTGCTCGTGATTGAATATTTTTCCTTGCGTGTTAAATTTTTTCACATTCTTGGACGACATGATGATGATAGCATTTTGTAGATCTCTATGGATTAATATTTTATTTCTTGGCATGTTCGAAGATGTTTATTTGGGTTCTCACTATGTTGTGACCAAATTTTTCTGGTGTGCCTTAAGATTTATTCATGTATTGAGGCCGACAGTTGTAATGTATTCTTTATTTGAGGCCGATAGAGTAGTTGATGTAAATCCATGTAGCGGATATATAAGAATGATTGTTTTCCTCATTTTGGAGGATTCTTAGTGTGTATGTGTGAAATACTTGTGCAAAAAAGATCATATCATTCAAGAGCAAAGAAGAGTGTGAAGAAGGTTGACCGAAGTGTGTTTGTGCCTAACTGGAACTGTAACCAGGCTTGTGAAGAAGCTAATTTATCATTTCATGTTCACCAGATGGATTTAATCTGATTATTGTATGTAAGGTAGTGAGCCTTCCTCTAAGCAGTGAGCTCTAGGTAGTATGTCTGAATGCAAGTTCATTCCCTTTTCATTTTTCATTATACTTCTAACAGGGTATAATCTTGTGGACGTTACATCCATCATGGTTTTTCCCCTAGAAGGGTTTCCACATATAAAATCTTGGTGCTCATATGTCTCTGATGTGTTATTGATTTATGCTTGCACTGTTAATTGTTAGATCTTAGATTAAAGGTTGATTAATGTTGAATAAGTTTGATTTTGGTAACAACTAATTCAGCCCCCCTCTCAGTTGTCTATTCTTGTTTTTCCAACATATTTCATCATGTCAAAGGCATAGGGTGAAGCCACAATAGTGTTTTATAATTTGATGGAGGAAGGAAAATTGAGAAAAAATGACCCCATGGCAAAAAAAATGGTTTTAGGGGTTCGATTGAACCTACAAGTTCGACTGAACTGGACCCACATTTACTGCCCAAAAAAACAAAAGGAAATGCATACTGAAGGGTGGTTCACTCGAACCCCCTTTATTCCTCATTCTCCCCCTGAAACACAAAAAAATCCTATTTTTTTACGCTTCGAAGCTTGGATTGAGGATTAAAATGGAGGAGTCTTGAAAAACCCAACTAGAATCAGGTAGTCCTCAGAACGAGCTATCCAATAAATATAATTTTAACATGTTTTGGTTTTATTATGTTTTTTTTTTTTTAGTTTTATTAAACATTTTTTTCATCGAAAATGAAGGTCTATGTTCTGCACATGTGGAAAACTATTAGATTATCAAAAAAAAAATTGAAAAATATGAGTGCACTAGCTATTGAAGTCCTTCATCCAACAAAAACAAAATTGAATTTCAATATATGCAAAAAATGTTACGCGTTAAGCGGTCGCGCTATGTCTAAATTATAATTAATTTCACTTTGAAACTTGATTAAAGAAAAAATATTCAATTAAAAACTATCTAACCAAGTGGAAGCACTAGATATCAAAGTTACAAATCTAAATTCGAAAGAATTAGAATTTTATCCTTCATGGAAAAAATGTTATGTGTCATATGGTGTGTGTCACATTTTAAAAATGTTGTTTTTTCAAAAAAACCAATTTTCATGGGAGATGTAAAAAGAAGTGCAATCTAATTCCAAAATTTTGAAAAAAAATCTTTTAGAATCTATAGACAAAATGTGATGAGACTCTAGTTTGCATCATCTTCAAATTCCTCATGGTTTAGCTGCTATAGGTGCCCAAATGTGAAGATTTAGTTAAAAATAATAATTTCAGTGTCCAGTTTGGCCAAAAATTGTAAACCACTATTGTGGGATCACCCCATAGTGCATTCAAGCATGTTGTTGAGCTAAGATAGTGGATGTAGCATTGAAGATCCACTTGCAAGCAATGCTATACATCTTATTTGAGATCAAGATATACATTATTCATGCCCACTACATGTTAGTTTGTAGATTTACATTCCAAGACAACTTCCAAGTATTACATGTTTCATGTTCGCATTTTATTATTTCATCATTTGGTTTAATTACCTAAATGGGGTTTGACTTAGGAAAACCCCATATTCACTAATAATAAACAATTTTTTCTTCTCTTGAATGTGTATTTGCAAATTTATAGGCTAAAGATCAAGTGGAGAACAAGTTTGAACCAAAATTATCAAAGATGTGAAGTTGCAAGATTGTCATTCATAGTGCAAGAACACAGAAACAAGGCTACAAAATTTGCTACATGTTTTCGAGAGCTGACAACCGAGGATCTAAGAGTGCAAGAATCAAGGAACATAACCTAGATCTTAGTTTCAAAAACCCTAATAGGGACCCATTCACCAGTAAAGGCGAATGAGTCCTTTGTGCCCTAAAAATAGGCTTCTTCTAGAAAGGTACACATCATTTTGAGCTCTAAAACCTCCCCTTTTCATTGCTATAATAGATAGGATTAGTTTCTAATTTTTATTTTGGCATTTTAGCCCTCATTATTGAGTAAAACATCCCTAAGAAAAATAGTGGTTCATCATCTTGCTTATTCATTTTGGTGAACCCATTTTTTGGTGTTTCACCTAACAATGGACTTATTATCATGAGTTATTTCTTAATTTATATTTAATGCTCTCATTTTTTATTAATCATTATTAAAATTTATCTTGGATTAAATTTTAGGTTAATGTTAGTTCTATGTAATTTATTCATTTTTTAAATTTTATGTAGTCAATATTTTGTTTTTTCCTACCACTCAATTAGATTTTAGCGATTAGAGCTTCTTGTGATTCCTAATACAAGAGAATTTATGGTGGGTGAGTTTCTTTACTATATTTTCTTATTTTCTATACATGCAATTAGTATAGTAGATCTTATCAATAATTATCTATCAATAGAAGAAAGGTTTGTATAGACATATTTTAGAAAACTCCTATTGAAATTTTCAATTAACCAAAGGAAAAAGGTATGTGTATTATAAAAAAGGATAATATAAATGTAGACACAAAAATGTACTATTTTTATGAATAAGAATTTATCATATTTTAGTAATTAAAAATATAATAATTCAATACTCATAAAATATGTTGTGTGGTAGAAAGGAAAATATTTAGATTATAGGTCTAGTACCAAGTACAAATAAAAGATATTTTTTCCAAATAAAGACTAATATTAAGCATCAATAAAAAGAAATAAAAATTCTAATTGATAAAGAGTAGCATTGGTAGGAGCGGGTCATCGCATTCAATTTTACCCCATACATAGATGTAGTTAGAACCATCATTAATAGGCTTGTAGATAGTAAGAACACCCTCATCTTGGTCTTAATAAAAAAAATGTTAAAGAGTGAATATGATAAATATCCAGCTCCATGGAAGATAACTTGTCATAATTTGGCCAACCAAAAGCACCATAACCATGAGAGGAGAAGGAATATGGCCAAGAGAGTTGAGACCACATTTGAGTAGAATAATTCTTATAGCATTGAAATATAGATCCTTCAGAATAGAATCTACAATCTTGTCTAGTAGATTGGCAATGGCCATACCTATGAAGTAGTAGCTAAAAAAATAAGAATTATGGATGGAGAATTATCTTAGTGAACAATGATCTCCTAAATATGTATAAACTATAATGTAATATTGTGAAGTTTAACCTTGATCTATATAGGAACATTAGAGAACAACATTGCTTTTTTGTATAGAGAGAAGTGAACATCAACTAAATAATTTTAAAAGGAGATATACTTTTATCTCTCCAAAAACTAAAGAGAATTTCCAGCTTGAAATCATGTTAAATATAGAAAAATTAAATTGAAGATAAGAAAAGTGTCATAATAAAATTGTATGCAATGAGAAAGTTCCAAACCAAAAAGGCTTGAAGAAATCATGTATCTATTTCCAAGATTCTTGAACTCTAGTTAAAAAAAAAACTTGATATTCTCTAATTTTCCATTAAGAAGATAATGGGATTTCAAGATTTCCTAATGAGACAAATAAGAGCTAAGTAGAAGCCCTTTGTAAATAATGTACAATAGGAAAGGAGGGAATCTACGATAAAGAATGGCTAGCCAAATAATCTAGAATTGCTGATGCTAAATGCTAGGAGAAGAGTAGAGGTGAAAACAATTATTTTACTATTCCACCACTAAGATATGAGGCATTGGTCTTAAGTATCCAATACGAGAGTGTCCACAGTTGATTGACAATCTTGCATCAACCAAAAATATTTATTTTTATTTTTTTTCTTAGTTTTGTCTTTATATTTCATAGGTGAATAAATTTTTGTAATAAGGCCTAAAATATTTTGATAAATATTTTTCCAAGTTGTTCTATTACAATTTTATGGTGATTTGGACTTATTTTTGTGGCATTTTCAAGGAAAAATATTCAAATATGCCTTCTTGGGCATGGGATTTGGGGAGTTAAAAGTAATGGTAACTCAGTTATTGTTCATCAATTGTTGCATGAAGAATTTGGGTACCCAAGCACAAGTGGTTCAACATTTTCTATTCTATTAACTATTCGAGTGGAGTGAAAAAGCCATAATGCATCTATTCTTGGCCTAATCTTTCTTGGAATTATTTTGGAGCTTGTAAATGCACATTTAATATTTGGTTACTTTATTTTGGAGATGTAATGATGGAAAAAGGTCCCCTTAACTTGGCCTTGATTTAGTGTTGTAATATGCCTAACATATTCACATTAGGTCTTAGGCCCTTGTGAACTAAATGGATTAAATGTTACCTTACTTAAGTGTTGTGAAGTGTTGTAACTCACTTTCACACTTTTCTAAGGTCTTGTAAATGATTCAAACCTAAATAACCTCTTTTTAACATTAATCTTACCTTATTTCAAGTGTTGTAATACACTTTCACACATTTCTAGGCTAAGTATCATTAATAATTGGGATTTATTATGCTTTAATTGGCCACATTTTGCATCCAAAAGAATTATTTATGTGTATTTTTAGGATACTCTTGAAAAAAGCATTTAAAACACCAAAACCTCAAAAACCCACCTCAAATTCCTAAGGTGGGACTCATTCACCATTCTGGGTGAATGAGTCCCTTTGGTTGGGACCCATTCACCTAGGGTGGCGAATGAGTCCCATTTAGCTCTTGAAATCAAATTTAATTTAACTCTTTGGCACAATTTTATTCTCCAAGATCCAATGTCAGCTTGTAGTGTTGTATTGGTAGGAATTCTTATAGAATTGAGTATAAATACAAGTTTCTTTCATTCATTTCTCACCTAGCAAGTTGAATGAAAATCCTTATACAAAATTTGAGTTAACACGAGTATTCGCAAGCATTCACGAGCATTCAAGAGAATTGAAGAGAATTCAAAGAAAGATTATTCATCATTTTAGAGCATTCTTCAATCATCAATCACCATCTCTTGCATCATGTTTGTTATTGTGCTAACAATTGTGATGTAAGGTTTTGTGATTCAAGCAAGCATTGCATTCAAGATCCATGTCCTTCAAGCTAGATTCAAGAACCAAATCCACTGTATCCATTTCAAGCATACTTGCAGTAACTTATTTCTATGGTTTGGTGAGTTGTAGCATCATATCTTGTTCATTCATCATTATCATTCCATATTTGATTTCATTTTAAGGTTTTATTTCCAAAAAGGGGTTTGACAAAGGAAAACCCCTATCCACTAACCCCCCCAACATTTTTCCCTCTCCTTTTTATATGATTTGTAGGGCTAGGTTGCAAATTTTCCAAGGAGAAAGATTGGAGAAGTGTTGCAAAATATCCAAAGTTGTCAAAGTTGTCATCAAGTGTTGAAGAGATTTGGAGATCATCTACAAGTCACAAAATGCTATTTTTGATATGGAAACCAATTAGGAAGAGAAGAGCAGACTAAGGAGTAAAAAATAAGCTTTTGAAGCTTCAGAATATCCTAACTATATTGATTCACCACTTATGCCAAATGAGTCCCAATTCCATAAATTTTTAAGGACTTTTTATATTTTGGTACCCTTTTATCGGAAACCTATTCCACCACAGTTTTCCAGAAACAAGACTGATTCGTCCAACTTGGCAATTGATTCCCAGCTAGCCATAACAAAAACATTTCTAGTAATTCAAACCTTCATTTAGTCACCTTCCAGATTTCTAGGTGCACACTTTCTATTTTACAATTTTCTATTTCATTTCAACTACTTTTTAGGTCATTTAGTGTTAGTTTGCATTAAATCAGGGCTTTTCATTTTATTTTTCATCACATTATCTTTTCCAAGTCTAAAATTTATGGTGAACCACTTAATAGATCATATTCAACTCTTAGGACAACCCTTAGCAAGATCTCTTTCGCCCTTGCATTGATATCTCAAGGGTTATACTTGAATGAAATTGGAAAATTAAGTATGCTCTATTTCCAAAACCACATGATAGCATCTCCAAACCACTTTTTCACCATTTCATTTTGGTGAAATTGTATTTAGAACACTAAATTTCTGATTTGGAGTGCATTTTCATCGTAGATATTGCCTACATTAACATTGCATTAGGATTTGCATTAGTTAATTTTCATTCTAGGGTTTCAAATCTAGCATTAGTGAAAGCTCATATAGCTTACATTTTTACATCTAATTTCATTGAAAATCATTCAAATTTTGCATTTGCATCTTAGATCTAGATCAAAAAACATACAAATCATAAATTCAATTGAAAAATTCTTGAATATTTGAAAAAAATCATCCTTGGGACTCATTCACCACCTTGGGTGAATCAATCCCTTTGCACATTTTGCATTGCATTTTTTGGCATTTAGAATTCAATTTACGAGTTTCTATTTGTCGTTATTTACATTATGCTTTAGTTTCCAAAAAAATTGTTACAAGCCTTTCATTGTTGTTAGCTTATATTGTATCTACATTCACATTGCATTTAGTAGCCCTTATATGAGTATTTGGTGTCCTATTGCTAATACTGTAGTGAGACAAAGTTCAAGACTCATGTCATCCAACAATAGCACAATCATTCTGTATCTTGGGTTTTCAGGGTCTTTCAATCTTAATATTAACATTAGTACACTAGGTATGGATAATGATTAGAAGAATAATAGGATGCTCAAGGGTTAGGACCTAAAACATCACATATCTTCAATTAATCATTCAGGAAGTCCCTAGAGATCTTCACCCCAATAATGGAATAGAGGAAAGATGTCTAATAGGGAGTTGTCCTAGGGTATGAATCAATGAAGGGTTCACCACCAAGAAAAAGCTTGAAAAAAGAAAATTGAACATTCAACCCATAAAATCAAGCAATGCAATTCAAATAAGGAGATAAAATTATGATATTAAGTAATATCAAGTTAGAGGGTATATATGTGGGAAGTTTGGGATTGTGATGAGGATTCTAGAAATGTAAAAATGTTGTCAAAAAGTACCATGGAGGACTAAGATGCCCTTACTATTGTCTTTGTCTCATTGTTGTTTTTCAGGGAAGATGCCGAATATTTAGACCTCGGAACATAATCTCAAAGGATATCTGAAAAATACCCCTAGGAGGACTAAGATGCCTTAAGTGGCATATTCCCGTTGTGGATTCTGAAAAATCTGAAACTGGTCCTAAGCTCCAAGGTTTGCACTAGCCTCTCCTCAGATTTGAGGTCATGAATCTTCCAAATTTGGCCTGTATGTGAGCTTCTTTGAAGATGACAACTTTGCAATGCAGCTTTGTAACTTTTCAATATTTCACTCCAAATGATCTTCAAGTGTTCAACCTAAATCTATAATCACAAACATGCAAGAGAGGGAAAAACTTGTTGATTGTTAGTAAATGGGGGTTTTCCTTGGTCAAACACCTTGTTGGTAATTAATCTTTGAAATGACATGAAATAGAGAAGGAGAATGATGGATGAACAAATGGAAATTCTATAACTCACCAAAACCTTGTGATATAATTATGAAAATATGCCTCAGAGGGCTGCAATGGATGTGGATCTTGAATCTTTCTTGAATAAGATAGATCTTGAATAGCTTGAATTATAGAGACCTACATCACAATTTTTAGCTCAAAAATAAATGTGATGATTCTTGAATCTTTATGATGCCTCCAAATGCTTGAAGAACTACTCTTAAATGCTCTTGAATGAATGCTTGAATGCTTGATTGAATAGAGATGAGATAAGATATGAAAATGAGTGGAGGAACCTTTTATTTGTACATATCTATGCTTAATATCCTGAAATTACACCACAATAAGTTGACATATGAAATCATTAATTAAAGGAGGCTAAATTCTACCACGATTTGAAATTGAATCTCAAAAATACCTCAAGGAGTACTAAGATACCCTAGGTGGCATCTTAGTCCCAAGGCATGAAACTTGGGGCACAGACTCCAAGAAGGGGTTAATTTAAGATGCCTTTAAATCAAGGTCCCAAGACCCATGGAGAACAAAGATTCCCTAGAGGTGGTGTTTTAGTCCCAGTCCACAAATCAAGGACACACAAACAAAATCATTAAATTATCATTTATCCATTGATGATTTTTGGGATTAGCTAGAAAAAGATGTAGTTTATTAGGATTTTGGATGCAAAATAGGACCAAATTAAGACATAAATAGGGATAAATAAAGCAAGGTGGGCCCAAACGAGTGTGAAAATGCAAGGGTATGCATTTTATTGCACTACATTTAGCCCCCACTTTAGTGAGAGGATGAACTTGCTTCAAATGCACACTAAAGTAGCCAACCACACAATCAAGAGGCATTCAAATGTACCAATGTTAGTAAGATAGAATGACAATGATCAAGATGGATGATCAAGCCTGCAAGGTCAAGATCCTATAACCAACCAATGTAGGCACAAAGGAACACACATGTAGATGATATATGAATCCATAATCAAATCGTTAACATACACCATCAAAGACAGGAAGAGGAAAAACAAAAAAAAGGAAAACAAAAAATGCAACAGATCAAGCTTCGACTGGCCATCCAATGTCGTGGACTGGGTCTAGGTTGTTTTTCCAAAAAGGTTTACAAGTGGAATGCACTTTCCACTATGCAAACAAAAGCGCATGGTCACAAGGGCTAGTGAGAGCTAGTTGTCCACTAGGTGAGCCCCAAGAGGTCCATATCAAAGTCATACCCCCATGACTATGATAAGGACAAAAAGAAAATGCATGCTCAAAAGGGCTACTGAAGCTAGTTGTTCACTAGGTGAGTCCCAAGAAACCATATAAAAGCCATACCTCCATGACTTTAATAAGGTACAAAAATGCAACACGATAAGAAAGAAGGATGTTTGGAGGGATTTTTCTTAGTTCGTGCAAGCTCACAATATTAGGGAACATTGTACCTAATGTCTCCAAGAGAGGACAAGTCAAAGAAATAATATGCTCTCAGAGGAAATAAAACACAATGACACCACCAAGAAAAGACATGTCACAAGAAAAAAGAAAATCACACAATGAAAGATGAGTGTCGATGTATGCCCCACTTTAAAGAGGTTGCTAACACCATTACTATGGGTAATTAATTTAAGGTAGAAGAAGACATGAGAGCTTATTTGGAAAGACCTATGCCAAGTCATATTTTTCCATAAGCTAAATCATTAGAAGGGAAGGGGTTGCCCCCAAAATTCATAACTCAGTATGTCACATGTGGGCTAACTTAAGGCAGTCACCCACATCCCAAGCTTGCTCTTATCTATTCATGAAAGGTGATCAGCCAGCCAAAAGAGAACGAAAAGTGACATATGAGGACAAGGCTATCTAACCCCTTGCCCCAGCTTAGTGCAAGACAAGGATGAGTCAAAATGAAAAGAGGACCTAGGTGCTTCAACCCAAGAGAGAGCACCACAACCCTTAAGATGTTGAATTCTATTTCTCAAAGCCTTGCATTCATTAGTAGAATGACCATGAACCCTATGATATGAACAAAATGAAGTATTGTAATAAAATTTCTTTCATGTTCTTGGAGGGAGAGATATCAAGCAATCCTAGAGGAATCCCAAAAGATACTTTCTTGATCATTTTACGACAAAGATATATCTTGCTTAGTATTAGTTGTCATTCTTACACAAGACTCTTTAGATTGCAATATTTTGTTCTCTCCTTTATAGGAGGGTGTAAAATATAATGAATTCAAATCATTAGTGTTTTGTGAGATGACATTTACATTAAGTGAGGATTTATTTTTTTGTTTCATTTTAGAAAAGGGATAACCATCAAGACCACTAGTGTCTATGAGTTCAAGATGAAGGACTATAAATGTTGGCTTAGAAGGATGTGTTGTGATAGTGTTGATATCAAGTGAAGGCTTGTTCGATGGTTTTTTTTCTATCATGGTACAATAACCAAGACCATGAGTTGCTTCTTGCATGTTAGGTTTGATAGGGACACTGATACCTTGTTTTCTAGCACCATGTCCTTTTCCACTATATCCAAGTTTCTTCATAAGTTCATAAGGTCTTTTCCATAAATATTTTTCATTTCTTTAGGATTCAGAGGTTGTTGATAGTCAATTTCATCAAATTTTTTTGTGTAATTTTCTTTTTCTTCTAAAGTGGTTGAGGTGGATGCTTTGGAAGAGTCTTCTAAGTTTCGTGTTGACATTACTTCTTTTTCTTTTCCCATGTTTGAATCTTTTTTTATGATCTTTTATTATCCTATGAATGTATGTTCAAAATATAAGGAACCCCAATCATCTTCTAAGAGCCTCATGAGTTCCTCAATTTGTTTTTCTTTGTCTTGCACGGGTTTGACTTGTGTAGATGGTGTCAATGTTTTTAAAGGATTTTCCTTATTTTTCTTGAGTTGTAAAACACTATAATGCTCATTATCAGTGTCCAATGTGTACACTTTTTTGTTGTACACATACATCATTTTACAATGAGGAGTAGAAGGTACCGCATGCATCTCATGAATCCATGGTCTGCCTTATGGAACTCCTAAAAAATCTCATGATTCCTTGGTTATTTTGGCCAATTGTGGTCATTCTCAGTATGACTAGACTTAGGGTTTTGTTCATCATCATCGTCTAAGGATTTTTCTGCCAAAATATCACTTTAGAATTAACCCTTGTTTCTAATTCATCATTGACCTGTTGTTGCCTGTTCTCGATCATTTTAAAACATCTTATATCATCTGAGCCCATAAGGTTATAGGTCCCTCAGGCCTAGTTCTAAAAATCTTTTATTTTTAAGGTTGTGTGACTGGCCTTATTTGGCCTTTACATCCTTTGAAAATGTTATGTATTATGTCCTTGACGCCTTTTATTCATTAGCCTAGGTGGTTCCACCTTTTAAAACAACTTATGAGAATGTGGTAATTATCTCTACTAATGCCTCGTATCTTTCATCGCTGATCCATTTTAAGATTGTGAGCTAAAATCCATGATGAGCAATGGGCTAAATTTTCCTCGATTTCATGCATCATGAATTTGTTTCAAATGTCCAAAGTTGAATTGGCAATGTGCGATGGACTAAGTTATCACTAGTTCTTTTAGTATCGTTGATTGCACATATTTTTGGCAATTAGTATTAGTGATATGTGATGACCTTTTATACTAGGGTTTTCTTTCATCGCTCATCACAGATAGATGTCTGATTGTTCCTTTCCAAAGGGCGATGAGAAATAAAGTATTTGTCTCAAGATTCCCTTTTCTAATCTAAATTTCTCTTAGGAGTGATGTATCTTGTTCCATTGATTTTTTCATGTAGGTGCACATGTCTTGATCTTCTTTTCCCTTCACTAATGTGATCTAGAGAACGAGGCATGAACCTATGATGCATGATGGAGATGGAATTTTATCAAGGGTGGGCATTTGATCCAATGGTTGAGACCCCATCATGCTAAGTTCTTACATCGTTGCTAGAACCTACTGAAAGTAAAGTGGATCCATGATGCATGATGAGGGACAAAGATCTTCAAAATGCACAGTGATCAAATGGCTTGTTTTTCATCACACCCATACGATCATCGCTAATTGAGCCTTGAAGGAGTGGGGAAAATCAGCAACACGTGATGTGATATTCTAGTAGGTAGATTTTTGGGACTGATTGTAATTGTCAAGGGTTGTGGAAGTTCTTTTATGCAAATTTGGTGATGAGGTCTCTGGGATGGTTAGGTTTTCTACTCATTTTAAACTTGCTAGCTTTCGTCTAGGTTCTATGAAATGGGAAAGTCTAGTGTGCCAGCCCGACCTACTAGGAGTTCTAGTCATCTTAGTTTTTTTGAGTGTCATGATTATTTTCCTAAGGTTGATTAAGAGATTTTAGTGACTCCTATAACTCTAGAGAATAAAAGGAGTTCCCATGCTCGAAATAAGAAGAAGACAATTGTCCAGAGTACCTACAAATTATGAAATAGAACCATTTTCGAAGAATTGGTCAAAGTTAAAGCCAAGGAGCTAGTTGTGCTGGTAGAAAGACCATGAAATATTGAGATAAGCATCCAAAGGCCTACCTAGGGAAACAAGATTCTCCCATTGTGCATTCTGATAGCCTTTCGAATGGTGGAGGTGACACTGACTCGGGGTACAACTAGTACCTACTCTCCTTGGTGTCATATGATAGTCTGATGAGGAGGTGGTGATGGTGTTAGACTCAAGGGAACACTGACAGGGGGGTGAATCAGTTCTCAACAATATTTATCCATTCATCTTTCAAAACATGAAATAATTGCATTAAGAGAAGATGTGTGTGTGTGTGTGTGAATATGTGGAACAACTAGAAAGATAAACCAACACACCAATGAAACAATAAATCAAAGGAAACTAATTAAAAAGATAAAACAAACCCTAAATAATAGCAGTTCTTTCAAAAGCATTTCATTATCCTCTATCTCCAAGGATTCGATGCAAGTTACTGGCTCTCAGTTGGTGTAAGTAGCAGCTTGTTGGAATGACAACTTAGGAGAATGAGATTATGCAACATGTATGTCCATTGCTAAATGAATTAAGCTATGCTATGAAACCAATATGCTATGAATTTGAAATGTTGATTCGAATGCAACTATAGTAACTGCGCTATATTCACAAAATCTAGGATGAAATCTAGTCACAAAAGGGTTGTATTTATAGATTTTTGAAGGCAAGAATCTAGTTGGAAAAGATCAATAGTCAAATTCAAACCTATCAATATGAACGGTGAGAGATTGTGGAAGTTGAGAAAAAGGTGGAAGGTTGAGAGAAAGGTGGAAGGTTGAGAGAAAGATGAAGAATGTTTTTAACCCACAAAACCATCCTCATTCAAAAATGGAGACAAACATGCCATTTGTCTGTTCATTTATGAAAGTTGGTTGAAAGTTAAGGATAATTCCTAATTAAATAAATAAATAAATTTAATTACATGTGACATGAATTTTGGAAGCTTCCATAATTAAATAATTAATATTTAATTATGTGAGGAATGAAAAATTTGTGTAATTAAATATTTACAATATTTAATTATATGATATGAAAAAGATATTAAATATATAATATTTAATTAAAATGTGAAGTGAAGGATGAATTAAAAGAATATTCCATAATTGGAAAATTCAAATTTAGAATCATGATAATTAATATAAATAAATAATAAAATTTATTTTATTTAATTACGAGGAAGATAGCAATAATTAAATAAACTTATCTATTTAATTAAACTAGAAGAATTAGAAAAATGATCAATATAAATAAATAATTAAATTTATTTATATGTAGATGAATTTAGAATATTAACTATATAATTCATATTTAATTAATTAATAGGTTTGATTAACTATGACCATTTTTAGATGTATACATTTTGCCCCTCTTTGAAGTGATGTGTTTTACGCATTGCTTCAAAGAAAAATTCAGATTTTGACTAATGATACTATATGCCCCCTTGGGAGATAAATCGCGTGATTTGGATGATACTGATCATGATGAAAAGTTTTGAAATGATTTTAAAGAGAAATCATCGATTTATTTCTCGAAATAACGCTTCACACAGTAAAAAAAAAAAATCCTACCATTTTAACCCCCTTAAAAGGTGGAAAAGGTAAAAAGTCATCTTTTGAACAGTAGTCTTTTGTGATTTTCAAAGCTGTAAGTGAAATTTTGAGATGCCGATCCACTACGAGTGCCACTGATTCAAGCAAGCCCACCGTCATCAGAGATCAGCAGCGTACGAACCTTCGGTAAGATTGCATGGTCCTCCTTTGCTAATTTTTAGTGATTGTTTTACAAATATTTCATTTTTTTAGATTTTTCAAATTTCTTCTTTAGCGCATAGGATTTCAATTTAGCGCATACAAGTCATATATTAGTGCATATATTAGCTAAATTAGTGCATACAAACTAGCACATCGATGAAACAGACTAGCGCATAGATGAATGATTTAGCACATAGACTAGAATAGCGCATAGGATAGATAGATTAGTGCATAGGTGGAGACCGCGCACATGTGATGCTCGATGAGTGCATAGGCTAGAATAGTGGATAGGATAGATAGATTAGTGCATAGGTTGAGACCGTGCACATGTGATGCTCGATTAGTGCATACCCTTGATAGAATAGTGCATAGATGATTAGCGTTTTGGTTCCTTGTTTTAGCGCATCCATGGATAAAGTAGCGCATTGATTAATTTAGTGCATAGGAAGATTGTTCTAGCACATCCATGATTTTTTGCTGAATTTGATGTTTTGAGATATATCTAATGATTTCTTGATGATTGTTGTTGTATTAGACAACTGAATTGATGATTTTGAGTAGCATCAAGGATAGATTAACTTGATTATGATGATGATTTGATAAATTTGTCTTCTTGCTTGAGAAACAAATAGTAAGATGATGATTATGATAAATTTAATTTCATGATTAAAAAAAATAAATAGTATAGATGTTGATGTTGAGATGATTGGCTGCTAAATTTGCTCCCATGCATGAATGAAAAACAAATAGTATAGAGTTTGATAAATTTTTATTCCTCCTTGAAGAACAAATAGTAATGATATGTATTTGTTTGATGTCCTGATATTCTTTGTTCATGATTTGATGTTGATGTATTGATATTATAAGAGGATTTTAATATCCTCCAGATTAGAGAGAGATTTCCCCGCATGTGGGAGATGATTCCCAAATTATCCCAGCTAGAGATAGGGGTCATTGTTAGATGTGGGTTGGGTTCCCTTCTCAGGATCCCACAGTATAGGGTCAATAGGGCATTGTTGACTATATTAGTTGAGAGATGGAATAGTGAGAATAATACTTTCAACTTGCCAACTAGAGAGATCACTGTTACACCCGAGGATGTTTACAGGATTTTAGGCATCCCTATAGTTGGTGCACTTTTGATTTATGATCACAAGAAGATTGGAGGTACAGATGCTTTGTGATGAGTCCTCCAGGATCTGCAGGCTGGTAGTTATGAGATTGCATGGAGAGATATGATAGTAGGTTATGCCCCACTTCCATCAGTTTTGGCAAGTTTCATTGGTGGCTTCCTTTGTCCTGATTGTAGGTGAAAGGGACTATCAGTAGGATGGGGTCATATTTTAGAGGACATGATCCTTCATAAAATGAGATATGCATGGGGATCCTGCATGCTTTCCCATCTATACTACGATCTTCATCAGGTGGTATATATAGATGGGAAGAGTATATCTTCTAGAGTTACTTTGCTACACATCTAGGCATGTGAGCACATTGCCATTCCATATCCTATTGTACAGAGAGATCGCCCACTCAACCATCCATATGTGTATGCATATATAGGTCCCCTTGTTCAGCCTATGCTGGGAAATTTGAGTACTAGCAACGTATGTTAGATGATATGGATACAGTCATCTAGAGACCATATCTTGACTATGAAGTATGGGATGATGATGACCTAGAATTAACTTATTTTGGTATATCGAGATACTTGATTGGTCGTACCCCCTTCATTATTTAGTGTTTTATGGTTATGTAGCTACTTAGGCAGTATGGGCGAGTTCAGATGATGTCGCAGGGTGTGGCTCACTATGCCAGACATCGAGAGGATGTTCTAGAGTGGGGTCCCTTCATCACATATGAGGTAGGTAGAGCGAAGTATATTGAGCTACAACCAAATTTTTTGGCTATCCATCTAGAGGTGATAGATGCACACATGGAAAATGATTATGCGACATATTTATATACAAATCCATTTCCCAGATTGACCAGTCTAGATGAGCTTGCCCCACTATTACGTGGACCAATTTTATAGCGGGCATGATGGCAACCACAAGCACAGGCAAAGCAACCACATGGATGTGATGAGGATATAGGTGGTATGGCCATGGATGTTGATGAGGAGGATGATGATAAGAGCTTTGATGATGATGACGGAGGTGATAGAGGGAGAGCATTCTTTGATGTACCTTTCAGGACTAGGCCTCGTACAACCAGAGTGGTGGAGCAGTTGAGTACTTCATCTCCATGCATTACTATCAATGCTCCATCATAGGGATAGATTGACACACTTCAGGCACAAGTCCAAGCTCTTCAGAGCCAACTATCACAAGCATAGGTCACCATTAGCTAGCTATAGGAACATATTGGATAGCCACCACCTCCTGACGCATAGATAGACCATCTTACTATAGAGCAAGATAGATTTAGAGAGTGATGTATTCAGATAGAGGGGGTACCAGAGAGACTCTTGAGATCAGTTGAGAGTACCTCCATTGGAGATTTTGTTGTAGAGGGACTAGAGACTACCCATCAGGCAAAATATTATAGGATGAGATACTTTGAGGTGGTACCCCCTGAGTAGAGGATAGCCTATATGTAGTCAGGCACCCGATCACATACCCACTCATGCAGTCATAGCAGGAGTGCCACTAGGAGTGTGCCATAGCCTGTCAGATGAGAGATAGGTACATCAGACAACAGAGATCCGCAAAGACCTACCACCTCCAGAGGCAACAGTAGTCATGATCCCCATCTAGATACCCCTTAGTGATGATGATGTATACACCCCTTTTATTGTACTTATATATCTTGTTTAGACATTTGATATCTTTGTACCAATAAACATTTATTGATAAGATTTATCATATGCAGTGGTGATTTAGGATATACATGTGTCATTGTTGATTTTATGATGAATGATTATGTATGCATTTTTATTTCTATATGTTATGCTATTTATGATTATGGATGCTTATGGATGATGAAATGTTAATGGATGCATATGATATGAATTATGATGATGATTTATGGTTGGATGATTCTGCAAATGAAATGATTTTCTAGAGTTTAATATAATGATGGAATGTAAATGATTTGATAGTTCTACATGATGTACATGAGGTATGTATGAAATGAATACAATGAATGCGCTTTTCTTTCTCTCAATATATGATTATGAAAATTATGTTTGATGTAAATTGATTATGAAGATGATACATGAAATGATATGAAAATGAGGTGAAAAACTAAAATAACAATGATGAGATGAATGATTTAAAATAATAATAATGATGATAGAAATAAATGAGAATGATATGATTTGAAAATGATATGAAATGATGTATATGTCAATACTAATGTGCAAATGATATGATGTAAATGTGGTATAAATAATGATAAAGATACTGAAAGTGAATGGTAACTAATAATGATAATGTTGATAATGGTAATGATATGAAAGTCAATAAATGGAAATGTATGATCCAATTGATGTGAAAATTATCATGATAACCTAAATGATGATATATAAAATGAAATATGAAATATGAAAATGATAATGAGATGAGATATAATAAATGTCCAAGTGTACTCAATTGATGTCTTAAAAAGATATGTATTATATCCAACCTCTATAAATCTTTCATACAACCATACTATGCTAAAAATGAATGTAATCTAAATGAATCAATGCAATCCTAAAATGTCTAAATGAACCATTTCACTATTGTCATTATGTAAACCAATTTTGCACATAATTTTCATCATTGAGCCTTTTGATATGTTGAAATTTGAGTACAAGCATCAATGAGGATGTTATCACTAGTGATGACCCGAGTACTACTTTCATGATGCTTTATATAGCAGGTTAATACAATAATCGAGGTATAATTGAACCAAGATGACCTAAGTATTTTTTGCATAAATAGAAAAAATTTAACCATTTTCTTATGCAAATCCCGAAATGTCACTATGTTTCATTGACAAACTTGCACAATACTAATTCTAGCTTACATACAACAATCAAAGAAAAATCATATTCCTTCCTTGTGATTCTAGTTCAGTACATCATGGAACCACTCTAGAGATATGATGTCATCAAATGTCAAAACAACAACTCAACTTATTCTTTTAAGTTTTTCATTCATTTTAATTCAGATTAAGATCACCCAATTTGTTCAGTCTCCTATCTGACAGTTGTTTTGACTCAGTCTAATTGGACATTTTTTTTGTTTGTTGTAATATTATGATACTTGACACATCTTGTCATTTGTCTACCAAAAAGGTTCAAATATGACTGCCCCTAATGACCTCGCACTCTGACTCCATATAAGACACAACCTAATGCTAAGGATAACACTAATCATCAAGCCATGATGAAATCCTTGTCTTTCCAAGGAAATGTTGGGCACATGATGCAGATATGATGGCTAGGCATGCATGTGATGATAATGAAAAATAGATATGAATAATGTAGAATGTATCCTAATAAATGGGAGAGCCAACTTAATCATAAATAGTGCTCGTTCGCCATGTTTTCACCATTTCTTTGTATTGCACTTTTTCTGATTTTATGACTTTTTTTATTTTTATTTTTATTTTTATTTTTTGTATGTCAAAAGGATGCCTATTTACCAATTTTTCACCCTTATGATAGTTTTCTTCAGGACATTTTCCAATTTTTATGAATTTTTTCACGACTTTTTATATTGTTTTTGATATTTTTCAAGCATAAAACTTCTTCAAGTGAATACTGTTGGTCGGATCTTCAAATAGGTCCCCTTCTAGAATTGATAATTGATATGCCCCCAATCAATATGCTTTAATGATGATGAATGGAACCAACCAATTGGGTTCAAACTTACCTTCTTTTTTTTCTGCTCTTGCTGATTACAAGAGTTTTCTTTGAGAACCAAATCACCCACTTGAAAATCTTGTGGTTTGACTCTGTGATTGTAAGTTCTACGGGACATAACTTGTTGATACCCCTTTAAATGATTAGCTGCACTTTTTCGCCATTCATCAAGCAGTTCCAGCTCCTACAATCTTGATACTCTATAATCCTCATCATTTATGATCCCCTTCAGTGATACTCGAAGTGAGGGAATCTCAACTTCCAATGGAAAAATGGCTTCTTCTTCATAAACCAAAGCATATGGGGTAGCACCTATTGGTGTGTGAATGTTGGTTTTGTATGCCCACACTGCTGGGTTTAATTGGACATGCCAATCATGGCTGATGTCATTTACTATTTTCTTTAGAATCTTCAGAATTGTTTTTTTTGAAGCCTCTGCTTGGCCATTTCCTTGTGGATAATAAGGTGTAGAGAACCTATGTTTGATGTGAAATATTTCACAGAGTTCATCAACATCTTGATTTTTAAAAGGTCTTCCATTATTTGTGATAATAGAGTTGGGAATGCCATACTGACATACAATATAGTTCAAAATGAAGGATGAAATTTGTTTGTCGGTAACAGTTGTTAAAGGGACAGCCTCAATCCACTTAGTAAAGTACTCAGTGGTCGTGATAATGAACTTGTGTCCATTTGATAATGATGGGTGTATCTTGCCAACCAGATCCAATCCCCACTGAGCAAAATGCCAAGTTGTGGTGAAGGGTTGCAATTCCTAAGCAGGAGCGTGAATGATATTCCCATGAATCTGAAATTTTGAACATTTTTTCACAAATATGAATGATTATTTTCCATGGTCATCCAATAGTAATTCATTATAATAAGTTTCTTTGCTAAGGTTAGTCCACTTGAATGAGTCCCACAAATACCACCATGAACCTCTTGTAAAGCTTTTTTTGATTCATCATGTTCGAGACATCGAAGGAGGGTACCATCAAGACCATGTCGATACAAGATGTCAGGAATTAAGGTATAACGAGAAGATTGACATATGAAATTCCTTTTTTGATTCCTAGAAAAATCTAGGAGAAAAATGGTATCCTTTAGATAAGCATAGATTTGGCCATCTAAAGGAGAATCAAAACTAGTCAGGTGAGAAATTATTTGGATTTCTGGATTATCATAGGCAGGAAAAAATAATTGTTCCACCAAGAAATCGTATTTTGCTTGGTTTTCTGAAAATTGGAGCAGTGATGCAATTGTAGCCATGACATTCACAGCTTTATTATCATTACATGAAATTTGTGTGAACTTGATATCAACAAATTATTTCTTGAAGTCATCCACCATGTTTTTGTAAGGCATTAACTTGTCATCTTTAGTTTGATATTCATCATTTATTTGATTTATGACAAGTTGTGAATCACCAAAAACTTGCAGTTTTGTGATTCTCCAGTCTAATGCAACTCTCATTCTAATCAACAATGCTTCACACTCAGCTATGTTATTTGTACAAGGAAACATCAGTCGATAAGATTTTGGAATTGTATGTCCTTGAGGTGTGATGAAAATAATACCTACCCCCGAGCCATGTTGATTGTAGGAGCCATCAAAATAAAGTTCCCATGATTGTTCAATGATTGTTGTGAAAAAATCAGCGTCAAGAAAATCAATATGTATTGGATGTTCTACTTGCATTGGTGCCTCTACCAACTGATCTTCTATGACCTACCCTTTCATGGCCTTTTGATCCGAATAATGAATGTCAAACTCACTTATGATCATGACCCATTTAGCCAATCTACTAGTTACGGTTGCCTTACTAAGAAGATATTTTAATGGATCAATCTTAGCCATAATTTTTATTTAATGAGCTATCACATATTGTCATAAATTTTGAGAAGTAAACACAACTTCCAAGAAATATTTTTCAACGAAGGTGTGATTTAGTTTGCAGCTTGTCAATGTTCTACTGATGTAATATATTGCTCGCTCCTTTCCTGTTTTGTCTTCCTGTGCCAATAATGCTCCTAAGGACACTTCCGTCATAGAAATATACAATATGATTGGTTCACCTTACATTGGTGGAATCAACACTAGTGGAATCATTAGATAATGTTTTATTTGATCAAACAATGCTTCACACCTATCTTCCCATTTAAATGGAACATTCTTATGTAAGAGACGAGTGAATGGTAAACTCTTATCTGCCAGTTGTGCAATGAATCTCCTGATGGATTGCAAACATCCTTGTAATGAGCGTAGTTGACTAATGTTCCTTGGTGGTGGAATATAGAGGATTTCTTGTACCTTAGTTAGATCCACCTCAATTCCCTTTTTTGACACAATATAACCTAGCAGCTTTCCAGATTTCACCCCATAGAATCATTTCTTAGGATTAAGTCTAGCCTTAAATTTTTCCATTCTATCAATTTTTTAAGATAAAATAGCTATATGTCCTTCCCTTATATTTTATTTGGCCAAGAGATCATCTACATAATCCTCCCTGAATGTGTGCATCATATCATGAAAAATTGTAGTCATTGTCTGTTGGTATGTAGATCCTGCATTCTTCAATCCAAATGGCATTACATTCCAACAATATGTACCCCAAGGACATGTGAATGCTATTTTATCTTGATCTTCAAGCGCAACCTTTATCTGGTTATATCCAGAAAATCCATCCATTAGAGAATACATAGCATGTCCAACAGTCAAATCAACAATCATATCTGTGTTTGGTAGAGGGAAATCATATTTTGGGCATTCTTTATTTAAATCCCTAAAAAATGTACAAATTATGATCCATCCATCTGGATTTGATATAGGTACAATATTGGAGATCCATTTTAAATAGTCTATAGACCGAATGAAGCCCACATCTAACAATTTCTTTAACTCCTCTTTCACTAGTAATGCAACATGTGGGTGCATTTTTCTTAGTTTTTGTTTCATAGGTTTTTCCCCTTGACTGATGGATAAATGATGCATGATGAGATTTGGATCTAATCCAAACATATCTGTGTATGACCATGCAAAATTGATTTGATTATTCTCGAGGAATTTTGTGAATCTTGGGATTTCCTCTTTTGCCAGGGATGCAACAAGTTGCAAGACTTTGGGTTTTTCTGTAGTACCTATATTGAGTGCCTCTATTGGCTCTATCAGAATAGAAGACCTTTCTTCATAGTGCTCAAGAAGAGTGTCAAGTTTCCCATCCTCTAGTGCCTTTGAAAGGTTTTCACTATCGGATACACTCTTTATTTTTCTCTTTTCATGATATAATACTACCTTTGTTAGGTTTGCACCATTAGATCCTTCGTTTATATTATTAATTTTGTAGCTAAGAAACTTGGCAATTTCTTGTCTCAAAATTTGATCTTGTGATTTGTTGGTGGAACCTATTTCCAAGTTGGATGAACAAAGGAAGTTTACAATGGTTTCATCATCGAGAAAAGTTGGGATATCAATTGGTGCAATTTGTTCCCAATCAATGAGTTTGGGATGGACTAAGGTAAATGGATCATTAGGTTGGGTAAGGTCATTAGTGGTTAAGGTCATGATACTATTTTCATTTTCATTATGGGGAAGATCTATGATGGTATCCTCATGTTGATTATTTGTATTGTTTTGAATAGAATCATGATCACTTGAGTCATGATTTCTTTGTAGGATGTAATGAAGTGGAGGCCCTGAGATTTCCCCTTGTGTGAGTGTGGGTGTATATTTTTGTACTATATCCACCTATTTGTCCCTCAAAAATTTATCATCAAAAATGGTGTCCCATTCATATTCATTAGAGTTAGCATCAAAATGATTTTCTTGTATTCTAAGAACTATTTCAGCTAACTCCTCATTGGATTCTCTTTGTATTGTTTCTTCCTTTGCATCTTCACCATATTCTAAACCAGTTTTATCTCTAGGGTGCATTGTTTTTAGTCGGATAGGTTCAACAATACCTTCTTTTCTCTTGCCTATAGGGCCATTTCCTTCACAACCCATTTGCTGCATTATTGTATAACCCTTTGCATATTGCTTAGTGGGTAACTTGACATGTTAGACTAATTCATATTCATCTTTATAGAGCCAATCAAGGATAGCGCTATCTTCTGTTTCATTTTCCTAAGTATCTACCTTGATAAATATTCCATCAAACTTGGTGATGGGAACTGAAGCTTGTATTCCTGATGTTGAAGTTGTTGTAGCCTATTGTATTGATGTTTATGGTTGACCATGAGATCTTGGGGACACAAGTAGATTAGAGAGACAAAGAATATTCTCCCACCCCATTATCTTTTAATTTTAGCTTGGTGCCAAAATTATTTATCATTTCCCCTACTTGTTCACTATGTTTAGAAATATAAATTGCCAAAGCCTCTCTATTATGTGGGACAAATGTATCCTGAGCTGTTCTAAGGTTAGAACAAGTCTGAGTACTAATATGGTCCACTAGTATTGTTACTTCTTGTTTTTCATATGGAAACTTTAAGCATTGATGATATGTAGACTAAACTGCTTGCATGTCATGGATCCATGGATGACCCAAGAGTATGTAATAGGATAAATCCCCATCTAGAACATAGAAAAAGGTATTCTTCACAAGAAATCCCACTCTGATTGGTAGCATGATGAGGCCTTTGGAAGCTCTTTCCTCATCATTGTATTATTTGATTGTAATTTTCCTTTGTGGATCTATGGATTCCTCTGAATATCCCAAAGCAAGGACCAATTTTAAAGTACAATTTTTTAATCCAGCTCCCCATCTATTAAAACATGTTTGATTCGAGCTTTATGAACCATGACCTCTAGATAAAGTGATGAATTTTGGGGATGGGTCATCAAGGAGTCATCCTTTTCAGAAAAGGATAAGCATGTGCGTGAGGACAAGTTTCCCACCATGGCTTGAAATTCATTGATATCTAGATAAGGAGACATAGTTGTGTCAATGAGTGCCTTTTCGAGAATGTCCTTATGGGCTGGTGATATTTGGAGTAGCTCCAAGATAGAAATTTGGGCTGATGTTTTTCGTAGTTGATCAACCAAGTTGTACTAACCTAGAGGGGTGAATTCTGACTTAGATGGACTTCCTTTTACAATGATCTTGGCCTATCCCCTTGTTGTATTATTAACCTCTTGATATTCTTTCTTTCCTTTGATCCTAATAGCATTGACTTGTTGATCGTCGGTGTAAATATGATTGATGAAGGTATCATAGACATGATTCACATTCTTACCTTTGTCGCCTAAAGATTCCCCTTTTTGATAATTGGGGAGAGGATCCTTGAATGCTTGATGATTATCATTAGCATTATTTCCCTCAACCGTTATGGTATGGTTATCAATCAAATCCTGAACGAGATTCTTTAACCCTTGGCAATTACTTGTCTTGTGACCCTTACATCTATGATAATCGCAAAAGTGTGAGTCATTCCATGATGGTGGTTAAACTCGAGGCTCATAATATCTTTGTGGTGGAAATGTGATAGCATTTTGATTCAATAATTCTTTAAGAATTGATTCCAAGGACTAGACCAAGGGAGTAAAAATCTATAGATTTGAAAAAAAAAGAGATTTGGGCACATTTGAATTTTGATTATTGCAAAAATTATTACTACAATTATTAGCCACATTTCGTTGGTTGGAATTATTTCCTTGGTTACTATAACTTACAGCATTATTGGTGCGTTAGACACCTAATACATTAAGAATGGTAGGCTTGAAATTTGCGTTGTTAGCATCTATTACCCCATCATTCACAACATTTTTATTTCGAGTCCAAAATCATGACTTGTCATTATTGTTGCTATTGTTGTTGTTGTTGTTGTTGTACGAATTTGGACTTTCTTTATCAAGCTTTAAAACTCCGTGCTCAAGATCAAGGCACCTTCAATGGTAATTTCTTTTTCAATCAATTTTTTAAATGATTGAGGACAATGGAGATTTAGCCTATAACTCATCTCTTGATTTAGACTATCGATAAAGATCTCCATCTTTTCCTTTTCAGGAATAGGATAGGAATATCTGGAAAACAACCTTCTCCACCTTTGTAAGAATGTGGTGAAGGATTCCCAAATCTTTTGTTTTACTCTACATTAATCAAGCATGGTTATCTGGTGTTGTATATTATAGGAGTACTACGATATGAACTTATTAACTCCTCAAATGTTCTGATGGGGGGAGTGATCTTGGAAAGCCACTCCATGGATTGTCCACCCAGACTTCATGGAAACAATTGCATTAAGTAGGTATCATCATGAGCAAATTCTAAGCTCATATTTGTGAAATCCCTCACATGATCAATGGGATCCATTTTCCCATTATACCTATCAAACTTTGGGATTTCGCAATGTTTTGGAAAAGGAGTCATGCGAAGACTCCTGTCAAATGGATATGGGCAGATATCCTCCAAAACATATTTCTTTGTTGTACCCCCTTGTATTTCCTCTATGTTCCCTTGTAATGCTCTTATTTGTTGAGTAAGAGCACTAGAATCATTAAAGGGGGCCTCAGGATCCTCTCTAATCCCTTTCGTGTCAAAATTTCCAGGTAACTTAGCTCCTTGATTGGCTAATGAAAGGAAATATATTTCTTTGTTTCGTTCCAAAACTCTATCCATGAGAGTATGGAATTGAGGATCCTATTCTACTTCTTGAAGAATTTCTTCTATTATCTCATCTTTATTCGAATTATTCCCAATGTGAAGTTTGTGAAAAGGATTTTCTTCTTTATCACCACTATTTATTTTATCACCCATGTTGCTTAATGTACTTTCCCTTTCATCTCCTTCTATGTGATTTTGAGATCTTCTGACAATAGGCATAAGCGTTTACCTGATTTCTACTAACCTTGATCAAAAGATGAAATAATGCAATTTTAATGGATATCCAAGTCGGAATAGAATGAAGATTCTATTAATATGACTTGTGAAATTTCTAATCTTTAGCTCATGATTCCCTAGTTGAAAGGATGAAGATCCTGTTGTGGGAATTAAACCAAAAATAAAAAATAAAGATGATGTTGCACTTTGTGAAGTTTGATCATAGGTTTTTTTTTTAAATACGGATATTTTTATAAATGCCTAATGCTCCTAAGTTCTCTATTGCAGAACTTGATTGGGATGAGTAGAATAAAAAATTGTCGGTTGGGGAATAAAAGAGGAATGAATAGGCTGATTGTGATTATGCCTTTGTGAAAGAGCTCTTCTTTGAAAGAAAGCTCATGAATATAATGGTTCTAAGGCAAAATCATTAGTGAAACCTCTAACAAAGTCATGATATTGATGAATAAAAGTTGTGTTCAAGAAATTTTTTTTGACTTTGGAATAAAAACTTCCTCCTTTTCAATAGATTATTATAACTGAGAGACTTATTTGGCTTCCTAATCCTCCTCTCTAGGGACTTTTTAGCAAAATTTGCAGACTTCCAGACCCTGAGAATAGAAAAGGACTAGAGTAAATGGTAAATTTTTTGGGTGTCAGACGATTACCCAGTTTCAAAAAATGGATGCGCTAAACTATCCAATCTATGCATTGGATTTTTGTAGTTATGAACTAAAACATAGCACAGATGCACTGAAACAGAGCACAAATGCACTGAAACAGAGCATGAATGCATTGAAACATTGCATAGATGCGCTAAAAAAGAGCACAAATATGCTAAAAAATAGCACAAATGCATTGAAACAAAGAACAAAAGTGCTAAAAAAGAGCACAAATGCACTAAAATAGACTAGGGATGCACTGAGACAAACATGTTTTGACAGTTTGATTTTTTTGGATGATCTTTATCTGATTTAAATTTGGAAAAACATGACATATAGTAGAAAATAGCTGCTTTGCAAATCCTAAAATCTAAAGAAAGAGTGTATGTTCTTGAAATTTTCATGGGTATTAAAAAAAAAAGTACTTTAGACAGACTCACTCATAGTTGTCAAAAATTTCATCATAGCAACCATAACCCACATCTTAAAATTGTGTCTACTCACACAGCTGTGTCACCCCTAGAGGGCTCCCATGTTTTTGTCTTTTCCAAGTGCGTACTCAAGGTTAGATTTCTCGATCCCTTGAGAAAACAATCTGTGGAAATTATATGGTGAGTGTCTTGGGGGTAGATTCTTTCCTCCCCTTGCACTGTGATTATTATGATTTTTGGATACTGACACGGTTGGATTTCTACACTATGGTTCGTAGTAAAGGTATATGTTTGGCGTGGCAATAGATAAACTCCCTTAGGAGACCTCCCAATATTTAGAACAAATATTTTGGTGATGGTTATCTTGCTCACTTCCATTGAATATGGGTTTCCCCAAAATTCACTTTTGATTAGAGTGGGTTGGAAAACCTAGCTTTGGTTGTTCCCACTTAGGTCATTCCCGTACGGTGAGTACTTTTTCCGACTATGGAAGGCCTTCTAAAGGATTTAATAAAACATGAAATGCAAGAAATGAAAAAGGTAAGTCTTGTGTTTTGGTCACCCAGTAAAGGGGAGAGCATAAACCTATTACCCAACAATCATAGCAAACAAATGGTTCAATTTTAAATCCAAATGATAATTTTCTACACTAAGTGAAGATGTTGCTTCACAAAAAGCATTGGATTCATTTTAACCAGGATAAAATAATGTTTGGTGACTATCCTAGGATTGATAGATTCTAGACTTAAGTGTATATCCTAGGATTGCTTCATTCTTACTTAAGGCAGAAAAAGAAAAATCTTTATCCGTGGATGGTGTCAGAATCAAGATTTATTTTTTTACACTCCCTGTATGTGCTAAAAGAACTAGTAAATGCACTAAAATAGTTAACAAATGTGCTAAAGGAACAAATAGGGATGCACTAAAATAGTTAGCAAATGTGCCAAAGGAACTAGCAAATGCACTCAAACAGATCGCCAATGCACTAAAACAATCCTCATATGCGCTAAAACGCAACTCGTATGCGCTAAACCATTGCTCGTATGTGCTAAACTACAACTCCAATTTGTCACCTGTCTGAAAATCTACAATAAAAAGATTAAAAATGGGGCAAGGCCCCACGGTGGGCACCAAAAGTGTGTGTGAATATGTGGAACAACTAGAAAGATAAAACAACACACAATTGAAAAATTAAATCAAAGGAAACTAATTAAAAATGTAAAACAAACTCTAAATAACTACAGCTCCTTCGAAAGTGTTCCATTGTCCTCTATCTCCAAGGATTCGATGCAAGTTACTGGCTTTCAGTTGGTGTAAGCAGTAGCTTGTTGGAATGACAACTTAGGAGAATGAGATTATGCAACATGTATGTCCATTGCTAAATTATTTAAGCTATGCTATGAAACTAAGATGATATGAGTTTGAAATACTGATTCAAATGCAACTATAGTAACTGCACTAAATTCACAAAATCTAGGATGAAATCTACTCACAAAAGGGTTGTATTTATAGAATTTTGAAGGCAAGAATATAATTGGCAAAGATCAACAGTCAAATTTGAACCTGTCAAGATGAACGGTGAGAGATTCTAGAAGTTGGGAGAAAGGTGGAAGGTTGAGGGAAATATGGAGAATTTTTTCAACCCACAAAACCATCCTCATTCAAAAATGGAGACAAACATGTCATTTGTCTTTTCATTTATGAAAGTTTGTTGATAGTTGAGGATAATTCCTAATTAAATAAATAAATTTATTTAATTACATGTGACACGAACTTTGGAAGCTTCCATAATTAAATAATTAATATTTAATTATGTGAGGAATGAAAAAGGTGTGTAATTAAATTATTTACAATATTTAAGTATATGATATGAAAAAGATATTAAATATTTAATATTTAATTAAAATTTGAAGTGAAGGATGAATTAAAAGAATATTCCATAATTTGAAAATTCAAATTTAGAATCATGATAATTAATATAAATAAATAATGAAATTTATTTAATTTAAGTAAGAGGAAGATAGCAATAAATACATAAACTTATTTATTGAATTAAACTAGAAGAATTAGAAAAATGAACAATATAAATAAATAATTAAATTTATTTATATGTAGATGACTTTAGAATATAATTAAATAATTCATATTTAATTAATTAACAGGTTTGATTAACTATGACAATTTTTAGATGTATATAGTATGCATTAAAAGTAAATATCCATAACATCATGACACGGATTTTTGCGTGGAAACCCTATTAGGGGAAAACCCATGGTGGGGATTAATCTACAATTTGAGTACTCAAAATATAGTGTTTACAAAAGGAATGCACTTGCATTCAGGCACACTACCTAGAGCTCATTGCTCAAAAGAGAGGCTTACTGCCTACAAAATTCAAATTAAAACCATCTAAATGGTGAACTGAGATAATAGCATCTAACCATGCCAGGTAACAGTTTCAGTGAAGCTAATGGATCTTATTCAAGATCTTCTCTTTGACATTACACTTCACTCTACCTTGTTCAGCTCTTTACTGCTCTTCGCATCACTTATGATCAAATTCGCATTACTGCTCTGCTAGATCTCACAATTCACACTTCTTAATACTGAAACACCTTTCACACATCATTAAATGATAAAAACAATCTCTTATATATATCCACAATCAAAGACTTATTCATCCAACAGTCAACTTCATAAAGCATTAAGTTAATTTTAACTTGTCGGCCAGATCCATCACAAAACATTTATGCGAATCCTCTAGAGTCAGTTAAGAGAAATAAAGGACCCAAATAACACTTATTCCAATATGGATAATTATAATTAATTACATCTTATACATCCGTGAATTCCATCTTTGTCGGGTCGGCCTTCTAGCATGGATAATCAGCAAATTATTGCACTATATCTTCTAGATCACTTACTAGTGAGTGTGTATCAGTGCCAAGATACTACAAGCCTTAACAGACCTTCCACAAAGATCCACTACCAAATATATCTTTCTGGTGGGATGATTAGATCAACTTTTATGTCTTTTACCGGATCCCCTAGTCTTTACTCTTCAGCCGGTAGGAGCTAAAATTGTGTTGCACAATGGGATGCAAGACTTGAGTTGCATGACTTGGATCTCCATCAATGACAATACTTACAAGCCAATATCTTCAGCCATATGCCAACAATCTCCCCCTTTGACATTGATGGAAACACTTAGTGAAAATGACTAAGTGTCAAAATCATTATAGGTATATTGCCAAATTGCTTGCTACACTTTCTCCCCTTGAGATTCATCAGGCATTTTCTCCCCTTATAAGGCATTTTTCACTGCATTCTCTCCCCCTTTGACATCAATGAGAAACTATGGGTTCCATATGCCAAAAAAGGTTACAAAACATGTGTTGAAAGTCATCATTTCTTCAAAAAATTAGCATATATATGCTTACATCTATTCTCCTTTGATCAAAATTTGAAAAACTTGAAAACAATTTGTTGTTATCTTTAGAAAATTATCTTATTGTTTTTCTTCACTTCCGGAAGAAACTTCTTCCAACCATCAATTGCAATTCCAATGTTGATAATCAAGTTATTATTTTTGGAAGTCTTGTTGATAATCTCAATGAGAGATTCAAGAATTGTGATTGCTTCTTCCAAATTTTCACCATTTTGCAGAGTTTCCACCAATTGCTCCAACCTGCACTCAATTAAGTCTTTTACCTTCCAAAAGGTGTCTACAAGAACATTCTTAGATAGTTGAATTTTTATTTGAGTTTTTTGTAACTCCCAAATTCTTCTTCTAGTAACACCATCTAGATCCTGAGACATGTCAAAGCTTTTTCCAATGTCGTTCAGTTCTGTCTCAATCTGATCCAACTTCTCCTTATAATTGTTGACTAGATGGGGCCAACAGACACAATAGTTGTAGATTCATGTGGTTGAGTTAATGCATTGTCTAAACTCATTCATTTTATTCTTAAGCTTGGCAAGGGATAGTCTGAATTGTTCCTTCAAGTGAGAGATAATTTCACCTTCTTCTTGGCCTTTTTCTTAAGAGCCCATTGATTCTCTGCTACAGTCAATCATCTCTTCAAGTAGAATGTTCTTTAGACTTTCCAATCTTATCTTACAATGCTCAATATGAGAATTTAGAACTTCTAGAATCAAGTCTTGATCATATGATGGTTTGACTGACCATAACTTTGCAATTTTCTACATACCACCTGCACTTTGGATAAGTTGTTGTAGCTTTTCTTTTGATAGATCTTCTTCATCTTTAATACCTTCTTGACCGGATTCATTTTCCAGTGCATTCTCAGGTTCTTCATCAAATTCTTCATCTGAAATGCCTACAATTTCTTTTTCTTTCCAGAGGGTTGTATTCAATGATTTCCTATCCTCTTTCCTGTCATCTATCAGTGCTACTGGAAGAGGAACCAACTTTCACTATCCTTGCCGAAGGGAAAATATTGACTGATCCACATTTGGCAAGCACATTTCTACAGAAACTTTCAAACTCTGAATCCTAGTTAGAAAAACTCTTAGAATAAGAGTAAATTTGGGTGCATACTAGTTTATCTGATTTCCCTACTACATTGTTGATTTTTGGCAACAAATTCAAAAAATACATAACTAGACATATAATAGTGCCAAACCTAAATGGATACCCTAACTCCTTTTTCAGTTGAACATTCTCCATCATCTAATCTTTTAACAATCTGCATAGGTCAAAGTCATAACCTTCATTTATCATTTTATGAGCAATGTATACTGCACCAGTGGATGTAGCTCCTTCACAATTTCAGTAGAATATTTTATATGTTATGCCATGTGCTATGTACTTTGTAATAGGATTCCTAATTGTTTCTATCACTAGAGCTCTTTCATCTCCCGTTATCCCAATTAGGGTTTTGACCTGCTTGTTCTAGATAAAAAATTTCCTAGGAACATCACCGACTTTGCAAAATCCAGTTAATTTCTCAATACCTCCTTTGAGATTGAGTAGGGTTTTTCCAAGGTTAAAAAATCACCATTCAATCTACTCAATAATAATTTTATGAATTCCTCATTCTCAAGGTACAAAAACTCATTCCACATATCCAAATTTTCATGCATGGGTTCACTCAATTATTTTCATTCATCAAGAAGCAATAAATTTCTCATAGATCTGATCTTTGCACTATAGTATTCATCTAGTGTGATAAAATCGTTAATTTTCTCCATTTTCTTTCTCGCATTTTAGGTTTCACAACTACACACCAATTATATGAAGAATTCAATAGTTATTTTAAATACCTAATAAATTTCAATATTTGTTGATAAATTTGATTTTGCTGCTTCAAAATCCACTTGTCGAGTTCTCTCCTTCTTCTCTTCGATAATTCGAAGTGACAAATAATGGCTTGGAATTAAATTTTATATCTTGCACATGCACAATAAATGGATTTTCCCTAAGCTTTTCAGAGACTCTATTTTCTCATATGACTATAGAAAAATCTTCTGTGGACCAACAAATTTGCTGAATTTCCTTTACAAAATTCATCTAAAACTTTTGTACACTATGAGTACATCTTCTTGATTATTCTCTACATTCTGGTACCATCTATAGACAATGGAGGAAATATTTTCTTGTAAAACTCCCCCTAGGCCAATGGCCTCAAATCAATTACCGGAAGTAGGTTCTGGTACAAAACCATTTCCAACATCATAATCATTTTTCTTTACCCATGTCTTCTTCATCTGATCTCTGATATCATCCGTAGCTATCTTTTATTTTCCTTTATCATTTTTCTTTGTATTTTTGTCTCTCTAGATACCAGACCTCTTATGTCTATGTTCTTGTTTCTACAAAGTCTAGCAATATGACCATACTTGTTGCAGTTTTTGCACACAATGTTCCTTTGTCCATTCCATTGGCTTCTTCTCATCATGTGTTGATTAGAAATATGCCCAAACTTCCCACATGCATAACATTTAACATTTCTTCTATCAATAGAGTGACTTGACATATTTTTGCATTCTCTTGATTTAAGACCATGCTTTTTTCAATTAAAACACTGGTCAGAGAATGATGAATCTTTTGAATTTAAATTACTTCTACACTAAACAACCATATGACCGAACTTATTATAGGCAAAACAATATACATTAAATGTTTTTGCATTAGGTTGTCTTACTGGATATCTTCCATTTATGTTATGTCTGAAATTATTTTGTCCTAATTTGGAACTTTCTCCCTTTTCATATCCATGACCTCTCTTATCATTTCCACTCTTCTATCCTTGAGTTAGCTCATAAAGATTTACTGAACTAATCTTAAAATTTTCTTTGAATTCATTTGCAATGAAAAGATCATTCCTAAGAGTATTAATCTTCTTACCAGGTTATTCGTCATTGTTTCTGGTTCTTTGTAATTCACTTTCGAGCTGGGTGAATTCTCCACTCATTCTGATGCATTCATCAAATTTCTCTTTTACGATCTGAGCAAGATTTTCCTCACTTTTCTTCCTTTCTTCTATCTCTTTAGTCATCTTCATCATCATAGATTCCATCTCATGTTTTAGGTTTGTATTGTCTCTAGCAATATTTTCACATTCTTCTGTTATCTCCTTCAAGGTTTGATTCAGGTGAGCATCATCCATATCTTAGTTCTCCTTTTGTTGTATCTGATCACATAAATCTTTCCTCTTCACCCTAGATTTAACTATCTAATCCTTTAATGATTGAATGAATTTCTCAGCATCTCTAAGATTTTCTTTCAATGCTTGAAATTTTTCTTTAGACAAATCAAGGTCATCAAGAGCTACCATAAGCTGTTGTTGAAGACTACCAGAGTCCATCACATTCCAAGATCCACTTCAAGCTGCAAAACTTATCGAGAGGAAATCACTCTAATACCAATTGTTAGACTCAAGGGAACACTGAGAGGGGGTGGTGAATCATTTTTCAACAATATTTATCCATTCATCTTTCAAAACATGAAATCATTGCATGAAGTGAAGATGTAAACATTAAAATTAAATATCCATAACATCATGACACACAATTTTTTGCATGGAAACCCTGTTAGGAGAAAAACCATGGTGGGGATTAATCCACAATTTGAGTATTCAAAATATAATGTTTACAAAAGGAATGCACTTGCATTTAGGCACACTGCCTAGAGCTCACTACTGAAAAGAGAAAGGATTACTGCCTACAAAATTTAGATTAAAACCATCTGAAGGGTGAACTAAGATAATAGCATTTGACCATGCCAGGTAATATTTTTAGTGAAGCTCATGGACCTTATTCAAGATTTTCTCTCTGACTTTACACTTCACTCTGCCATGTTATGCTCTTTACTGCTCTTCACATCACTTATGATCAAATTCACATTACTCCTCTACTAGATCTCACAATTCACACTTCTTAATGTTCATATGTACCTTTCACACATCATTAAATGATAAAAAATATATCTTATATATATCCACAATCAAATACTTATTCATCCAATAGTCGACTTTATAAAGCATTAAGTTACTTTTAACTTATCGGCCAGATCCATCACAAAATATTTATGCGCATCCTCTAGAGTTAGTTAAGACAAATAAAGGACCCAAATAACACTTAATCCAACATGGAGAATTATAATTAATTACATCTTATACATTTGTGAACTCCATCTTTGTTAGGTCGGCCTTCTAGCATGGATAATCAACAAATTATTGCACTGTATCTTGTAGATCACTTACTAGTGAGTGTGTATTAGTGCCAAGATACTACAAGCCTTAACAAACCTTCCACAAAGATCCAAAACCAAATATATTTGTCTGGTGGGATGATTAGATCAAATTTTATGCCTTTTATGGGATACCTTGTTCTTTACTCTATCTAGCCAGTAGGAGCCAAAATTGTGTTGCACTATGGGATACAAGACTTGAGTTGCATGACTTGGCTTTCCATCAATGAAAAAACTTACAAGCCAATCTCTTTAGCCATATGCCAACAAATGGTTCCTCCATTTGCATCATGCACAAGGGGTGGACAGGAATACTCTGATTCTAAAGAATCAAAGTGATGTCTCGCCCTTGTTTTTGTTTTCGATGATACCATTTCCGCGATGTCCATGATTTTGGTTTTTTACTCTTCTATTTTCCATGTTGATTTCAAAGCCTTATTGTTAAGTATGGTGTGAAAATTTTGTGTGACATGGGCATTGCTACAATGACTAGCACTTCCCTATGGTGATTTGGCTACCATCCCCCAACAACTTATAAGGAGTTTTTTTATTTTTGCTTTCCCCTGCTTTATCAATGATTGCATATAACCATCTAGGGAATCTCTTGAATTTTGTTGAAATTATTTTTAAATGAATATCAAATGCACTATAATTCAGCAGGATGCTTGTTTCTGCCCTATTCTATAAAGGGGATTTCAAGGCTGATTATGAGGTAGAGAGTTCTAGTTTGGAGTCTTAGAAGGGTGTAGGCAAAAAATGCTATTCTCAGAAAAAGATCATAATGTAAACAAATAGATTAATGGATATACCATTAGTCAAGTTCCAGATATACCATTATGATGTAACTCTCTTAAAAGGTTTTTATAGTAACACCGGTAATAGAAAATATCAATTTAAAGTATGTGTTCTCTAATGTGTTTTCTTTGCCAACTATGAATGGAATTATTAATGGTAGTTTCATTTGTCTTTCATTGTTTAAATTGAATGAATGATTTTTCTTATGTTGTAATTCAAGGGTTTGATTAAATGCTAAAGTAAGGTCTTAAGTTTGTGAAGAAAATAATATAGGATTTGGTAAGAAGCCATGTTTTTAATACAGTGAGCTAGATGCTATAAGGTAGTGTGCCAATGGCCCATAGATTACTAGGATGAGTTTTTAGTGTATTACTAGTTAATTATATTGTGACTCTGTTGTCCTATGAAGTAGGCACTAGTCTCTTAATTAGTTTGTCTAGGATGTAAGTTGATTTTAGTTATGCACCTAACTAGAGGGTTAAAATGATGAACAAATCAAAACCAACAATTGAAAAATGTATCAATCTGAAGTATCATTTGATTCCTTACTATAGATTGGTTTTATTTTGAAGGTTGTCCAAGCCTTTATTAAATTTTATCTATGTGAAATTTAGAGGTTTTCATTTGTGTATGTAAGTGCTCTTCATTAAATGCATATCTTAGGTGTACAAATGGGATTACCCTCCAGGGTTTCACAGAACCCGAAGAGTAGAAGTAAGGACTCTTAAATTTGTACTTATATGTTGGCCAATCCTTACCCTTATTTATAATTGAACCTTGGAAAATTCATAGGTAAGGGATGAGATCAAGTTTGGTTCATAAAAAATCACCAACATAAATGGTGACTCTATTGGGGATGCACTCAAAAATTTGGTTGCAAATTTTCTTATCAAAGATTCATTAAAATATTGGACTATTATTTAGAACTCGAGGTTGAAAAGTATTGAACCATATTTTCCCATCCAAGTCACCAACAGAAACGTGACTCTGCTAGGGAGGAATGTGAATCTCCAGTTGTAGATTTCCCTATCACAAAGTCAAAAAGAATTGAAACATTAGGTTTGGCTTCAAGAAACATTTTAGACCTAAGAATGGTTGTGTTGCATTAGATTGTAAGACCTTGTGCGTAACTTCGTTGTTGCAAGACCCAAAATGATATTCAGTTTTAGAAGGTTTTATGTTGTTTGAAATTCAATCCTCTACTAAGAGAGGTGGTGACTCTATCAACCTAACAAAGCTTTGATGAATTCCACTCAAGAAGACCTTACAGTGGTTGCAACATATCTAGGTATTTTTCTATGTTTGAGTTCCTGAGAAGAAATAAATTTGTATGAAAGTCATTTTTAAAGAATCTAGAAGAAAATTGGATTCCCTATTGAGTGAATTAAGCACTAGCAAAGGGAATGATGATAGTTATTTTACATACTTCTAAAGTATAATTTGCAATATCATTTTTTTTTTGAATAAGTATGCTTATTCCTAAACAATGCCTCTTAAAAGCTTTTAAAGCATGGGTATGTTTGAGCTTTAAAATTAAGATAGAAATTAAGAAATGAGGTAGTGGAAAGTTAATTCAAACACTGCATAAGGGTACAAGAGAACTGTATCAATTCCCTATATACCCTTTTGAAATAATAAGAACAAGTATGAAAGGAATACAACCCTTATCATGCCATTAAAAGAAGTTCTCTATGGAGATATATGATCCTTTAAGTTTCAATGATATTCATGGTTTTCCTAATAAAATTCCCAATGACGTTAGGAAATATCTACCCAAATTCACAAGGAAAAATGATGAGTTGGCTACTAAACACCTAAATGTATTCATAGATTTCATGGGTGACTTTGAAATAGATCATCAGGATGTTGTTATGAAGCTCTTTATTCAATCTTTGAAAGAAAATTCTAGAGACTTGTTTTCATATTTGCCAGCACATTCTATAAGTTCTTGGAATAACTTCATGATATCATTTTTGGAACAATTTGGTGAAAGGTTTAATCCTAGTGAGATAAGAAAAAGACTTATGGAGATCCAAAAGGATGAAGATGGCATGGTTCCATCTTTTAACTTGAGATTCACACAAGCAGTAAGAGGTATTTGTGAATGCCTAAGGCCTAATGATGCAGAGTGTTTAATTATATATCTAGGTGCATTCAATAATGAGATGATTTATTTGATAAGGGATAAGGAACCAAAAAAATTACATTAGGCTTGTCACATCACTATGGACATTGAGAATATTATGAAATATTCAATGATGAGGAGGTATATGGCTGCAAGTGTTTGTTGTATTGATGTGTGTCATACAAATGGCATGTGTAAGGATGAAGAGGATAACCTCAATAATGATATTCCTAAAGCCTTATATGGATCCTAGTCCTGACATATTGATCATCAAAAGATGCAAGATGAACTACAAAAAAATCTGAGTGATAATGTTCAAGTGTTACTTAGACTTCATAATATGAAAAGATGTGAAGGGGAATTTCCCTATAAGTTGCTAGCAATATTTTTGGATACTTTGTTGGAGATCCCTAAAAGGTTGAAACCTAAGGATTCTATTTGTATTGACATATTATATGACATCTATGAGCCAAGGCTTAATACTTTTCCTAATGAATTGAAACCACAAGATTTTGATCAAATAATTGATTGGATCAAAATTGCTTCAAGGAGGCTAAATGTGAATTTATGAAAATTGTGGTGTCCCAAGATGATAGGGGTTCCCTTCCTATTATTATCAATTAAGGGTTTATTCAAGAAAAGGATAGAGAAATTCCTAAAGAAGAATATATATCGGGTGGAACAGATGATGATATTGTTATATTTTCCAGAATTGTTGACATACCTTTGAGGATGCAAGATCAGAGAAATGAACATGAAAATCTTGATAATTCTGATAAGGAGTATGAAAATTCTTATTAGATTGACATGATGACTTCCTTTGTTCTTGAGAAATCCAACAGTACCAGTAGTCATGGGATTGTGTCTTTTCCATTAGATGAACAAATATCATGGGGGGAAGTTTTGAATCACAATACAGTTGTATTCGGATTGGAATACCCTAGAAATGTGGTAAACAATGAATCTCAAGACATAGCTCTATGCTCAAGATATTGAACTTGATGTTAGAAATAGTGAAACAAGTGTTGATAGTCAGCATGGTCTTGATTCAAGATTTTTGTATGAAACAAAAATGGAATATGCAAGTTTTATGATAGAGGTAGACATCATAGTTGTCAACAAAGAATGTGTTAAAAACTTGTATAGCTGAAAATGAGAAATGTTTAAGTTGCATGAAATTTTGTACATGCAAGCAAAATAACTTAACAACTGATGATGTACCTAAACACCTTACTATTGGTCACATAGAATATGAGTTATTGGACTCATCTTTTGAGATATTTTATTTTAATTTGAACAATGGTTTGAGAGGAGGATGGGAATATGTTGATGATCCTAGAGTGGAAATATTTCTAAATGCTTAGAAACATATGGATAATTCCTCCTGTGAAAAATAACTCTAATGAGAGAAAAATTACCATGGGGACTGTTGAAATAATTCCCTAAGGAACTGAAGAATATGGTGGCATATCTAGTACATATTGCTCAAATGAATATAAATACCAATTGGAACAAAAGCCTATTTATGAAAAATTTGTATTCATCACACAAAATGAATATGTGCTCAACATAGGATAGGAGTTAGATGATAATGACCCTATATTTATAGATATGAAATGGAGATATTACTCTAGAGGGTTTGGTCATAATAGAAACCCTAAAGGTAATATGTATGAGGATTTCCAGATTAATGAGCAAAATCAATTTGACATCAGTTTGTGTGATAATGGTGATCAAATGGAGTATGAATGTTATACTTTCCCTCTTCATTTGGATGAACATTTAGTGAAATATGATGGTAAATTATGTTAGAGGGGAGGTGATTTTGATCAGGTATTTCAGATTGTCTATAGTTCACAAAAGGACATGGATAAAAAGAATGATTATAAATTCAGACACATGCCTATGATAGTTGGGTACACTACCTACAATGTTACAAGTTTTTGGGTAGTTTATGATGGTGTTTTTAGCCTTAGTAGGGTGGAAATACTGGAAAACAAGTTTTTTGATAGGGGAAAGTGCTAGTTTTAAGGTTGGTTGGGCCCTATAGCTTATGTAAAAAATATACATATGTTGTTTTCCTTGGTTTTCTTCGTGGTCCTTGGTTTTTTGCCTCTTTGTGCTTGGTTTGATTCACCTATATTTTTGATTCACACTCTATTCACTATGGAATGGACATCCCCAACTGGAGCCACTGATGGAACTCCTAAAAAATCTCATGATTCCTTGGTTATTTTGGCCAATTGTAGTCATTCTTAGTATGACTGGACTTAGGGTTTTGTTCATCATCATTGTTTGAGGATTTTGTTGCCAAAATCTCACTTTAGAAAACCCTTGTTTCTAATTCGCCATTGACCTATTGTTTCCTATTCCTAGTCCTTATAAAAAATATTATGTCATCTGACCTCGTAAGCTTACCGATCGCTCGGGTCTAGTTCTGAAAATCTTTTATTTTTAAGGTTTTTCGATTGGCCTTATTTGGCCTTTACATCCTTTGAGGATGTTATGTATTATGTCCTTGAGGCCTTTTATTCATTAGCCTAGGTATTTCCCCCTTTTAAAACAACTTATGAGCACATGGTAATTATCTTTACTAATGCCCCATATTGCTCATTGCTGATCCATTTTAAGCTTGTGAGGTCAAATCTACGATGAGTGATAGGCTTCATTTTCCTTGATTTTGAGCATCATGGATTTGTTTCAAATGTCCAAAGTTGAATTGGCAATGTGTGATGGACTATGTTATTGCTAGTTCTTTTAGTATCATTGATTGCACATATTTTTGGCAATTTGTATTAGCGATATGCGATGACCTTTATTGCTAATTTTTTATTTCATCGCTCATCATAGATAGATGTTTGATTGTTCCTTTCAAAAGGGAAATGAGTGATAAAGTATTTATCTCAAGCTTCCCTTCGTTGATCTAAAGTGTACGTAGGAGTGATGTATCTTGTGCCATTGATTTTTTCATGTAGATGCACATGTCTTGGTCTTCTTCACCCTTCATTGATGTGATCTGGACAATGAGGCATGAAATCGCGATGCACGATGGATATGGATTGTGATCAAGGAGAGGTATTTGATTCGATGTTTCAGATCTTATCGCGCTAAGTTCTTACATCACTACTATAACCTGTTGAAAGTAAATTGAATCCATGATGCACAATGATGGATGAAGATCTTTAAAAGACATAGTGATCCAATGGCCTATTTTTCATCATGCCCATACCATCATTGCTAATTGAGCCCTGATGGAGTGGGGAAAATCAATGATGCATGATGTGATATTAAAATAGGTATTCTCTTCAAGTGATGGCTATGTAATTCAATGATATAAATGTTGTTGATGCATGTTGATCATCAAATCATAGGTGACTAATGAAGATTAAGGTACAATGTGTCAGTATTTTAGGTGGCATCACTACTTTCTAGGAACAAGTTGCAAAGGCAAAAACTAATACTTGTGATCACCATTGATGATGTTTTATATCCACAAAGATTGATGGCTTAGATTCAAAGCCTAGCTACTAAGTTATCAACTTGTTCACATGAGGATTTATTCAATCATTAATTGTTGCATCATCCAAATCATCTATTTAATGCAGGATGGTTTGCCATTTGATTTCACCAGTTGTAGTTTGCAAAAAAATCTTAGTTGTGAGTCATAAGTGCTAAGGTGCTTAGGAGTTGGTAGTTTTATGAGCTCTCTAAAAGCCATGTTCTAAGTGTGTCTTGAATTTTTAGATTTCTAGGACTGATTGTAATTGTCAAGGGTTGCGGGTGTGATTTTATGCAAATTTGGTTATGAGGTCTCTAGGCTAGTTAGGTTTTCTACTCATTTTAAACTAGGAGGTCTAGTGTGCCAACCCAACCTATTAGGAGGTCTGGTCGTCTTAGTATTTTTGAGTTTCATGAGTATTTTCCTAAGGCTGAACAAGAGATTCTAGTGACTTCTATGACTCCAAAGAATAGAAGGAGTGCCCATGGTCAAAAGAAGAAGACAATTGTCTAGAGTACCTACAAATTATGAAATAGGACCATTTTCGAAGAATTGGTCAAATTTAAAGGCAAGAAGCTAGCTATGTTAGCAAGAAAGTCCATGAAAGATAGAGATAAGCATCCAAAGGCCTACCTTGGGAAAGAAGATTCTCCCATTGTGCTTTCTGATAGCCTCTCGGATGGTGGAGATGACACTAACTTGAGGTAAGACCAATACTTGCTCTCCTTGGTGTCATATGATATTTCTTATGAGGAGGTGGTGATGGTTCCTATAATTTCATTAGGCACAAGGGGTGGATGGGCATACTTTGATTCTGAAGAATTAGAGTGATTTCCCACCCTTTTTATTCTTTTCGATGATACCATTTTCGTAGTGTCCATGATTTTGGTCTTTTAATCACATATTTTCCATGTTGATGTGGAATTCTTTTCGCTAAGTGTGGTGGGAAACTTTTGCATGATGTGGACATTGTTGCAGTGACTGGCACTTCCCAATGGTGATTTGTCTACCATGCCTCGACAATTTATAAGGAGTTGTTTTCTTTTTTCTTTCCCTTGTTTTATCAATGATTGCATACAATCATTTGGGGAATCTCAGGAATTTTGTTGAAATTATTTTGAAATGAATATGAAATGCATTGTAATTCAGCTGGATACTTGTTTCTCCCCTGTTCTATAAAGGGGATTTCAAGATTGATTATGAGGGAGAGAGTTCTAGTTTTGCAGTCTTAGAAGGGTCTAGGTGAAAAATGTTATTCTCAGAAAACGAGCATAATGTAAATGGATAGATTAATAGATATACCATGAATCAAGTTCCAGATATATAGTTATAATGCAATTATCTTAAAAGGGTTTTATAGTAACACCAGTAATAGAAAATATCAATTTAAAGTATGTGTTCTCCTATGTGTTTCCTTTGTAAACTATGAATGGAATTGTTAATGATATTTTCATTTGTCTTCCATTGTTTAAACTGAATGAATGATTTTTCTTATGCTTGAATTCAAGGGGTTGATTAAATGATAAAGTAAGGTCATAATTTTGTGAGGAAAATAATATAGGATTTGGTAAGAAGCCATGTTTTAAATACAGTGAGTTGGATTCTATAAGGTAGTGTGCCAATGGCCCATAAATTACTAGGATGAGTTGTTAGTGTATTATTGGTTAATTATATTTCACGATTACATTGTCCCATGAAGGAGGCACTGGTCTCTTCATTATTTTGTCTGGTATGTAAGTTTAGTATAGTTACACATCTAGCAAGAGGCTTAAAATGATGAACAAATCACAACAACCAACATTTGAAGAATGTATCAATTTGAAGTATCATTTGATTCCTTACTATATATATATTTTTTTATTTTGAAGGTTGGCCAAGCCTTTAGTAAGTTTTATCTATGTGCAATTTACGGGAATTCATCTATGTATGGAAGTTCTCTTGATTAAATGAGTATCTTAGGAGTACAAATGGGATCACCCTCCTGGGTTTCACAAAGCCTGGAGAGTAGAAGTAAGAACTCTTGAATTCTTACTTATGTTTTGGCCAATCCTTACCCTTATTTATAAATGAACCCTGACAAGTTCATAGGTAAGGCATGAGATCAATTTTGGTTCATAAATAATCACCAACATGCCTAAAAGAAGATTGTATGAAATCCCATCAAGAATAACATGGATCATGGTTTGTAATGTAGAATTTCCAATTGTAATAGGTAAAGTGATTACTCCAAGTGATTTATTTCCCATATTATCAAATCCCTTAATGGATAAAGAGTCAAGTTGAAGTTGTGATTTATCAAAACCAAGTCTATCCAAAAGGATTTCACTACACACATTTAAGGTTGAGCAATGCCAACAAGGTTTTTCTTTATCCCTATGGTACTGTATTGAGCTATGATCGTGAAAGAATCATATTATTTTTGCACTTCCAAAGCAGGGAGCTCACATTGGTGGAAAATAATGTTAGTATTTATTCCTTGAATCATTGTTGCTATGTCATTTGGTTGTGCATTAGAAGGGATATGAACTTTTTGTAAAGAAGTTTGAATCATGTTATGGTAGTGAGGGGAGGCTTGAATAAGGTCTCGTAATGATATCTTAGCAGGAGTATTCTTTAGGTTTTTGACAAGATAGTACTCCTTTCTGTGAGGAGGACGTAGTAAGATAGGATTAAGCAATTGGAGGGATGTTGAAGGTGTTTGTTTTGGTTATGGATTGATCCTAGTGTTATATTTATGAGAAATAGTGTTATAACTTGATTTCTACAAAACATTCTTCTTAGGTGGTTCAAGGAAAGGACGAGTTCTTCTTGAACTTGTGGTTTTTACGAGGTTGGATAAATGATAATTTTAGGCTTGGGAGAGTAATCCAAGGGGTATCTAATGTGCATAACCTTAGAATACTCATCCTTATTTTCATGATCTCTTAGTGAATTGGAGTCTAATGTCACTTCATCATCTTTATCTAAGGAATTACTATTGTCAATGTTCTCATTTTCTTCCACTATGGTATCTTCCCTATTAGGAGAGTTTTTAGGAGACCTACAAACTAAATGCTCTTGACATTCAAGGATTGGTTCTTCCAAAATAACTTTATTGCAAGTAGGGGAATGATCCATGGTTGAATTTTCTCGCTCAATAAGGGTTTCCCTAGGTGAAGGGGGACAACTAAGATTCTCTATCATAAAAGTATCTTCTTCACAACTAGGAGAGATACTAGGAAGAGAATAAATTTGATTGTCATGATTATCCAAATTTTAACTCCTTTGATCATACAACACCAACATATCTTCACTTACACTTTCATCCTCTAGAAAATTATCACAAGAGGTGAAAATGTTGGGAGATGAATGTAGGCTAGTTGAAGTTTCAATGGTTATGTGGTCATCATGATTATCAATGGTTGTGTCTTCTTTTTCATCAATGTCTTGTTCATTAAGAGATGTAAGAGGACAGAAACAACTAGGACTCTCAAAACTCTCATTGATTGGTTCTTCTAACACCAAAACACATTCTTCATAAATAGGAGAGATATTAGGAGAAGAATTAATATGATCAGTAGGATTTTCCAATGTTGTATTCTCTTTCACTAAAACACTCCAATAGGGAGGGCATATGAACTTTTTCCTAGTGTGCCTAGAAAGGTAAGGTACTAACATTGTTTGACCAAGAATGAAAAGAAATTTTAAGAATCTCATGCAATGCTATAATAATGTAAACAATGCATATACAAAGATGCAGAACATGTTTATACAATTTATGCAAAAATTTAATAATGCAAACAATGTATATCGAAAAATATAAATCAATTTTATCAAACTTATACAAAGTTTTATGAATGTAAACATTGTATATGAAAAAGTGAAAAGTACTTTTATCCATATGATGCAAAGTTTCAGAAATGTAAACATTTTCGAATTTTCAAACCTAAAACAAGGTAATTTATTGACTACACTATGAAATAGACTGAAAATGAAATGTTGAAAATGCAGTGAATGAAGGCTAATTATGCTAGATTCACTAAATCCGATGAAACAACAAATTAGAAAACTAAAAAAAGAAAGTAACTGCAGCAAACAAAAGCACATAAAAGCAATTTCAAACCCTGAAAAATTGCAAAGTCAAAGTCAACAAGGACTAAGACACCAGGGAGAGCATCTTAGTCGTCCTGGTGAAATTATGAGTTTTCAAAAGCTAAAACAAATAGTAAATGGTTAAAATAGGGATCTAAGATGGGAATCTAAGTAGGGACTAAGATTTCACCAAGGTTCTTTTTGTCCTACTTAGGGTATTTTCAAAAAATCAGATAATTTTGGGTTGATAACAGTGTACTTAGACATCCTATCTAGGGACCTAAATTTTGGAAACAAAAAACTATGCCAATGAATGCAAGGAAAGATGACTATAATGAAGCAATTACATGGAAAGTTGAATGGGATTTTTTCAATTTTTGAATGTAATAAAAATGTTCCTAAATGCAATTAAAATAATTGATAATGCCCTTTTTAGTTTTCCAATGAGATAAGATGATGCAAGAAAGAAAAAATGCAACCTATATGCATTTTAACTAATGCCAATTGAAGAAACCCTAGATGCACTTTCACTAATGAAAGATGAAAATGCAATGCAAGAATGAATGCAAACTAGATCTAGGACTTTAATGAACTCCAAATCAGAAAATGAATGTTACAAAATGTCAGGTTCACCAAAATGATTAGAAGAAAAATAAGATGCTCTAGGGTTAGGACCTAGAATGTCACATATCTTCCATTAATCGTTCAAGAATTCCCTAGAGATCTTCACCCCAAGAATGGAATAGAGGCAAGATATCTACTAGGGGGTTGTCCTAGGGTATGAATCAATGAAGGGTTCACCACAAAGAAAAATCTTAGAAAAAGACAACTAAACATTCAACCCACAAAATTAAGCAATGCAAGTCAAATAAGGAGATCAAATTATGAAATTAAGCAACATCAAGTTAGGGGGTATGTACTTGGGAAGTTTGGGAATATGATGAGGATTTTGGAAATACAACAATGTTGTCAAAAATTATCATGGAGGACTAAGATGCCCTTACCGCTATCTTAGTCTCGTTGCTATTTTTTGAGGCAGATGTAAAATCTTTGGATCTTGGAAAAAAATCTCAAAGAATCTTTGAAAATAACCCCTCAAAGAACTAAGATTCCCTAAGTGTTGTATTAGTCCCGTTCTAGATTTCTAAAAACTCTAAAAGTGGTCATGGGCTCCAAGTTTTGCACTTGCTTCTCCTTAGATTTTAGGACCTAAATCATCAAGATCTAGCTTGTAGGTGAGTTTCACGTCAAGTTCACCAAAATGATTAGAAGAAAAACAGGATGTTCTAGGGCTAGGACCAAGAACATCACATATCTTCCATTAATCATTAAAGAGTTCCCTAGAGATATTCACCCCAAGAATGGAATAGAGGCAAGATATATACTAGGTGGTTTCACTAAGGTATGAATCAATGAAGGGTTCACCACCAAGCAAAAGCTTGGAAAAATAAAATTGAACATTCAACCCACAAAATCAAGCAATGCAAGTCAAATAAGGAGATCAAATGATAAAATTAAGCAATATAAAGTTAGGGGGTATGTACTTGGGAAGTTTGGAAATGTGATGAGGATTTTCAAAATGCAAAAATGTTGTCAAAAATTACCATGGAGGACTAAGACGTGCTTACTATTGTCTTAGTCTTGTTTTTTGAGCCAAATGCGAAATATTCAGATCTCGAAATAGAATCTCAAAGAATCTCTAAAAATTACCCCTAGGAGGACTAAGATTCCCTAAGTGGTGTATTAGTCCCATTTTGGATTTTGGAAAACTCTGAAAGTGGTCCTAAGCTCAAAGGTTTTCACTTGCTTCTCCTCAAATCTAAGGTCCTCAATCTTCTAGATCTGGTCTGTAGGTGATTTTTTGTGAAGATGATAACTTTACAATGCAACTTTCCAATCTTGCACTCTGAATGATCTTCAAGTCTTCAACCTAAATCTACAACCATAAACATGCAAGACAGGGTAAAACTTGTTGAACATTAGTAAATGGGGGTTTTCCTCGGTCAAACCCCTTGTTGGTAATTAAACCTTGAAATGAAATGAAATGAAATAGAGAAGGAGAATGATGAATCAACAAATGGAAATGCTACAAATCACCAAACCCTTGTGATATAATGCTAAAAATATGCTTGATAGGGCTGCAATGGATGTGGATCTTGAATCTTGCTTGAATAAAATAGATCTTGAATGCAGCATTACCTTGAATTATAGAGACCTACATCACAATTGTTAGCTCTAAAACAAACATTATGATGCTTGAATCTTGATGATGGCTCAAAATTCTTGAAGAACTACTCTTAAATTCTCTTGAATGAATACTTGAATGCTTGATTGATTAGAGATGAGATAAGATATGAAAATAAGTGGAGGAACCTTGTATTTATACTTATCTATGCTTAATATCCCAAAATTTCACCACAAAAAGTCGACATATGAAATCATTAATTAAAGAAGGCTAAATCCCACCAAGATTTGAAATTGAATCTCGAGAATACCTCAAGGAGGACTAAGATTCCCTAGGTGGCATCTTAGTCCCAAGGTATGAAACTTGGGGCATAGACTCCAAAAAAGTGCCAATTTAAGATGCCTTGAAATTATGGTCGCAAGACCCATGGAGGACAAAGATGTCTTAGGTGGCATTTTAGTCCCAGTCCACAAATCAGGGACACACAAATAAAATCATTAAATTATCATTTATCCATTGACGATTTCCGAGATTAGCCAAAAAAAGATTTAATTTATTAGGCTTGTGGATGCAAAATAGGACCAATTAAGACATAAATAGGGATAAGTAAAACAATGTGGGCCCAAAAGAGTGTCAAAATGCAAGGTTATGCATTTTCCTACACTATAGATAATAGCCTTATCAACTCTTTACCTTCAAGTAGTATGCAAGTTGAAACAAGGAATGATAGTGTCCTACAAGAGAATATAATTCAAATTCATGAGAACCTATCAAAATTACAACACCAAGTACAAAATGACAAAATATCAAGTACTACCATTCCTACTATAGATAACATTAACCATGTGCTTGAAAGTGAAGATGGGCTTGACCTTGTGAAAAATATAGTTTAAATATTTGGAAAACACCTCATCCCAACCATTAATTTTCCTTTACCAACAAGAAATGTTACAATCCAAGGAGGAAGTCAAATTCCTCCTCCCTCAACAATTGCCTCAATACCTACCTATACCACCCCTCAAGTCACAACAACAATGCAACAAGTTAGTAATGTGATTCCTTCCTTAGGTATTCCTAGTACCATCCCTAGTTCCTATGTGACATCACAAGTCGTATCTCCTACCACCTTACCACCTATAAGCATTCCATTCACTTATCCTTCAAAAACATACACCCCTTCACCGCTTTCACTTCTCTCTCATAACACAAGTAATGATCCTCTCATAGCTCAACTTTTCAAAACAATTTCATCCCTCTAAACAAAAATTACCACCATCAACCACAATTAAAATGGTCCACCTACATATTATATGAAAAGTAGTCCATTATACATGGAGATATTATGAACACTGATACCACAAGGTACAGAGGTTCCTAGATTTGAGAAATATGGAGGTAAGGGAGATCCTTCTAACCATATTATTGCTTATACTACCTTATGTAGTGACTTTACCCTAGATGATAAAATTTTTGCAAAGCTTTTTCCTAGATCTTTGAAAGACAATGCCTTGGAATGGTTTTGCTCTTTATGAAACAACTCAATTTGTTCATTCAATGAGCTTGCTGAGGCATTTTTCAACCATTTCCAAGTGAATATGAATCCTACAATGACCTTGGCTGATTTGATGAGATGTGAGAAAAAAGAAGAAGAAAAGATAAATAACTTTATCTCACGAGCTATCAATCACTTTATTCTGAAATAGATGTCAAGGTTCTTGACCCTCATCTTCAAAGGATGAACTCATAGAAAACTTACAAAGAAAAATTCAAGATAAGATTACAATAAGGAAATTCCCATCCTTCATGGACTTATGTATTGTGCTTCATGATTACAAAATTCGGTTAGTAGTTAGGATACAAGATCCATTTCTATCCGAACTAAGTAATCTAAGCCCACAAATTCAAATAATTACCAACCTTTTAGAAGACAAAATTAGGGTTCCTCCAATTCAATCCCCCTCAACCAACAACTCAAATTGTAAATAATCAAGTAGTTGTTGTTAAACCATTGATACCCTTTAGATATGGGGACCCGAAAAGACAATTCACTCCCTTACCCGATACCCTTCATAACACAATGTCCCAAATTTTAGACTAGCAAATGATTGTGTTGCCTCTTGTCGAAATACTTGATCCTAATAGACCTTTACCTCTGATCTTTAAATCAAATGCTTATTACCTATCACTAAGAAAATGGAGATGACACAAAACATTGTAAGTTTCTTAAACATCTTGTGTAAGACCTCATTGATTTTGGTTGTCTTTCCATCAGCGGTGTTAGTGATCAAGGAAATAAGTCTATTGCCCCTCCTAACCAAAACTTTAAAATTTTCATGAACCCCATGCCAAAACATAATACTTAGTTTTTCAAAGCTAAAAAAGCTACAAAGAATGATGTGATGAATATTGATACACATGATGACAACAATGATATTGTTCAACATGATCCTATAGATGAAATGGTAGGGGTGATAGATGTCATCCTTTGTAAGGGCCAAACTAAGAATCCTCTTCACATTGCTTTCTCCTCCAAGGATATAATTAAATAGGCACCCGATGGTCCTCTTTACATAGTCAACCATATCTATGACAAGCCCACTAATGGGATACTAATAGATCCCACCTATAGAGAGAATGTGATCACCAAGGAATTTCTACTTTTGCATGAGCTCTATCAAGACACATATGATAAACCAAAATCATGGATCAAGACACACAATGGTTTTGCTTTACCTATGATAGGATTGATCACGTTACCATTGCAAATAGGACTTGTGAACCCCAAAACCTATGAATGCACAAGAACAACAAACAAGTCAATGTGTTAGATCAAATGCAAACAAACATGAGGGATTTCCCATGAAATCCATCTATTAAAACTCAAACTAGGAAAATGAAGAACACAATATAAAAAAATCATGTAAATCCTAATTAAGCCAATAAACTTATGATCCCATGGGGGAATTGTTGCCAATTGAATGTTGAAATTGGCCCTTTCCCAACTCCTAAGTTGCAATGTGAATGATTGTAGATTGATCAAATCTCTACAAAGATATTTGAGCATAACCTAGCTATGAATTGTGAAAATGATGAATGGTTGAGTGGAAGTGGGAAAAATTAGCTCTCAATGTGAAGAGAGTAACTTTGCATGAAATTGTGGATGAATAATGAGGAGAGAGGCCTCCAATTTATAGATTTGAATTTGGAAGAATGAGGAAGATTTGAGCAATGTGGGACTAAATTTCACCAAATGGTTAAATGCCACTTGTCACCATGTGAATGGTTGATGGTTGTGCAAGTTTTGATCAAAGTGCCCATAAATGCATAAATTTGAATTTTGAAATATTGAAATGACAAGGTGGATGGAGAGTCAAATGGAGTTATGACCACTTGGCTCAATGCAAAAGGACTTGTAAGATGAAATAAATGCCTTGTTGGATGTACCCATCCACTTGGAATTTTTGAATTCAAATTGAGGGAATATTCCCTTTTGATGCTATGTGAGGGAAAACAGAGATTTAATAAATGAATTAAATCTATTTTCATGTGAAAGTTGCATTCTCTAGAGAATTTTAATGAGAGAGATTAACTTAATCAAGAATTTGATTAATTTAATGAAGGATTAGATGATTTGACAATTTTGACTTAAATAGATGAATTGATTTAAATCGGAATTGAGAGGAAATGATTAATTAAGAAAATGATTTTGATTTATTTAACTGAGGAATATGTTAGATTAAATCAAATAAGGTTTAATTTATTTAATTTAATAAGAGGACTTTAGAGATTTTAATCAAATAAAATAATCTATTTAATTAAATAGAAATCTAAGGTTAATTAAATTAAATTGATTAATTTAATCACTAGAGGAGAAAAGCTTGATCAAATGAATAATGATTCATTAAATTAAGAGACATAATATGATGAAATGCTGAGAATGTGATTTAGGAGGAAATGTTGTTAGTGATTAGGATCAAATGTGTCGAATTGAACTTGTACGTTTTCCATGTCTACAGGACCAAAGATATTAGATGTCACATTCTCCATAATCCTTTAGTTAGACCAATTTCATGTGAAGTTAGGCCACCCATGGCATTGCTCCATGAAATTTGTCCCTTCGATTGTGCATAAATGCTTAAAGTTTCCCTTTGACAATGACATATTCACTGTCCACCATAGTGGATTCAACCCCTTGTTATCCAAAGGAAAGTTTTCCTTAGATGCCTTTTGGCATGAGCCCATGGAACCTATAAAACCAAGAGAGGAATTTTTTTCTTGTGCTATCAATAGTTCAAGGTGAAGAAGATAGCCAAACTATCTCTCTGAAACATGTCCCCATCAACCTTTCAACCTACCATCCTTGACGAAACCATGTGTGAACCTAAACAAGACCAAAACAACAAAGACCAACCCAAGACAAAACCCTCACTTTCATCCTACAAAATATTAAGAGACAATGAAAACAATCTCATTACACCCTCTAAAATAAAACAAGTTTACAAAGTCAAAGAGAAAGCAGGCGAACAACCTCCTAAGGTTTCTTCTATTTCTCCCCTTAGGGAAGAAAAGAAACCTATGGTTGATCAACTGACTCCTAAAAAAATCCAAATTGAAAATAAAACTAAAAGAAATAGAGGTGCTAGAGCATGTAGGCACAGATGTCGTGGTCTTGCTCACAAGATACATGATGAGAATAATAAAGAAAAACAAAATCTAAACTTGATTGAAGCAATGCATGACCAACCTCCCCCTTCACAAAAACAAGATCTTCTAATACAACCTCAACAACAAGAGTTGAAATCTTCCATGGAAATTATCATTCGACCTCTTGTTGTGATCCACTTAGATTATGATGGCGGGGTTGCTAAAATTGATGGAGAGGTGCATAATTAATTGAGCACATTGTTTTCCTCTTCTTTGTTTTCACTCTCTTTGTGTCATGCTTCCAGTTCTATGTGTATTTGGGGAATGATAACATTTCTAGCTCTCTATAAACATTATAGCAAGAACATACTAACCCCAAATCCATAAATCCCTTATGTGTTTGGTGTTTTCAATTTAGGGGAAACCCCTCTCTTTTCTTTTATTTATCACATGATGTAGCTTTACTTGGAAACATATGACTTAGCATAGGGCTTTCCAAGTTGACTCTCATGTCTTTCTTTCTTTTTTTCATTTATCGTTGGCTACTTTAAAGTAATTCCCCATAGCATGGTGTTTAGAAATTCCTTTAAAGTGGGGGCATACATTGACATTATTATTTTGCATTTTCTTTTCCATGGTTCATGGTGCAGTCTTCTTGCTTTGTACGATGCATTTTTTACTTTATGGATGACATTGGTTGTGATGTCCTTTAGGAGCCTGATCTCTCTTAGCATATTACATTCCTCTTAGTGGCTTGATACAACACATTGTATCCCCTAAGTTGCAAATCCTCTATTCATTGATCGATCCTCTCTTAGAGACATTAGGCACAATTCTCCCTAAGTTAAAGACCTCACATAACCTAAGTGACTCCTTTGAAGATTCCCTTATTGTTGCATTTTACATTTGTCATTATATGGCCACATTGCATAAGACAACTTGCATACCTGTGGAGCCATCCTATTTGTTTATGGGATCCATGCATATGAAGTTTTTCTTATCTCATGAAGCTTGCAAACTATTTTTACATGGTGCCTTATCAAAGTTATCAGGAGGTATAACTTTGGTATAGTTTGAACGGGAAGCCCGATCGAGGCATGACTTTCCCCATAGCTACTTATGTGCATGTGTGAGTGCATACCAGCCATGGGTGTATGTTTCTCACCTTTTAGGCCTTCTCACCTGGTAGACAGCATGAAGTTTCATCACCTCAAAGTGAGTATGCATTTTCTAGACAAATAGACTAGATCTAATCTACATTGTGATGGAAAAATGGTCGAAGCTTGATTTGATATTTTACTTTTTCCTTTTCCTTCATCTTTAGAAGTCCATGATTGTGCCTTGTTTGTTCTCTCTATCATTCTCAAGTGTGTTCCTTTGCACTTATATTGGTTTTCTAGAGGACCTTGGTCATGGGGGCTTGCACACCCCCCTTGGTCATGATTGTCCTATCTTGGCAGAATTGGTACATTTGAACCCCCCTTGATCATTCTAGAATTTGGTCTACTTTAGTTTGAGTTGGAAGCAAGTTCCTCCTCTGAATAAAGTGGGGACTAGATGTAATGATGAAAAAAGGTCCCCTTAGCTTGGCCTTGATTTACTGTTGTAATATGCCTAACATATTCACATTAGGTCTTGGGACCTTGTGAACTAAATAAATTAAATGTTATCTTACTTAAGTGTTGTAAAGTGTTGTAACCCACTCTCACACTTTTCTAAGGTCTTTTTAATGAATCACACCTAAATAACCTCTTTTTAACATTAATCTTGTGTTATTTCAAAGTGTTGTAAAGTGTTATTACACACTTTCACACTTTTCTAGGCTTATCATTAATACTTGTGCTTTATTATGATTTAATTGGCCCCATTTTGCATCCAAAAGACTTATTTATGTGTATTTTCGAGGATAATCCCAAAAAAAGCATTTAAAGCACCAAAACCCCAAAAACCCACCTAAAATTTCTAAGGTAGGACTCAATCCCCATTCTGGGCAAATGAGTCCCCTTAGGTGGGACCCTTTTGCCCAAGGTGGCAAATGAGTCCCATTTAGCTCAAAATTCAATTTAGTTTAAATCTTTGGCAGGATTTTATTCTCCAAGATCCAATGACGGCTTGTAGTCTTGTAATTTTGGGAATTCTTGCATAATTGAGTATAAATACAAGTTTCTTTCATTCATTTCTCACCTAGCAAGTTGAATGATCATCCTTATAGAAAATTTGAGTTCACAAGAGTATTCAAGAGAATTCCAAGGTGGATTATTCAATATTTAGAGCATTCTTCAAGCATCAATCATCATCTCTTGCATCATGTTTTTTATTGTGCTACAATTGTAATGTAGGGTTTTTTGATTCAAGCAAGAATTTTATTCAAGATGTTGGAAAATGTGCCTCAACTTGCTAGCTTGAACCTCTGTTAAAGACTTGATGAATTTCCCTTTCATTCATGCCTTTACCTTGTTACTGATGGAGAACAAATTGGAAGTGGCATGGCTACACAATTTACCTCCTTACCATAGAGTCTTTGGTCTGCTCAGCGGTTGCTTAGTTTATCGCCTTACCACGGGTCCCTTCCAGCTAACGAGCAGTTATGCGGTGTTACTGCTATACTACGGAGTCCTTCATCATTCCTGGTAGTAATGTGGTGAATGGTGGAAGTCTGGCGAATAGGCTATTACCTCCTTATCGTGAGGCTCTTTCGACTGTCTGGTGGTAGTGTGGTGAACGGTGGCCATCTGGCGAATAGGTGGTTACCTCCTTACCACGAGGCACTTTTGGCTATCTGGTTGTTTCACGGTGTTACTCCCATACCACAGGGGTCTTTCAGCCCTAACATAGTAGTGTGATGGCACCGCCATACTGCATGTTCTTGCTAGTCTTGGAGAAATGGTGCGGTGGCATTGCCATACTACGAGTGCATGTAAAGACCTGGTGTGGTAGTGTGGCGGCACCACCATACTACGTGTGCTTTCTAGTCTTAGAGAGGTAGCATGGTGGCATCACCATACCGTGAGGGTCTTACAGCCCTAGCACAATAGCATAATAGCACCACCATACCACGAGTACTTGTGAACCTTGGCATGGTAGTGTGGTATACTACCTTACCTCGGGGGTATGATGGACAGTTAGCGGTAACATGATAGAAGAAGCTCAAGGCATAGTTGACTAATCTGATTTGATAGTCAAAGCAATGGATGAATGGTGTGACAACACATGGTGGGATCTCATTCATTGATTTTGTATCACTGTTGTAAATCAACGATTATTGGCCAAAAGCTTTATTCTTTGACAACAATATATTTGCATTTAATGTATGATCTAATTCGGGGTTGACAAAGTCCAGATTTGGTAATTCTTTGAAACTAATTTTAATGCTGGGGTGGCCCGATGCATGTTGCAAAGAAGTTTGATCAGAGATGGAGAGAGCTTGTCAATGAAGCATGTAATTAAATACACCCTAACAGTTGTTTGTTGAGATGGTGAAAAAATAAGGCATAGAGATAATAATGACAGAGAGAATGAATTCATTGTATGTTGAAGAAGCATTGTAATAGTGAATATATAAAACTAAATTTTGCTGCTATGACCTAATATCTGAGAGTGAAGTCTATAACTCTGTATGTAATTGTTTACTGTAATACAAAGTGACTATACTTGGTGTGATGAGTTTTTATCCCATAAGGGTTTTCCCACGTATATTTGGTGTTACCTCTATGTGTGTTTTATTTTTATCTTTCCTGTGATACTGTGAATGTGCATCTCAAATGCAAGAAAATTGTTAAATGAAGATTTTTGCACTTCTCTTTTGAGGATCTTGCATTAGGAAAGTGTATTTCACAACTATTGCTTTTCCTTTCAAGTGGTATCAGAGCCTGGCTAGTTTTGTTATCCTCATGATTAGGGCTGGTTTTTTGTGCTATTCCTATTTCAGTGGGAGTCTTTCAAAGCGAGAAACAACTTCTGAGTCTACTGTTTGAGATGGAAACTACATCAGGTAGAGTAGAAATTGAAAATTCAATGGTGACAATTTTGAGTTATGGAAAATCAAAATGGAAGACTTGTCGGTGGATAGAGACCTCTGGGTTGTTATTTATGGAACTATGCCACAAAGTATGAAACAAGAATATTGGGACCTCAAAGATAGAAAATCTAGAGGTTTGATAAGACTTTGTTTAGCCGATTCTATTTTCTTGAATATCCATGAGGAGAAGATTGCAGCTTCATTATGGAAGAAACTTGGTGACATTTATCAGGGAAAGTCTCTAGTAAATAAGTTATTCTTGAGGAAGAAGCTATACTCCTTGAAGATGGAAGAAGGTGCATTTGTAGTAGACCATCTGAACTCATTTAATATGATTGTTGCATAGTTGGTGTCTATGGGTGTGATGATAGAGGAGGATGATCATTGTATGCTTCTGTTATATTCCTTACCTGACACTTGGGACCATCTAGTAATGGCTATTGGAAGTACAACAACTACTTTCAAGATGGAATATGTGGTTGCCTTGCTGCTTTCAAAATAAATACGAAGGAAGTCTACTGATATGGCCAAGGATGCTCTTGTTGTTTGAGGTAGATCAAAGGAGAAAGGCAAGAAGAAGGACAAGAATTCTAAATCCAAATCTAAAAGGGAGATCAAAGTCTCTTGGTAAAAGTTCCAAGGTGAAATTTCAGAATTTTGGGCAGCCTAGCCATATCCGAAAGGATTGTAAGGAGAAGAAAAAGAAGAAGAATAATTCTTTGGAAAATGACTCTTCTTAGAGTGATGCAGATGCCTTCATTGCAGCCTTGGCGACTCAAGCACTAGATGATATCTGGTTGATTGAATCAGGTGCATCTTTCCACATGATGTCTCATATAGAGTGGTTCACTAAGTATAAAAAGTATGATGGTGGAAAGGTGTACCTGGCAAGTGATTCAAAACTAGAAATTATTGGTCTTGGAAGAGTCAAAATTCAATTCCTTGATGGAAGAATCTAAGGGATTGGTGATGTGCTACACATACCAGGTTTGGCTCGTAACTTAATTTCTATTAGTAAGCTAAATGATGTTGGTGTGGAAGTTTCTTTCTCGAGTAAAGTATGTAAGATAGGTAGAGGCACAATGGTGACGACTAAGGGTGTATGAACTAGCACTCTATACAAGCTAGATGCATGTCGTGTTTAATGTAACAAAATCTCTTTAAAGTCAAGAAAAGTTGTCCATGTAGAGAAGAAGGATGAAGCTCTTCTAGGTGCAAATTCCTTGGAGCTGAAACTCCTAGTAGAGAAGACCATTTTTTGGCATCATAGACTTGGTCACATCAGTGTGAAAGGTTTAAAAACCTTGAAAAATAAAAATCTTGTTGAAGGGCTTGTTGATTGTAACCTTGAGTTTGATTTTTGTGATCATTGCATTTATGGAAAGAAACATCGTGTTTCATTTTATTCGAGTCCTGATAAATCTTCTGGTGTATTTGGTGCAGTGAATTTTCCTTCGTTATCGAAGTCTAGATATTATTTTTCTTTTATTGATGATTATTCGAGAAGGGAATTTGTATACTTTCTTAAGACTAAATCAGAAGTGTTCAATCATTTTAAAGAATTGAAAAACTTGGTAGAGAATCAGATTGGAAGGAAAATAAAATGCTTGAGGATGGATAATGGCGGTGAGTTTTGTTCTACAATTTTTGAAAGGTACTACAAAGACCATGGGATTAAAAGGCATAAAACTACACCTTATACTCCACAATAGAATGGAGTTGTTGAAAGGTTAAACATGATTCTAATGGAAAGAGCGAGGAGTATGTTGAGTAGTGTTGGTCTAAAGTAGAAGTTCTAGGCTAAGGCTGTGGCTACAATATGTTACCTGGTAAATTGTTCACCTTGTTCCACTCTTGTTGAAAAAACACCTTTGGAAGCATGGTCTGGTAAGAATCCCTCTCTAAGACATATTCGTGTTTTTGAATATGAGGAATATGCATATGTGTTGAAAGAGAAGAGATCTAAGTTGGAGAACAAGGTTTTTAAATGTATCTTCATTGACTATGGCATTGGTGTGAAAGGATACAAGCTTTGGAACCCTGATACTGAGAAGGTTCTATACAATAGAAGTGTTATATTTCATTAGTTGAAGCCTTCAATAGATGATCCATAGTTAGAGACAAATCGAAAAGAAAAGAAGAATGATGTAGCTAAGATTCCTCAAACTCTGGAAAAATGAGGAATTACATGGTGTACCTGAAACTGAGGAGAGTTTTAGCAACTCTAAGAGTTCTAAAGAAGAATAACCACAACCTCAACCTTAGCTAGTGAGGAGGTCTACACGTGAAAGGAATCAATGTGATAGGTATGGTTTCTCTATGTTGGATTTTAATTGTGCCTATGGTTTGATTATTATCATTGTTGAGCCTAGGACTATGAAAGAGGAGATTAATATGTCTGATTCAAATTCCTGGTTGGAAGCTATGAATGAAGAAATGGAATCATTGAAGAAAAATGAAACCTAGGATTTGGTACCTTTGCCTGAAGGGCAAAAGCCTATTGGCTATAAATGGGTATTTAAGAAGAAGACTGGTCTAGATGGCAGTGCTGAAAAGTATAAAGTGAGGTTGGTTGCAAAGGGATATTCCTAGGTAGAGGGAATTTATTATGGAGAAATATTTTCCCCTATAGCTAAGCTTACATGATCTATCATATTTCTTTTGTCACTAGCAGCTACGTATGACTTAGAGATCAAGTAGATGGATGTGAAGACAATGTTTCTCCATGGAGAGCTAGAAGAAGAAATTTACATGTCCCAACTTGAGCACTTCATTGAAAAAGGTAAAGAAAGCCTAGTCTGCAAGTTAAAGAAATCTTTTTATGGTTTGAAACAATCACCTAGAATGTGGTACCAAAAGTTTGACACCTTTGTATTTTCAATGGGATTTGTGAGATCAAAATATGATCATTGTGTGTATTACAAATCTGAAAATGATCGTGTGCTTATTATTACCCTATACGTGGATGATATGTTGTTCATAGGAAATAGTAAGACTATAATTTGTGATCTCAAGTCTCAGTTTTTTGCAAAGTTCAAAATGAAAGATCTGGATGCAGCAAGGTATATTCTAGGGATGCAAATAACCAAGGATAGAAAGAGAATAAAGCTTTGGGTTAGCTAGATTTATTAAATATTACTATTCTAGAGAGATTTGGTATGAATGATTTCAAGCAGCTAGTTGTTCCAGTTTTGTAAGGAACGAAGCTATCGGCTGAAGATTGTCCAAAATCTTCTATTGAGATGGAGGACATGACCTGGGTGCCTTATGCACGTGCAATTGGTAGTTTAATGTATGCAATTGTCTGTACAAGGCTAGACATTGCCCAAGTAGTGGGAGTACTTAGCTGATTTATGGAAAATCCTAGAAGGACACATTGGGATGTTGTGAAAAGAGTGTTTAGATATCTAAGGGGTACTTTGAAATATGCTCTATGTTACGATGGAAATTTATTTCGATCATAGAGGACTCTCAACATTCGTGGATATGTGGATTCTGATTGGGCAAGGGACATTGATAGCAGAAGGTCCAATAGTGGATATACTTTCATGTTGAATGGTTGTGCGATTAGCTGGATGACCAAGTGGCAGGCTATAGTCACTTTGTCCACTATGGAGGCATAATACATGGCAGCATCACAATCCTGCAAAGAAGTTGTTTGGCTTAGTCATTTGTGTTTTGATATTGGTTTTGATGAAGGAGAGATTTATTTTTTCTGTGATAGTCAGAGTGCCATTTTTTGGCAAAAAATCTAACTTTCCATGCCAGGACGAAACATATCAATGTGCAGTATCACTTTGTTAGAGATATGGTAGAGGATGGAAAGGGTTTTTTAGAAAAGGTGGATACTCTGAAGAATGTTGTTGATGCATTGACAAAGCCAGTAAGCACAGAAAATTTCAGATGGTGTACAAGTTTGTTGGGCCTTGGGGCCTATAATCTTCAGTAAATTCGAAGTTTGGAGGAAGCCAAGCAGTCTTCATCAAGTGGGAGCTTTTTGGAAAAGGTCCCTCAACTATTTCCTATTTTCTATGAACAACATATCATCCACGTACAAAGTGACTTGATGAATTTCCCTTTCATTCATTCCTTTACCTCATTACCTCTAGAGAACAACTTGGAAGTGGCACGGCTACATGGTTTACCTCCTTACCATGAAGATCTTTGGTCTGCTCGGCAGTTGCGTAGTTTATTGCCTTACTGTAGGTCCCTTCTAGCTAAGGAGAGGTTATGCAGTGTTACTGCTATACCATGAAGTCCTTCATCTTTCCTAGTAGTAGCGTGGTGAATGGTGGTATTCTAGTGAACAGGTCGTTACCTCCTTACTGCAAGGCTCTTTTGGTTGTCTAGTGGTAACATGATAAATGGTGGTGGTCTGGCGAATAGGTAGTTACCTCCTTATCATGAGTCTCTTTCGGTTGTCTAGCAGGTGTGCGGTGTTACTCCCATACCGCAAGGGTCTTTTAGCCCTAGCGTGGTGGCACCGCCATACCACGCATGCTTGCCAACCTTGGAATGGTGATGTGATGACACTACCATACCATGAGTGCATGTGAAGCCTTGGTGCGGTAGCATGGTGGCACCACCATACCGCACGTGCTTGCCAGTCTTGGAGAGGTAGCATAGTGGCACCACCATACTATGAGGGTCTTACAGCCCTGACATAGTAACATGATGGCATTGCCATACCGTGTGTTCCTGTGAACCTTGGCATGGTAATACAGTATACTTCCTTACCTTGGGGATATGACCAACGGATAGTGATAGCATAGTAGAAGAAGATCAAGGCATAGTTGACCGGTCTGATTTGATACTCAAAGTGGTGAACAAATGGCATGATGACACATGGCGCAATCTCATTCATTGATTTTTCATTGTTGTTATAAATCAATGATTAATAGGCTAAAATATTTATTCTTTGACAATGATATATTTGCATTTAATGTATGATCCAATATGGGGTTCACAGAGTCAAAATTTTTTAATTCTCTGAAACTAAATTTAATGCTGGGGTGGCCTGATGTGTGTTGTAGGGCAGTTTGATCAGAGATGAAGAAAGCTTGTCGATGAAGCATGTAATTAAATACACCCTAATAGATGTTGGTTGAGATGGTGAAAAATGAAGGCATAGAGACAATGGTGATAGAGAGAATGAATTCATTGTATGTTGAAGAAGCATTGTAATAGTGAATGTATAAAATTGAAGTCTGCTACTCTGAGCTAATATCTGAGAGTGAATTTTGTAACTCTATATGTAATTTTTTACTATAATACAAAGTGACTTTACTTGGTGTGGTGGGTTTTTCTCCTGTAAGGGTTTTCCCACGTATATCTAGTGTTATCTCTGTGTGTGTGCTTTATTTCTATCTTTCCTATTATACTGTGAATGTGCATCTCAAATGCAAGAAAATTATTAAATGAAGGTTTTTGCACTTCTCTTCTGAGGATCTTGCATTAGGAAAGCATATTCCGCAACTGTTGCTTTTCCTTTCACAAGATCTATCTCCTTCAAGATAGATTCAAGAACCACATCCATTGTATCCATTTCAAGCATACTTGCAACACCTTATTGCTTGGGTTTGGTGAGTTGTAGCATCATATCTTGTTAATTCATCATTCTCCTTCCATATTTCATTTGATTTTAAGGATTGGTTTCCAACAAGGGGTTTGACGAAGGGAAACCCCTATCAACTAACCCCCAACATTTTTTCCTCTCCTTTGTGTGTGATTTGTAGCTGTAGGTTGTAGATTTCCTAAGGAGGAAGATTGGAGAAGTGTTGCAAAACATCCAAAGTCTTGAAAGTTGTCCCCAAGTGTTGAAGAGCCTTTGAGATCATCTACAGTCACAAATTTATGTTTCAAATCTGGAAACCAATTGTAAAGAGTAGAGAAAATTGAGTAGTACAAAATCATATTTTGAAGCTTCACCACTTCTGGTGAATGAGTCCCAGTTCTGGTAACTTTTCAGGAATTTATAGATTTTGGTACCCTTTTTCCTGAAACCTGTTCTCACATAATTTTCCAAAAATAGGACTTATTTTCCCAGGTTGGTGAATGAGTCTGAGTGAACCATAACAATAGAATTTCCAGCAATTCATAACTTCATTCAGTCACCTTCTAGATTTCCTGGTGCACACATTCTATTTTACAATTTTCAATTTCATTTCAACTACTTTCTAGGTCTTTTAGTGCTAGTTTTCATTCAATTAGGGATTTTCATTTTAGTTTGTACCACATATTTTCCAATTATAAACTTGGTGGTGAACCCCTCAATAGATCATATTCAACTCCTAGGATAGCCCTTAGAAAGATCTCTTTCTCCCTTGCATTGAGATCTCAAGGGTTATCCTTGAATGAAATTGGAAAAGTGGGTATGCTCGATGTCTAAAACCATATGATAACATTTCCAAACCAATTTTTCACCATTTCAAGAGAGTTTTTCCAAGTTGGAGGCATTGAATTTCTTTGGAGTTACATTTTTTGATGAAAAAGGAAAAAAGGAAGGCATAAAAGTAAGAAAAGAATTCATTGTTGCAAGCTAGAAGGGGGAGTGGAAGGATAAAGGCATAGATTTGTCTCCAAGAGATCTTGGAAGCAATTTGGTTGTAGGAATGAGGGTTTGAAGATAGTAATGTGAATTTTTAAAATCATTGTGCAAGATAGGAACAATTGCAGGTTGAAGATTGCCACTATAGATTGCGAGTTATGTTTGGATATGAATGGAAAGAGTTATTTTTTATGTGGTTTATTAATTTTATTTCTATGAGAGAGGGGGACCAACCACGTTAAGGCTTGATGACATAGAGGGCTGAGAGCAGTAGGCATCCCTAACTTACCTCAGCTTAAAGGAGTGTTAGGAAACATGTGACAATAATGATGAGGACTATGAGGTCCTTCGATCACTCTCTAGACCTGAGGCTTGAAATGGGCTAGGTGAGTCATTTTTTGGGGTCAACACTATGCCTCAGAGAGGTCTCTCCTCGAGGAAAAATTAGGGCTTAAGGATGAAAACATGACACACTGGCATCTCTTAGGTGTGTTGGCGTTTGTATGACTAGAGGACTAAAGAGACAAGGTAAAACATAGGAAAATGAACTAACGACCTAGATAGTCACTTTTGAAGGGTCAAAACAACACTATTAAGTAGACAAGATATGCATAAATATGATAAAGAAAATACATAAGAGTGAGAAGGGAAAGAATGATCTCACAAAAGTGTTTGTTCACCAGCTAGCTCCGATAATACTTCCACTTGCACACAACAAAGAAAAAAGTTGTTGGGGCGTTGTATAGCAGTTTGCCTAAGTTAGGGCCCCGTTTTAGTGTTCCCACCTCCATGGACAACCAAGTTAATGATAATGGAGAAAAGTATAATAAAGCAAGAAATGAAGCAAAGAACACAAAATCAATATAAAACAATGTTATTGTAACCAACGAAATTGTAGAGGAGAGGAGTAGAAATCTTACCACCTCCACCCAGAGCTCACTAGCCAATGGGGGAGACAATGAGAGGACTCAAACCTCTGTTGCAATGGTTTTTTGTTCCACACGTGCTCTACAGAGTTGACGAAGTGTAGATGTGGTTGCTACAGAGTGAAAAGTGCTACTTAGATGCTTAGATAATGTTGTGTACAAAGATGAGTTGAATACTTAGAGTGCTTAGAGCCTTGAATGAATGAAGAAAGAGAGGATTTCAAGTAGAATGAAGGAAAATGGCCATCTTTAGGTCAGTTGGTTGAAGAGGGCATTATAAATAGACCTCTAATGCGAAGTGTAATTCTTCTGTAGGTTCTAAATGCGAGAATCTGCCAGGCTTATAAGCACACTGCATAGCCATCTATGCACTGCACAAGTTTCCTCATAAATTATTCTTCTTTCGACACAAAAAATAGATGCCCAGTGGAACAAAGGCAGTGGGTTTATGTGGAACTTTTCCTTTTAATTTGGTTTTCTGAGGTGAGGATATGTAAAAGAGGAATTTGCATAAGGGGTGCAAATTTTCTCTTATACATTTTTCCCCCACTTTAGCGAGCACGAATTCTAATGATTGCTTTGGTAAAGTAGATTAGATAAGTATTAGAGTTATAAATGTATACCTAAACCATCAAGGAAGTAGACAATGATCTAGCAAACTCGAGAGTGTAGGACAAGAAAAGGACTTCATAGCTCTGTAGAACTATGAAGTTGAAGAAAGAAAACATCTTACAGGCTTGTGGACCTACAAAGAGGTGACCCCCAAGATCTCCCACATGAAGGAAGCCCTACGAAGTAAGCACCTTACAGACCCACAGACCTGTAAGGAAGGTATCCTCCAAGATCTCTCATATGAATAAAATTGAGAAAAGCACCTTACAGACCCACAAACCTACAAGGAAGGTATCCTCCAAGATCTCTCTCATAGAGGAAACTGAGAAAAGAGGACTTCACAAAGTCAAAAAGTGGCTTCATGGGTGCACCCATAAAGCAACATGTTTACCCACAGATAGAACATGTCAAGAAGAAGCCACATAGGAAAGCAAGCGGACAGTCATGCATACCATCAACAAATTGGAAAAATTTCAAAGGGTTCCCTCAAGAACCTGATGTGAAGAGGGGGTCCATTGAAGGGACACACTATTTGAAAAGCAAGGTCTAGTTATGGTGCCCCCAAGCTAGATGCAATTCATTTTATTCAAAGGAGAAACTTTCAATGAGGGGTCCCTTGGGAGACCTTCAAGATAGAAAGGGGTCCACTCAAGGGATGCACTATTCAAAACCTAGTGCTTTCTTTCTTGAACTGGTTCATCATCAAGGAATCCTTCTTAAAGATGTTCACTTCATCAATGAATTCGAAAGGAACAATATTCTCCCATACGAGGGGATGATCAAAGTTGTTCCCACTTCAGAGGAAGGTTCTCAAGTTCTTTATTTACAAACCCTTGATGAAGGAAACATGTTCCATTAGGGTTTCAAGTTGAGAATGCAATTCTTACAAAGAAGTGAGAATATTCTTGAGAAAATATTTGTTGGAAATGAATGCATTTTCTAAATATCAAGGCGATGTAGAAGTGGCATTGTCACACATGAGAGGGACAACTCAAGCAAAGAAGAGAGAAAGATAAAGGACAAGAAAAAAAGGAAAAAAGCACAGGGACAAAGGGCACAAGAGTAGCCTTATATTTCAGGGTCAGAACTACTCATAAATATATATAAGTATAATATTGGTATATAAATGAACTATCATCAACCCCTAATATATCAATCCATGTAAATAATGCAAGAGAAAGAAAAGTAAAAGTAAAAAATTGGGCCCACATGGAAGGGAAGCCTAAATTCCCCTAATGATTTGCATCATCCCCAATTTGTTGAAAGTCAATCACAAACATGGAAGAATGATGATAAAAAGAGAAGAAGTTTTACAACACAAACACCATGCTTGTATCCAAGCACCAATAGGGGTGATGAGGGTCATCCAGACACATATAGCATGATCACAGGGGAAACACATCACCACACATGCACACATCTAATCTAAATATAAAGAAGAGGCCTCCCCCTAACACCGATCAACCAAAAGTTCATCTACTTCCCACTCTAGATCATCATAGGGGGAAGGAGGATGAGCCTATAGTGGTGGACTGTTAAGGGGAGGAGCTTCCGAACCTCCCACAATAAGGGCTAAGGAAGAAGGACCCGCAAGGTCTCCTCTACTTAGCTCTTGTGGAGCTAAGGTCAATGTCTTCACAAAGATCACTGACAAGGTCAAAACTTCATCCATCGAGATAAACATGCACTTAATAGGAGTGTCATATTTCACCTTGACGGATGAAAGAGATTGCGCCCAAGGTTCACCACTAAGTTGACCGAGTGATTTGGGAGTGGTGACAAACTCAGGAGAATTCGGGGTTGGTTTTGTTACTAGGATAGGAAAATCCAATGTGGGGCCACCTTTCAAAGAATGTGGGCTCCTCCTATGTCCTTCCTTATTGGAAGGACCATTCTCTACCTTCTGCTTCATCAGGGGAGGTGAACTCCCCATAGACGATGTAAGAAGGGAAAAGGAAGAGGAGGAGGAAAGAAATACAGTAGATACAACCAAGGTCTTAGTCATATCTATGGGCTTTGGGAAAGGTAGGACATCTATAATGGACATCAACAAACGTGGCTCCACTGAAGGGGAAATGAACACCTACACCTTTTTAAGGTCAAGTGCATTTCACTCACAACAGAAGCCAGAAGCAAAACAAAGTTGGTTCGAATGGGAGAAAAGGGGAGGAGAGAGGAGGATGGGGCAGGAGGTCCTGATACAAAGGTGGTCATCTCCTCTTCCTTCCTCTATAAGGTGGACTTCTTAGACAAGAGAGACTTTCATCAGCGCTTGTGTTTGCACACAAGGCGGTTTCTTTAATTCTTTTGAACTAGAGGCCAGAGGCTGGGAAGGAATGAAGAGCTCCTGCTCAGCCATGGGAGTGTCCTCCACATCTATTTGCAGCTGAGGGACATGCTCTTGAATGGGAGTAGGAGGAATAGGTTTTAAAAAAATGGGGGGAGTCGACTATAATGCCTCGACAATGGGCCTTTTCCTATTCACTGCTTTAGGAGTAGAAGCGATAGGAGGCCGCAAAGGATGGGACATAGAGGATTCCCCATGGGGGGATTTCTACATGTGGTACAAGTAGTACCAAGGTCCAAATGGTTTATTAGGAAGATATGATATCCTTATCTTGAGTCTACGCCAAGCAGGCACCATCAGACTCAACAAGTAAAGACCAAGCTTACTCATCCAATCTCCTCCCCAGAAAGGGGAGTGGACGAGGCAGCCCTAGAAGGAGTAAGCTTCTCTTTTTGTAATGAATTTAGTAAAAATTTGTCTTCTGTAATAAAATTCACATAGCTCGCAAGGTCAACCAAAACCCTTGTGATAATGTTGCCATTAAGGTGAGCGAGAATGTAAAGTGAAGAATATTTTTTGTTCATCGGTAATTCCTACGAGGTGAATGCTACATTTGATGAATCGGTTGTAGGATGAGGAGGAGTAATAGTAACCATGTTAACATATGCTTCAAGCTGAGTAACAAAATGAGAAGGATCGATAATCATGTTAGTAGAATGTGATGAAAATGGGTCCGTGTATATCTGCAATTCACTATTAGCTTTCGCCACTAATTTGTTCATATTTTGTTTGCTTCTATCAAGATGTATAGTACCATCCTCGATGTGATCCTATATATAATGATGCAGGTGCATGCAATTTTTGGTGTCATATCCATTAACTCGATGGTATTGACAATAGGTATTCACATCATACCAACTAGGGTAAGGTTCCTTGACGGGTTTAGGGTTTGGTGAGGTTATGATCTTATCCTTGAACAACTTGTGTAAGATGGAGGAATAAGATTTTGATAACTTTGTGAACTTTCAGTTTCATTTGAGACCATTGTCATCCACAATGGCTACTACATTCACAAAAAAATTTCCTTTTATAGAGATCAACATAATGGAATTTTGTTCAAGATGGGAGTGTGAGGAAGGTCCCCCAAACTAAACCATCATTAGTTTATATTCTCATAGGGCTACACACAAATGCATGAAAGAAGGGTATTTCATAAGGGAAAACTTCTCTTGCCAAGGCCTTTGTAAGTTCCATATGAATACCTTCTACACATTGGTATCAAGTAGTGGGTATGAGATTTTTTAAAAGAGCACTTGATATTGCGCTATAAAATTGGAAATCTTCTCATTATCTCCTTGCTTACATTGGACAAGATCAGAAAAGGTCAAGTTAGGTCTTATATTGGATTGGAACTATCACAAAAACTGGTTCACAAGTTGATCAAATGTGAAGATGGAATTTTCAGGAAAGGAACAATACCACTCGACTGTTGTATCCTTAAAAGATTTGGGGAATAGTTTTTCCATCAACACATCATGATGGAAGAAGTCTGTACACAAGGCATTAAAGGTATAGACATGTGTTTGCAAGTCCCCTTTAGCATTGTATTTCTCAAACTTAGGAATCTCCATCCATTGTGAGAAAGGAGTGTTCAGGATTTCCACCGAAAATGGGCTATGTTGAAAGAGGGGCTGGAAGATAGGCTAGGCATAAGCTTGGGAGAAATTCGCTAGCTAGTTTTACATCTTACCCATATTCTAAAGAAGAGTATTTAGAATCAGGTCATTAGAAGATATAGGACTAGTGGAACCGCTACTAAAGACGCCTTCAAAAAAACCACCATGACCACTGCCAGACCCTCTACCAGTGCCACCACCACTAGTGTGACCTCTTTCAGAGCCACCTCCACTTCCAAACCCACCACCATGACCTCCACCAGAACCACTCTCGCTAGTGCCAATCCACCACCAAAGCTACCACCACCACCAAAGCCTCCACCAATCATCCTACAAAATCCCCCACTGTTGGAGGTGATAGGATGGGTGAAGTGAAAACCCAGAGGTGTTTTATTTACTTTGAAAATTTCGAGGCTTTCAGAAGCAACAAGGATATTGATTGAAGGGACCATCTCGACCATGTACACGAACGTGGGAGGCATCAACACTCCTAATTGTACCTCATGTTCTTCGAAGGGGCCACCTTGTATAATTTTACTATGGTTGAAAGGGTAAAATGCTTCAATCATACTACTGAGACTAGCCAGGAGTTCTAAGCATGTTTGTTCATTTCTTGCCATATAATTTATTTCGCTGATAACCTTAGCGGTCCTAGCCAACTTTGGGTTTTTCTTAGTAGGTGATTCTCTAAAGAACCCAACCCTTTGCTAAGACTAGCGACATAATCACATGGGATATGGATAGCTTCACGCTCATCTATGGATTATGATGTGGGAGACATAAGAGGAGTAGGGACACAATCAGTCTCATCAGAGAATCTTGACTCACCCCATGACACCTGAACTTGAGTGGCAAGGCCAACTGCAAGGCCGAAGAAAAGTCTTGTAGAGAAACTATAAGTGACCTTCATCTTCTCCATCGAAAGGTTTCATATACTTCTCCTAACAATATAGCTAGAGGTCATGGACTGGGTTGTGACTCTCATAAACCTTCACAACACTCAAGAGTACAATGATCAGAGGGTACAAGGGAAAAGCTCAAACACCAAAAAATGATTAGACATTGGTTCACATCAGGTTCACCAAAAATATAAGAGAGGGGGACCAACCACGTTAAGGCCCCTGGTCACAAAGGGTCGAGAGCAATAGGTTTCCCTAACTTACCTCAACTTAAAGGATTATGAAGAAACATGGGATGAGAATGATGAGGACTATGAGGTCCTTCGATCACTTTGTAGACCTGAGGCTCGAAATGGGGCTAGGTGAGTTGGTTTTTGAGGTCAAAACTATGCCTCAGGGAGCCCTCTTCTTGAGTATGAAAGCACGGCTTCGAGATGACAGTGCAGTGTGGTGGCATCTCTCTAGTGTGTGGGCATCTATACGACCAAAGGACTAAAGAGACAAGGTTAAACATATGAAAATGGACTAACAGCCTAGCTAGTTACTTTTGAAGGGCCAAAACAACATTATTAATTAAACAAGATATGCACAAATATGATAAAGAAAATACACAAGAGTGAGAATGGAAAGAATGATCTCACAAAGCTCTTTGTTTGCCAACTAGCTCTGATCATAATTCCACCTACACACAAGAGAGAGGAAATTTGTTAGGGGGATGTATAGGGGTCTGCCTCACTTAGAACCTCATTTTGGTTTTCCCACCTCCACAGACAACCAAGTTAACGATAATGGAGAAAAGTATGATAAAGAAAGAAATGAAGTAAAGAACATAAAATAACTACAAAAAAGTGTTATGCTACCCAACCAAATCATAGAGGAGAGGAGTAGAAATCTTACCACCTCCACCAAGAGCTCACTAGTCAATGGGGGAGGAAATGAGAGGACTCAAGCCTCTACTACAATGGCATTTTGTTCCACACGTGCTCTACGAAGTTAGCGAAGTGTAGATGTGGCTGCTATGGAGTGCAAAGTGCTACTTAGATGTTTAGATAATGTTGTGTAGAGAGATGAGTTGAATTCTTAGAGTGCTTAGCGTGTTGAACGAATGAAGAAAGAGTGAATTTCAAGTAGAGATGAAGGAAAACGGCCATATTTGGGTCAGTTGGTCGAAGAGGGTGTTACAAACCGACCTCCAATGGGAAGTGTAACACCTCTACAAGTTTCAGATGTGAGAATCTGCAAAGGAGGTTAGCACATCACATGAATTTCTCTGCGATGTGTGGGCATTAGTGACAGTGTTTCCTCTACCAACACACAAAATATATGCCAAGTGGAACAATGGCAGTGGGCTTATGTGGAATTTTTCCTTCAGATTTGGTTCTCTAAGGTGAGGATATGTAAAAGGGGAATTTGCATAAGGGGTGAAAATTCTCTCCTATACACTTTCATAGATCAATTTGAGACTCATTTATATTGTTGTAAATGATTCCATGAGACTGATTTATTTGTTGTAATAAAATATTCAGAGCGTTTTATATGCATATCTAAAGTTTGGAAAACTATGCTAAAGAAGTTGAATATAAGAACTATAATGTTGTTACAAATTTTTGCACATTAGTTTTTGTTCTTGTTGAAGTGTTTGATTTAATTTTTGGAGGGAGAGTATCCCTCTTTCATTGGTGGTATTAGAGCTAGCGTTCTTGAGTCTGTAGGAAGAAGCATAGATTGGAGGTAGTTTTCACTAGGACCTGGAGGTTGACTGTGTGTGGTGTGTAGAAATATTTTTAAATGTGAGGTAGTCTATACCTAAGAGGTTGAAGATTGAGATTTTGTGGAAAGTGTTCGACAAAATTTCAAAGAGGAAATATAAAAAAAATTGCATAGTTGTGTATGCAGGTGAACAAGAAGGATAAAATATTGCAAAAGTATGCTTTGAGAAAGGCATAGAGAAAGGGAGTGAGAAGGAAGAGAAAAAGTGCAGTAGAGATAAAAGAGGCCACAACAACAACAAAAGAGTTGAGAGAAAATGACATTAAAGAAGAGGAAAACCAAGTTGCAACAAATCAAAAAAAAGAATTTTAAACTTGCTTCTTGCAAGTTCATTGATGATTTTGGTTTGCATGTTAATGATATGAATGAGATGGATAGATATGAGGAGGCTAAAAAATTTGTCGCAGCAATAAGGAAAAGAAGAATATCATATTTTGAAGAGGTTATCTAACCAAATCTGATTTGTGTTTGAATGATATGATGAGTGACAGTGAAGAAAGAATTGTAGCAGTGAAAGTTTCAACAAAAGATAATGAGGTAAAATAAGATTGTAATGTATGTTTTGATGAGGGTAAGAATGTAGAAATGGATAAAGTTGTTGCACAAATGAATCAATTTGAGAAGGTCAAAATTGAGAAACAAGAGGTGAAGGTAAAACAAGAGTTTGATAAAGATATTTGTATAAATGACAATTTGTTGTAGGTTTGAAAGGAGAAATATTTTGATTGTGTTACTGACATTGAAATGGATGCAAAGGAGAAATATGGAAAGGATGAATATCTTAATTGTGTTACTGACATTGAAATTACATCACTAGTTATAGGACAAGGAAGTGATACAATTGAATTCTTGTAGAAGGTATGAAAGAAGAAAATAATGTTGAAGAATTTGAGAATAATTATTTTTATTTTAAGATTGATGAGTTAGTGAATGAACATGAGATGGTTTAGTTAGATTTTGTTAGAGATGATTGGTGTGCAGAGAAGGATTTGTATGGTGTTATAGAGTTAAGTGCAAGTGTAAATTGGTGGAGGTGGACAAACTATGTTGGGTTAAATCCCATAATATTGGAGGAAAATTTGAGATACATTTGGAGGAGGTGGTCAGGTTATGATGGATTTGATTCCTCATCGAAGAAGATGAGTAAAGAGAAGAGTTGTCAAAGGAGGAGGTTTCTTGTTTCAATTAAGTGTTGGAAGAGGAGTAAGAAGAATCAATTGCAGGTACCAAATTTAGTGATGGAGTTTACTAAGGATTTTTTGCAATCCAAAAGGGTGGTACTACCACTCAACTCCATTTTGTGAATCCATATTAACATTTTTTTCCTAACCTGGGTGTTTGATGTAGAAGCATCCATGGTTGACTAGCAATCTTGCATCAACCAAAAATATTTAATTTTATTTTTTTCTTTAGTTTTGTCTTTAGATATCATAGGTGAGTAGATTTTTGTAATAAGCCCTAAAATATGTATAAATATTTGGCCAAGTTGTTATGTTGGAGTTTTATGATGATTTCAACTGATTTTTGTGGCAATTTCAAGGACAAATTTTTAAATATGCCTTCTTGGGTGTGGTTTTAGGGGAGTTACAAGTTATGAAAACTCATTTATTGTTCATCAATTATTGCATGAATAATTTGGGCACCCAAGAGCAAGTGGTTCAACATTTTGTATTCTATTCACTATTTGGGTCGAGTGGAAAAGCTATAATGCATCTATTCTTGGCCTAATCTTTCTTGGGAGTATTTTGGAGCTTGTAAATGCACATTTAATATTATATTTCTTTATTTTGGAAATTATTTCTAGGCTGGAGGCATTTTATTTCTTGGGAGTTATATTTTTTATGAAAAAGGCTAAAAGGAAGGCATGGAAATAAGAAAAGAATTCATCATTGAAGGGTAGAAGGGGGAGTGGAAGGAGAAAGGAATATATTTTTATCCAAGGGATGTTGGAAACCATTTTTTTCCTAGTATGAGGGTTTTAAGATAGTAATTTGAAATTTTAAGATCACTGTGCAAGACAGGAATAACTGTGAGTTGAAGATTGCCGCTACAGGTTGTGAGTTGAGTTTGTATGTGAAGGGAAAGAGTTGTTGATTATGTTGTTTGTTAGTTTCCTATCATAGATCAATTTGAGAATAATTTATATTCTTTTAAATCAGTCCATGAGAATGATTTATTTTTGGTAATCATATTTGTAAAGGGTTTTATATGCATTTCTAAAGTTTGGGAAAACTATGGTAAAGAAGTTGAAATAAAAAACTATAATCTTGTTGCAGATTTTTGCACATTATTTTGTGTTCTTGTTGAAGTGTTTGATTTGATATTTGAAGGGAGAGTATCCCTTGTGGGGTATGCACTTAAAATTGGTGTTTCAAGGTACCATTTATAATCTTTTAACTAGATATTGTAGGACCTAACCCAAAATTTGGGAACCATATTGGGAGAGATGGAAGCAATGATAGTTTGAAATGGTCCTTTAATCTTAAATAGATAAAAAAAATTAAACTTGGTCTTAGACTATGATAGAAAACTCATGGTAATTTTCACAAGGAGATATGGAAGACTTTTGATGGCTCTATTAAATAATCTAGAAGAATGATCCCATTGCACTTTACGGAGAAGACAATTTTAACTACATGGAGTTAGATACTAACAAGTAGACTACTAGTTAATTGAGAGGCCATTGTGGAAGTCATTAATGGGCAAAAGAAACTTGGACTTGATAGGATCTCAAGGCTTCTATATTCTCTTAATAAAAAAATTCCATGTATCTAGCTAGGCTCCTTCATGGTGAGGAAAGTATAGATTCCAAGTCCTTTCTAAACATGTTTCCTACTAGGAACTCTAAAAAAATACAAAACCTAATGCGAATTTTTAAGAAATCATTCCCTTATAGAGCTCTTATGATGCATTTAGTAAAAAAATTATTGCCGTGATAATTGATGGAAAGAAGTCCTAAACCACCAACATTATGAGGGAGACAACATAACTCCCAAGAAACATTATGAAATCTTTTATTCTTTTTAATAGAGTCCCAAAGAGTTCTTAGAGTAGCTTCCCAAATTTTAGATAAGTCATAGAAGGAACTCAACAAGAGGAATAATAAACATGGGTAGTGGAATTATTCTATTTTATGATATTGAAGAAGAGTTAAAAATTTTTATTATAAAAATTCTCTTTGACTATCTAGATAGAAAAATTGGTCAAGGTAGCAACTTTAATAAAATTTTGGAAGAGCACATGGACCAAAACATAGACAAATCCTTCTGAGTACTTTATCTCTAAGGTTTTTATTCTTCATTCTTTCCATTTGTATAGTATCATTGGCATGGTATTTTGAACGATCTAATATGTTTTTGTTTTTCTTGTAATCTTGTAAATTTTGACTGAATTTCTCTATTAAGACATCAAATATTTATCCATTTATGTAATCCTCTATTGATTTGAAGATAAGTGAAGTTATTGCAATAGTCAACTTAGAAGATTGACACTTTTTTCTACATTTATGCTGATCTATCATGCCAAATAAATCCTCCCATGGCATTAAAATATTATATGTAGATTATGAGGGCTTTCCTATGAGATAATTCCAACTCAATCATATTATCCATAAAAGATTAGATTTCTCATTTTCTTGTCAATAGTTGCTTTAAAGGCCTTGTTGCCAAAATGTGTTAAAAATAGGATAAATCTGATAAAGATTATTTATAAAAAACCATGGACAATTCATGTCTTACTAAAAAGATGGTTATCTTGGAAAGACCTTTGAAGTATGTGTGTATGAGGTGGAAAATGCTACACATTTTTTTGTCAAATGGGACAATTTTAAATTACAATGGTATGAGACACAAGACAATGTGACACAACTTGAGGATAATTTACTGCTTTAGGATTTCCTTTTAAATAAGGATGTGTATGAGTATTTATGCGACATCAGTTTCTTGGAGATATGTTACAAGTTAGCACCCCTAAGAAAAGAAAAAGTCAAGATTTTTTTAAAAATTCTATTGTTAGATTGGGAAATGATCGAGGAAGGTTCGCCATGCATTATAGGACTAGAAGAACACTTGCCACCAATTTTTGATTTGATTGTTCCATATTTGATTTTCTTTGTATTCAGCCTTCATATTTTTTATTTTGACTAATTTGGTTTGATTATTGTAGTCTAGTTGTGCTAAATACATATGTACAATCTTTAAATGTGCTTATATTTTGAATTGTAAACGTTTAAAATTTACTATTATATAATAAAATTTATAAAAACATGATTAAGTATTTTTAATTATCACATGTGCTTGAATTCTTATAATTATTCTTTTTAAAATATTATCATAGATTAAATTTATTAAAAAATTATTTCAATAAATATCATTTAATAAACTATTAATTTTCGTTTTTTTATATTTAATTGATGAATTAAAAGTAAACATCCAATTTAAACCATATCAGTATAATTCTTAATACATGAAAGCCATCTTTCTACAGATTTTCAAAATTAATCATTTCCAGTAAAGCAGTCTTCTTATAATAATAATAAAATATGAAATATAATAGGAACATGAAAAGTCTTGAGGATAATTACATACAAAATGTGAATAAAAAAATAATAAAAATAAAATAAAATAATCAAATGTAAATAAAAAAATAATCAAATGTTGATAAAAAATGGACCCATACTTGAACACACGATAACCTCTAAATGTTATATAAAAAAAACATAAATACATTCATGAAGAAGTGAAATAAGTATTTTTTTGTCTCAAATAAAATATCATAACTATCCACTATAAGTGTATCATTTAAGAAATAAAATAAGACACTCATTTAAACAAGCATTGTTATCATAGTGAAAAAACGTTGTTCTTATGTGTACAACTATTGGGGTAGCAATGTACAAGCATTGAAGTATTTTATATCAATATATTGTGCTATCACAAATATAAAAGGTAAGTACAAGAAATAACATGTATTTTCTCATTAAATGTGAAGGATTTAAAAAAAAAAATAGTGTTCAACTATTGGTCCATTTTTGTTTGATATAAGTTGTATTTTAAATAATTATGTGTTGTTTTTATAACAACAAATAGTTTTTTTGTGTTCAACTATTGGTCCATATGTGTTGAATATAAAAGGTAGAGATATCAAAAATTTATGGTTATCCATAGGTATTTGGTCCATTTAAGCTGTATATTATTTTTTTTTAAAATAAAAATATGATATTCTACAAGCAACAAATGATATTTTTTGTTTCAACTATTAGGGCTCCCATGATTAAGTTTTGGTCAAACCTTTTAAAAGTCAAAATTTAGACACTTCTTAGTAGATGTGCTGATGTGGTGAGTTGCATGATGAGTCACACTTCCAAACCTTAGTTATAGATAATTAAGAGGCTAGTCTACATTTTAAAAACAAAACGAAGGTTCTACGATATTCCAGTCAATTGCTACATGCTGACAAAGTTAGCCTGCATGACTACTAGCCATTTATTAAATATATTTATTGACATCCGATGGAAACAGTTGTTTTTTATTCACGCACATTTTAATACTTATATACAAATATATAGTTATCAAAATTGGAAAAAATAATATCCATGCACTAAAGTTTCAAGTTATAAATACACACAAAAAAATTGAAAGAAAAAAAAAAATTACTATAAAAAGTTTGACGTCCCGTACAACTTCATTTTTCAGCATTTTATCAACAACTAAATTATAGTGTTAATTTATGAAAAACTAGTTAAAATAATTTTATAATTTCTTATAAAAAATACAAATATAAAATATACTAAAAAATACATATTTTACTAGTTTACATCATTTAAAAATTCAAAACATATATGCTACTTTTTAGTGATTCAAGTTTAAAAGTTGGATCAACATTGGTCATTTCCTTTATAAAGTGTGACACAACTTTGTGCTTTTACCCTGCGGTGGCCATTAGGCGATCCTACAGTAGTGCAATGTATGGACTATCATATTGTGGAGGCTCTGTCTATGACAAGTAGTAGTGTAGTAGGTAGAGCTCGAGGCATAGTTGGGCAGTCTGACTTGATAGTCAAGGCAATGGATGAATAGTGTTACGACATGTGGCATGATATTATTAATTGATTTTACATTTGTAAATTGGCGTTGATTCGCTGAAAGCTTTGTTATTTGGTAGTGATTAATTGCGGGGTTGACAGAGTGCACTTTAGGTATGTCTCTATAATCAAATTCAATGTTGGCTAGCTTAATGTGTGTTGCAGGGTAGTGTTTCCAGAGAATGATGGAAGCTTGTTGGTGGGGTAATTAAATACCCTGATGGTTGTTGGTTGGATTGGTAAGAGAGATGAGGTTGATCAAGATGTAAAAAATATAATCGAGAAGAGTGTGTGTGTTCGAGCGGTATGCAAAGAGAATTGTAACCGTGAACACTGAGACACATAGAATATAAAAAGATGTGAACCTATGGTGCCTGTTAAGCTGGGCTGGCTGAGAGGCTGGTAGAGAGAGTCAACTAATGAGATGAAATGAATCTACACTATATGTCATGTGAGGACATTATAACAGTGCGAGGATTTTGTATAATGGTGTTGCATGTATTCTCCATATGGACAAGATGTAAACTTCTAAAGAGCATACCTCTGAGATTGTATTGTAATTGTTTTGTTTCTATTGAATACATTTGAGTTGTGTGTTTTGGAGGGTGGGGTTTTTTACCTGAAAGGGTTTTCCCCACGTAAATCTGTGTGTTCATATGTTTTTCTTTCATGTTATTTGATTCTGTAACTTGAATTTGTACATGGTGAACATTGAATCTGGCTTAGTCTAGATGTGCTTTCCTCAGAAGGATTAATGGGGGAAAACAATTGTGCCTATTTCTGCTTTATGGCATAGTAGTTTGTGTCTTTGAGGTGATTTGAAGAAATTAAACTCACTAAGGCACTGTTGTTCTTAGATGTCTCATTCTAAGATGATACATCTCATCCCCAATATTTGAGGCCTGTTATACCGAAGGGATCATTCAACCCTCGACAAGCAATATCAAAATCATTCAAAAAGAATTGTTCCCACTTAAAAATCCCTTAGTGGGACTAGCTCACCCAAATTGGCGGCCTAGTCCTTTTGAGGATTTTTAAAGATTCAAGCGGGAAAATAAATATTTAATCATAAATTCCTAATGGGCATTAGCCTCTTAGGTCAAAATTCTCAACAATTGGGTGTTTTTTCTTATATATAATTTTTTTTAGGTCATTTGGCAACTCTCTTGGTCATTTTTCGCATCCAACTCCAAGAACCAAGTACAAAACATCTTCCTCAAGAAGATTCATCCCTCTTGCAACAAAAGTTGAAGCTTTTGGAAAAAAAATTAGGGCTTTTTGCAGGTCTTCAAGCTCACTTCACATCTAAGATCACTCATTGACAAAGGTTGAAGCTAGATGCCAATGGAGATTAATGGAGAAATATAGGTTGAGGAGATCACACCTAAAGACTGATTTCAAAGTGCCTCCATCTTCTACTTTCAGCCCATTTGTAGATTTGAGGTTTGCATCCCATTTGTATTCCTTGTTACACTTATTTGTGATGTTGTAGGGTTTCTAGGGTTGAAGTCTTGCATCATTTCAAATCTATTACTTGGATATTGTTCTAGCACAATAGAATAGGTTTTTTTCTTATTTTCAGGTTTTCCTAGTTCTAGACACACATAGAGCTATGGTTTATGCATATTTTTTATTCCATTACAAGTTTAAATATAAACTGGGGGTTTGACAAAGGCAAACCCCACATTATAAACCCAAGTATCTTTTGTTTTGTAGGTTATTTTATAGATTTGAGTTCGGATTCCCATGGAGAAAGAGAACTCAGACCAGAGGCCTCCATGTCCACTTTCAATTTTTCAGAAAAGATGAAAGGGACTAGGCCGCCCATAATGGTGACCTAGTCCCATTGGAGGTTCCCGACACTGAAAGTAGCAGATTTGGAGACCTTGTTGACAGAAATGGCTTCCAAGATAGTTTTCCTGAAAAAGGGACTAGGTCACCCCTCTTGGCATAAGTGTCCCAACTGGTTCAAAACTCTAATTTTCTAGGTTTTTCAAGGCTTCCACAACTCCCTCTTCGGCCCGCAATAGTTCCTTGGTGCACATATTTGATATAGTAGCTTATTTTACTTAGTTTAATCTTCTCTTAGCATTGTTGTAATACATCATGTGTTTACCAGCATTATGGGCTCTATTAGTTCAGGTTAAATAGTTAGGTTTTCATGTTATATTTCAGTACTTTTTATATTCCATTACATATTCAATCCAAGCATTTAATGAATCAAAAGATTTAATTCCCACAATATTGGTAAAGGAAAACCCTCTTCCTTCTGGGTGAAACCCTAGAGAGTTGTAGAGAACCCATTCTTCTACCCATCCAAAATCATTAAATTTTGCGGTTCATATATGTTTAATTATAATGTAATATTATGATATTTAACCTAGATCTATATAAGAACATTAGAGGAAAAGATATATTTTCTGTATAGAGAGAAGTGAACATCAATTAAATAATCTAAAAAGAAGGATCTATATTTTTATCTCTCCAAAAACTTAAGAGAATTTCCACCTTGAAAGATGATAAGTCTACAATAATTTAAATGGAAGATAAGGAAAGTTTCATAATAAAACTATATGCAATGAGAAAGGTCCAAACCAAATAATATTGAAGAAAGTCATGTATCCATAATTTCCAATATTCTTGTTCACTTTGGTTCAAAATAAAAGATACTTGACAATCTCCAATTTTCCATTGAGAAGATGATGGGATTTGAAGATTTCCTAATGAAACAAATAAGAGCTAAGTAGAAGCCCTTTGTATAAAACACACTATTAAACAAGAGGGAATCTATGATAGAGAATGACTAGCCAAATAATCAAGAATTGTTGATGCCAAATGCTAGGAGAAGACTAGAGGTGAAAACAATTATTTTACCATTCCACCACTAAGATATGAGGCATGAGCCTTAAGTATCCCTTGTCGGGTATGCAATTAAATTTGGTGTTTCAATTTACCATTTCCAATCTTTCAACTAGATATTGTAGGACCTCGCCCAAAAATTTTGAACCATATTGGGAGAGATGGAATCAATAATAGTTTGAAATGATCCTAATCCTAAATAGGTAAACAAAATTTAAACTTGGTATTATACTTGGATAGAAAATTCTTGGTTATTTTCTCAAGGAGATATGAAAGAATTTGGATTACTCTATGTAGTATAGAATTTTGTCTCCACTAGGGTTTTAGCACCTAGGGCAACAATCTTATATACTTTACATTCAAGGATGACCCTAGAGATCTCACCCCAAGAATAGAGGCAAGAAATATGACAATAGGGTATCCTAGGGTATGAGTTCAGATTAGAAGAGGGGTTCACCACCAAGTTTAGACTTGGAAAGACAATGCAATGAAGGATGAAATGGAAAACCCCAATTTGATGCAATTCTTTAATGAAGAATGTAGAAATGACCATGAAACAAAATAGAAAGCTACAAAACTGAAAGTGTGCACCTGGAATCTAGAGAGAGATGAAATGAGGTCCTAAAATCCTAAAATTTATGCTTTTTAGGGCTAGTGGGACTCTTTCACCATTCTAGGTGAATCAGTCCTAGATCTGTATTTTTGTATAGAAGTAAGTTTCAGGTAAAAGGGTATCCAAATCTGTAAAGATCTCTGAAAAACACCCACAGTGGGACTCATTCGCCACAATTGGGGGATCAGTCCTGTCTTGTCACGAAATGTCCCGAGAGCATAAATTTGAACAAAAACTTTGCAAGCGTTTGATGATGGATAAAATAATGACTTTCCCACTAGTATCATGTAGATTGGATGGATATTTTCCCCCAGATCTGAGTTTCCATGAGTCTTGACAACTTTGACAACATTTGCAACTTTGTCATTTTGGTGCTTGGTAAGGCTTTAAATCCACTTTTCTTAAATCTACAAACTTGCAATGACACATTAAAGAGGGGAAAAATTGTTGATTGTTAGGAAATAGGGGTTTCCCTTGGTCAAATCCCTTATAGGTAATTAAACCAAATGGGGAAACAATGAAACAAGGACATGAAACACAAAAACATGAACACTGATACCTTGAATGATGATGTCTTGTAGATGATGTCTATAAATCTACAACTCAATCATGAAATGGCCATGAAGGATGTAGATATTGAACTTTGACAATAAGAATAGAACACTGCTCAGTCTTATATCTTCAATTCTACATCACAACATTAGCTCACTAACATGCTTGATGCTTGGTATGCTTGATGGATCTTGAATTGTTACAACAATTGATGAAGAATCTACCCTTGAAGACACTTGAATGCCCTTGTGAATTCTTGAATTCTCTAGTGAATTAAATTTGATATTATGAATGCTCTCACAAAAGTCTTAGGTGAAAATTAGTGAAAGAACCTTGTATTTATACTCAATTATGCAAGAATTCCTGAAATTACAACACTACAAGCCGGCATTAGATCTAGGAGAATAAAATTCTTCCAAAGATTTAAATTAAATTTGATTTTGAGTTAAATGGGATGCATTTGCCACCCTGGGTGAATGGGTCCCACCTAAGGGGAGTCATTCACTGAGAATGGCGAATGACTCCCACCTTAGGAATTTGAGGTGGGTTTTTTGGATTTTGATGTTTTAAATGCTTTTTGTCAGGATTATCCTAAAAAATACACATAAATAAGGCTTATGGATGCAAAATGGGGTTAATTAAAGCATAAGAAAGACCAATTATTAATGAAAAGCCTAGAAAAGGGTGAAAGTATGCTACAACACTTTACAACACTCTAAATAAGACAAGATTAAGATATGTTATGATTGAAAGTATGTTATTATGCTTAGTTAATTGATAAAACCCTAGAAAAGTGTGAAAGTGTGTTACAACACCTTTACAAGGTACCATTAAAATACATTAGTTCACAAAGGCCCAAGACATGATGTGAATGTGTTATCCATATTACAACACTAAATCAAGGCAAGATTAAGCCAAAATCCACAAGGAGGACCCAAACGAGTGTGAAAAAGTCAAAGGACCCTTTTTTCAACAAGTAACACTATTAAATAATCTAGCAAAATGAACCCATTATACTTTACAAAGAAGAAAATGTTAACTAGATAGAGTTAGATACACTACCAAGTAGACTACTGGTTAATTGAGAGGCCATTTTGGAAGTCATTAATAGGAAAAAGAAACTTGGACTTTATAGGATCTCAAGGCTTCTATATGTTGTTAACAAAAAAATCCATGTATCTAGATAAGCTCATTCATGGTGAGCAAAGTGTAGATTCCAAGTCCTTTCTAAACTAGTTTCCCACTAGGAACTTCTGAAAAACACAATACCTATTGAGAATTTTTAAGAAATCATTCTCGTATAGAGCTCTTATGATCCATTTACTAAAAAATTTTTTGCTTTGATAATTGACAAAAAGAAGTCCTAAACCACTAACATCATGAGGGAGACAACATAACTCCCAAGAAATATGATGAAGTCTATTATTCTTTTTAATAGTCCCAAAGAGATTCTTAGAGTAGCTTCCCAACTTTTAGATAAGAGGTCATAGAAGACACCCAACAAGAGGAATAATAATCATGGGTAGTGGATTATTTTTTTAATATATTCAAGAAGAGTTAAAAAGTGCCATTATTAGAATTCTCTTTGTCTATCTAGATAGAAAAATTGGTCAAGATAGAAACTAATTAATTTTTGGAAGAGCACATGGACCAAAACATAGACAAATCCTTTTAAGTACATTATCTCTAAGGTTTTTATTCTTCATTCTTTCCATTTGTATGGCATTATTGGAATGGTATTTTGGACAATCTAATATGTTCTTTTTAGTAACCTCATAAATTGTCATTGAATTTCTCTATTAAGACATCAATTTTTTGTCCATTTATGTAATCCTCTATTGATTTTAAGATAAGTAAAGTTATTGTAGTAGTTAGCTAACAAGATTGGCACTTTTATCTACATTTATGTTGCTCTATCATGCCAAATAAATCCTTCCATGGCATTAAGATATAATATGTAGATTATGAGGGCTTGCGAATGAGATATTTCCAACTCAATCATATTATGCATAAGAGATTAAATTTCTCAGTTTCTTGTGAATAGTGTTGTTCCTTTTGCACACACGCCCTATTCGGAATGGGGACCCTCTCTTCCTTCCTTCCGATCGTCAGATCCCTTTTTGTTCTACCTCATTTTGTGTACCCATTCTTGTTCCCTGAAGGGGGTTAGTGTGTTTCTCCATGCCATATTTCAAGCTTGACCAAAGTCCCCCCTTTAAATTCGCTAAGTCTCGGTTAACCCGGGTTTCCCTTGTCAAAATGTCGTTCTAGAATTTGTGTCAATTTTCGGGTTTCCCCTTCCGGATTGCCACTTTCGGGTTTCCTCTTCCGGGTTTCCCATTGGGCTTCGTTGTTTCAATGGCTGTGATGGGATGACTTTCTGGACCCCAGACCCTGGACCTCCCACCGCCCCTGTGTTTTCAAATTCACCAACCTCAGCTATCGCCATACAAAGGAATTCAATGTTGTATTAATGGCTATTTTTGCTATAAAAACGCATTTTCCGGCCATCATTATCAACTGTTTAAGTGATAGGAGGTTGGAGAACTCTCGGCGCCCTGGTTTTTTCTTTTCGCCCTGGATTTTCGAGTGCTTTGTGGACATCCTTCGCACATCCAATAGCTTGTTCTTTGGGATTTCGAGGTAGGTTCACCGTCCGGGCCCTCATCCTTTATTTTTCCATTTCTGAGCTTTAAAACGGTATAAAATGAAGAAACCATGTTAAAATCTGGTAGATATAGGCCTTCCCATCAAAACCCACCTTTTAGAAAATTGAAAATCAATTGCTAAGTGGCCAAAAATCTGATCCAAAGCTTTACCACGCCATGGCTGTTCTTCAGAATAGCGCTGGTGACTTCCAGGCCCAGGTCTTCCCATGGCCGTCTATGCCTCTTTTCTTCAAATTCTTCTGGTGGCTTTTTACACCTTGGATTTTGACCTTCGGAATTCCTATCTCGGGATTCCATTGCATCCTCGCCGTTCCAAACGGTCCCGACCCTCGGACCCCAGACCCTCGAAGTCCGTCTAAAACTCAAAAATCGAAAGGTCTGCTAGGGCCTCAAATCCTCTCTCAGGATTCCATCCCGACTTCGCCATTTCGACGGCCTTACCCAAGCGACTTTCCGAACCCCACTTCCCGACCGCAAAGTCTTCCATCTTTTGGTCAAAACCCTTGACAGATTTCTCACTCAGACTTCGACCTTCAGAATTCCCTTCTTGGGATTCCATCATGTAATCATCATTCCAAATGGCCTCATCCGAGCATCTTCCCAGCTCCCAGACCCCAATCCTCCATCCGCCAAAACCTGAAATCTAGGTAAAACTTCCTCTGAACTTCTTCCGGACTCTGAACGCCAGAATTCCCCTCTCAGGATTCTGTTCCACCTGCGTTGTTCTAACGGCGAGCTCGGGACGGCTTCCCAACCTCCGGGTCTCGGTGCTCTATCCGCCGCCTGATTGTCCCAAACCCTTTGACCGCTTCTGAAAATTGCCTCTTGTATTTCCTCCCCCAGATTTTCGCTTTCAATCCGTCGTTCTTAACGGAGGACCCGTAACTGCTTCCTGGCGATGGCAATCTGAGACTCGGATTCTGACGCCCAATATTTTGTTTCCTCTACACCGTTTCAGACTGCTTTCCTGCAGATGATGCCCGAACTTCCAAATGAAGGATCAAATGACCTCAAAATCCAAAATGGATTTCGACCCACTTGCTAAAATTAGGTTTTCCTCTGCCTCCGACCTGAAATGCTCAAATCCAACCTCGAGAAATGCCTATGGGAATTACATTCTCATTTTACCCTTTCAAACGACATACTATCAAGGGAATTTCGGCCTAGGAACTCCAGATTGTTTGCACTTCTTTCTAACAATGAAGTATCCAGCTTGCATGGTTATTAAATATGAATTATGATTGCTGGACTAATCTTAACGTGCAGGGTTTCATCGGTGGTAGTTTTATCAAGTTCATCATTACTAATTCTCATCTTTCGTGCAAGATTTATTGAATCTGGTGCAGAGACTTCCGGTCCTTCCAAGAAATGAAAAGGAACGGCCAAGCCACCAAGGGGCAAGGAAGATAGGGACCTGATGAAATAAAAAATCTAGGGAGTCCCCATTTAGTCAAGGATCACTACCCTTTGGAGGGATGCCTTAGATACCAACATCGGACAGGTCGATGTTGATGAATTCACGCAAAGGGTCAGAATGAACCCAAAAATAGCAAACACAAGATTAATAAAGAGTAGTGGACTTGCTAAAGCTACAGGTTTCCTGCTAGCCTTAGTGGCCCTGGAGCTGGTAATGGCATGCGTGGAGGCATACCAATTTGATACTAGAACCACAGTGGGCCATGACAGAAATATCCTTGCAGATATGTCTCCATTGGGTATAACAACAACCTTCCACATTGCTTCCTTTGAGAGCATGGAGGTCCCCACCATGGAAGACTACAAAGAGGTTTGGGAACAAGACCCGTTGGGGTGTAAAAGGCTTATCAACCAGTACTGGTTGAAGGACAAATGAGGTAGTGCTAGGAAGCTTCCTCAGGAGCTCTTTCGCAATGACTTCTTCGAGGACTACCATGACCTTGTAACTCTACTCAACCAAGTAATGGGCCTCCCTAGTGTGGTTTTCTTCCAAGAATGGATGTTCTATTTCATAGAATAGATTCTCCAAGGTAAGGGCACCACCTTCTATTGGGGCAAGATAATCAGCGATTGCATCCATGAGCACTTTACCACCATGAAGAAAACTAACAAATTATTCATGACCTCTTATTTAGTGTATTCCCTCGCCAATCAAAGGCATTATCAGGGGTTGAAAATGATGCCCAATGATCCATCAGGGCCAAAGCTCAAGCCTTATGACAAGTACCCCCAGTTACAGTTCCGAAACTTCAAAGGAGACTACTATAGGGTGAACGACACATTCATTGCTCACATCATCCGATCTGTAGGAGGGGATTTTCATAGGAGGACATCCCATAGTGCCAGGGTCCTCCTTTGACAGTACGCCTTCTGGTACATTCAGTTCCAAAGGTTCACCTACATACGCGCTCAGGGATTCACCGAAAGACCAAACAAGCTGCCCCGGTACCCAAATGACCGGATAATTCTCTTAGAGCTGACTTGGCAGCTGCGACACATTCATAGTCTCCTGAGCAAAAATCATTTGGTAGGCCCCGTATATCCCATGAGCCTTGGTCAGGGGATGTATAAATTCCACACCTCCTAGTGCACAGGATATTCGAAAAAGGAGCTGGCAGAATATGACTTCGAGCAATACACAGCATGGCCACGAATGGATCCTTATGGTCATGTTAGAAAGGCACTAGGATGTGAATATGCCCACCTCCACAACATCAAGGACTTTTGGGCCAATTGCAGAGATGATCTTGAGGTGCGGTTGCGACATTACATACGCATGACCGCCATCTATGTACGAAGGGTGAACTTGTGTCCGGTCCCAGACCAACTAGAGGAGGATGAGGACACAATGGTCGATCTAGGTTACGATGCAGTTTCCAACCTGCCGCTACCTGCAATTGACTAAAATGCACTAGAGCTTAATGACATTGGTGTGCTCACTAGGCCCATTGAAATCTGAACAAGGGCATGGGTCGACAAAAAGGTGGCTCAATTGAAACAACAGGGGATCATCCTAACATTCACCAAACTTACAAGTGGGCATGTAAGTGAGCCAAGTGGCTCCGAAGGTGGACTAGCTACTACTACAACTGGAGAGACATCCAAGACCCCACCATTGGTGAAGACCAAGAAAAGAAAGGAGGCTAGCAAACAGCTTCCCAAACCGAAGGTCTATGCCCATAAGGCTTCTGAGCCTAAACCTTCCATGAAGAGGAGGAAAACAACTAGCAGCGTGGAGGTGGCCATATTAACCAAAAGTTCATCCCTTGAGATCAGAGGACCAGGGTCCAGCTCGCCAAGGTCCCTTCTTACCACTGGTACTACTGCTACTACCAATTCTCCTGCCCCTCATGCTGCGCTTGCGGTCTCTGCTTCCTGCCCACCTGCGATGAACATCTTCATCCACCTTGCTCCTACTCTTGCAATATTGCAAGTTATTCCTGTGGATTCATCATCCACCACCACCTCACCAATGTCCTCTTCCTCAATGTCTCCTTCCCTTCCCACCATTTTTTCTACTACAATGCCTACCCTTAGCCTTCTAGAGTCTCTTGTAAAGTATATGCAGAATGTACCATCTGAGCTTTCAGGGATGCTCACCTATCTGATAGTCCAGGCCACGATAGCTCAGGCTATGGCCTTCACTCCAACAACATCCCCCTCTACTGAATTACCAAAGATGAAAGCAACCATGCATATATCAGACGAGCTCGAACAATAGTAGCTAGAGGCTGAGAAGGCACCAAAGTGCGAAGAGATTGAATATCACGAACATCCCTTGTTCGAGCGTCGAGAGATTGATGAGGTGGCCTATGAGTCTTCTAGAGAGGGTAGTGAGGACCTCGATGCTGAACTGATATGAGAGTCAAATGATCCCGAGCTCAATGCTGAGTGGGGTAAGCAGCTCAAGGAAATTGAGGACAAGGAGGCCAAGGACTGGCTTGCATTGGAAGAGGAGATTACTGCTCCATAGACGAAAGGTGATAGGTCTCTAGCTGAGGAACATGACCAAACCACAAAGCATGATGAGGAAGTGTTCCTCCACGAGGATGAACAAGAGAAGAACCCTGAGGCACATCAAGATACTCTAAATGAAAAGGAGGAGGATGCTGAAAAGAAAGATTCACCCAAAGAGAAGTTGTGCACCGAGTTCCCTACTAGACATGAAACGTTCAAACAAGACCCTAATAAAGAAAAGGAAAGTGTGGGGACAAAGGAGAAGGCTCTTGTTGTCAGAATCATCGAACTTGAGAAGGATGACAATGGGGATCGAAGTGAACCACCAAGGGAAGAACCCCAAGTACCCGATTGGCTGCAAAGTCAGCTAAAGCAAAAGACTCCCACCTTGAAAGATCCCAAGGTGAGACTAGAAGCCATTATGGCCAGAGCACGAATAAGCACCAGGAAAGAGAAGAAGCCGAGGGTTAGATCAAAAGTCACCATGGATGCCTCAGGATCAAGGGCAGTGCAAATAGAAACACCAATGGTTGGGGAACAAGGTATAACTTACAACATCTCCACCATCGACTTGGGAGTGGCCATAAGGGAACAAACGGTTGAGCATCTCCAAGATTCAGTCGCCATAGTAGTGCACCTTATCCAGTAGGATAAGGTCTCCAATGAAGAACTAAAAGAGTAGGTGGCTGATCTAACGACTTATATTCAGTAGTGGTCGTCTCCGGATGAGCAGCCTACGACATTGTCGGCCCCGCCTTAGTTGTTGTCCCGGGAATAGATTAACAAACTTGAAAAGAGATGAAACTTGGACAAGACTACGAAAAACTGGTTCCGATAGGTCTTGGACATGGGAAACACGGGCCTCAACTTGGCTGTCCGGGCAGTAAATAGGTTCTTGGAAGTTTAGAAGGCTCTCAAGGACACAAGACAGATCTGTGAGAGGTTCCCAAGGAAGTATGAGGTGTCCTACCCAAAGATTGAGGCCATACTCATGTTGCCAAGCGATGTCTAGGAAAAGGACCTTGCCTTCAAGGATGATGATCACTGGCTAGTAGACATGTGGAAGCGAGATTTTGATCATAAGAAGAGGAGAATTGAGCAAGTTTTGGAGCGAATGGTGTCGGACATTGAATGGGCAAGGGATTCCAGAGAGGAGTGCACTCGGTACCTCAAGTTGATGATGGGGTACGAGCTGCCTGTGGTCAAGATCAATCCAGAGAATATAAAGCCCTACTTCTTGAAGATCATGGAAGATGGCATGTCCGCCGAGGTCACCACTAAGTTTATGTGCTTCGCTACCTGATCCTTTGCGCAATCAGAACTCTTTAAGGACAATGCTCCTAAGTATGATGATGACTGGAAGAAGCTTGGCAGCAATTCCCAGGAATGGTCCTACCAGCTTTTGCGTTTCGACATCATGGAGGTGGATAAGTTTTAGTCCCTAATCTTGAGTTTCATGGAGTATGATGCGTTGAAGAAGCGAGAGGGCAGTCCCATCATCGACGCTGAGTTCCTTGAAGAATAACAATGGCAAAGGGAAAATGGTAAAAGACAAATTTGCTATAGTAATGTCACTAAATGACGAAATAGTGAAGAAACAAGAAATTATTTATAAATATAATATATTTGGGGGTAGGTGAAACCCTAATGTAAAGTGAATCATGGCCACACAATAGAATCGAATCTTGGCCACTCATTTTTTTTTTTGAAAACTATAAATAGGGCTCTCCTCCTCTCATTTTAAGAGAGTTGAGTTGTTGTAAAGGCATACTGCAGAAATTATAATAGCAAATATAGTCATTTTCTGGTGTATTTCTGGGTTTCTCAATATGTTTCATGATTCCTCTACCTTTTAGTTATAGATTTTCTCTAAGTTACTTTGTTGTTTTAATACCTTCAGATTAAATTTGGTAGATTTAGCATGTTATCTTTGGTTTTGAAGATTGTTGATGTGTGTATGCTTTCCTTGTCCATACTTTTGGTCATTTGTTGAAGGTACATGACTGTGCAAAGTTAGTCTAGACTTTGATTTCATTGTTGCTCATTAAATCTCATCTTTATTCACCCTCCCATAGTGAATGAATGATGAATATCTACAATCTTTAGAGGATAGCACAAATTTCATGATATTGTGAGAATTCTGGTTAAGTGAAATTTTGTTTAAGGAAACTGTCCACAGCAGGAACCTCCATGATCACTGTTCATTGGTAGTTGTAGGTCCAGGAAACATCTTTCTTCCTAGCCCCTCCTTTTTCTTTTTTTTTTAGAAACAACTTGTGCTAAGGTTCATTGCACATTGTAAAGCCAAATCTGACAAAATAATGGAGTCTAAGACTGTTGACTGAGCCTGCAACAAAGCATAGTAATTCTAGATCCATAAAACTCCATTCATTGACTCAATTCTCCTACAGTTTTGATTATGTAAGACCGCCCTGTGATTCCAACAAATCACATAAATCAACTGAGATATTCCAAGCCTCGTCATGACCTGACATCCGAGAGACCTTGGGATAGTGTTCTGCAATTTGATTGTGGAAGATTGTCTTTCAAGAGAGGTAATGTACCTACGCATTGCTTGTGTTGTGAAGTGCATAAAAACACCATCAACAAATAGTTGCTTTAGAGGCCTTGTTTCCAAAATGTGTTCCTAATAGGACACATATAATAAAAATTATATTTGAAAAACCATTGGAAATTCATGTCTTACTAACAAGATGGATATTTTGGAAAGCCCTTAGAGGTATGTGTGTGTGAGGTGGAGAATGCTACATAACTTTTGTCAAATGGGACAATTTTAAATTGCAATGGTATGACATGTAAGACAATGTGACAAAATTTGAGGATAATTTATCGATTTAGGATTTCCTTTTAAAGAAGGATGTGTATGAGTATTTAAGCGACATCAATTTCTTGGACATATATTGCATGTTAGCACCCTTAAGAAAAGAAAATGTCACAAGTTTTTACAACATCCTATTGCAAGATTGGGAAATGATTTAGGAAGGTTCCTCATGCATTATAGGACTAGGAGAGCAATTGCCACCAATGTTGATTCAAGATTGTTTTCTTATATGATTCTCTTCGTATTTAACCTTCGTATCTTTTATTTTCACTTATTTGGTTTGATAATTGTGGTCTAGTTGTGCTAGATGGATATGTAGAATCTTTAAGTGATCCTTGTATTTCAAGTTGTAAAAATTTAAAATTTTCTACTATATTATAAAATTTAGAAAATAAATTTTATAAATACATGATTAAATATTTTTAATTATAACACACTTGGATTTCTTATTTTATTATTTTTAAAATATTATCATAAATTAAATTTATTGAAAAACTATATTTTTAGATGTCATTTAATAAACTATTAATTTTAGATTTTTTTTTTAATTGATGAATTAAAAATAAACATCCCAATTTAAATCATCTCAGTATAATTTTTAATACATGAAAGCCATCTTTACATAGATTTTCAAAATTAATCATTTCCAGTAAAGTAGTCTTCTTATAAAATATGAAATATAATAGAAACATGGAAAGTCTGGAGGATAATTACATACAAAATGTGATGCAAGCAAGACAGAATAAAACATTGAAGTTGTGACCGAGGCTCGACGTTTAGACACGGTTAATACCTTGAGATCATATACACATATTAATTGCTTTCATAATTACTTTATAATATAGTACAATGTTCAGGAAAAAGGAGAGGTAAAATAATACATTCACAAAGTCTAATTAGATAATCTATACAAAGATTAAAATACAGGATCAAGCCCAAATACAAACCTAAAACAGTATTGGAAGGAGGAGGCTACTTATCATTAGAGTTGCCCCCCAAACATATCAGAAAAGTACAAAAACTTCAATTGATTCTCCACTAGTGAGAGCACTTGCTTCTTAAAGACTGTATTCAAGATTATCATCTAAGAACTGCTAAACACGGACAAGAAAACACTAGACATTGAAATTATAGAATATAACAAATTTTAAAAAACAAGCTCAAGACTTCAACTCTCGGGACATACTTTTGCTTCACCTTGTTGGCAAATGAGACTTCATAATCTCTTATTATGGATCCAAGGAAACAAAAACTTCAAAATCTTATCAACCCACTTGAAGTATTTATTTCTCCATCCCTTTCTAACTGCAAGCAATAACATTACACAACAATAACCTACTACATGTGACAATCCAAGCCTGATCCAATACCATATTATGTGCTTTCTATCATCTTCATTTCTATCTTCCATATCATTTGGAGGAGGAGGAGGATGAACAAATTTTGGCCAAAAACATTTCTTTGGAAGTGGACATCCCTCCAAATATGGATTTCTAGAATACGATGTGTTGTCAAATGTGATCATTTTTCCTCCTTGTGGTATGCTGCCTAAGAGTTTGTTGTTGGACAAATTTAAACTTTCCATTGAAGTCGCCTTTTGAATTTCTGCAGGAATATTTCTAGAAAGCCTATTTGTAGAAAGATCCAATGGCTCTAGTTGCCTCGTGTCCCCTGTTGGTACTAAAAAATGCAAGTTCTAAACATAAGAGTTTGTCAGACCCTTATGACATTCTTGGACAACATACAAGGCCAATTATGCAATTAAACCTTCTACTCTTTAGGTTTTGCTAGACCTAGGTAGGTGAACCTAATGAATGATGCAGATTTGAGTTGAATTTCCTGCTAAACAGTCTACCCACAATGGCAATCGGGAATGGATAGACAAAATAACTACAACTACACCTATTCTTAGTCCTACTGCATGAATGAAAGGTTTGAATATATTATTTATGATGAATTCTATACCTTGGGATATGATAGATCAGTGCCTTCTTTCTATTGGGCAATGGGGTCGAAATCTTATTAATTACGTATACATATTCCTTGTGGACACAGTTGTTAGAGACTTTACTAGATGAGTTTTAAGGACTGGCATGTGACTTCATCAATTTATGACTAGCATAAATTATGTTGAAATATTTTCTGACCTAGCTCTTCTTCATCTATCCAAAAGAAATCTCACAAACACTATGACTCATTTAAACGAATTTAACTCTAACTTGCAGACACCAACAAATGAAATCACACAGAGCAAAAAAATGCACTTTGAAGAATTAAAATATACTTGACATTTAAACTCAAATGATCGAAAGATTCCAAATTGGAGAGAACTAAACAAAAATTGATAGTTACAACACCACCACAACGAAAATCGGGAAGGAATTCAGTAAAAAATCATCCCCATTGCACTGTTTCTAGAAGGTTTTCTTACATTATTTTATTCCCAATATCATTTCTGTGAAAATATTTATATCCTTGAACCAACCCCTGTCCTTGGTTCTCTGCACATACTTATACAATAAATTTCAATAGTCATGACTCTTCAATTGACTGATAAAAATGTATAATATTCCATATAGAAATCAAAATATTTGATTAAGTTGCCTTTCAGCAAACCAAATATTTTTAATTATAGTTTTGCATTTTAATTTTTTCCATAATACATTATCCATTCTTCACACTTAAATTCATGTGGCTTTTATTGCGCTCACTGCTCTACCACAGTCCAACATTTGACCGGTCACGGTATTGTAGTAGCCATCTTCATTGTCTACTAATAGTTTACCACACTACCATGGTCACTAGCTTAACTGCCAGCGGTACCGTGGTAGCTATCATTGTCATTGCCTCTATCATTGATCGTTGACCTACTAACCGGTATTGTCACCGCTTTCTAACCATTACCACGGTCACCACGGTCACCTCATGAACCGATGGTGGTACTGCGGTATCCACTTTGATTGCTGCCTTCGCTAGAGACTAATGGTTCACTGCACTACTGTGGTCACTGAATTGACCGCACACGGTAAAAATTTTGTGCTTGCTCCGTTAACTGCTACCCGTTCACTGCGGCCACCATGGTCTGTGTTTTGACCGCGTGTGGTACCGTGATTAATAATTCTTATAATTGCTTCATCAACCGCTATACTGCAAGCCATTTTGCAAAAGGTTGTGGTAAAGTGGTGAAGGTTAGGAGGGGTAAAGGAATGGAGGCAAAGATATTTAAAACATTATGGATGGAAAACCTAAAATTTCAAGGAGCAAATAGTGAAAATGATGGTATGAATGAATAAAATCCTCAAGGGTAATGATTGAAAATATAGGTTAGGATGGGAAAAAACCTAGGAATTTGATGGAAAATATTAAATCCAAATGGGAGAACCTTAGGGTTTTTGAGTGAAAATCAGGGTTCTAACAATGGTCCTATTGGGGATGAGTGGTTGTACAATCACTGGAAGAATCCAAAAAATCGACTAGGAGAGCAGACCAAGAAAATTATATTAAAAATTAAGGCAATAACAGATGGAGGGAATGAACAAGTGAATGATATGAAAGATGGAGCAAATGGAGAATGGAAAATGATCCTAAACTACTGTACATGGAAAGGAAATGAATGCTTTCATAAAGGGAACTCCTGAGAATGTCCATGTACTAGCAAACCCAGACCCTTCAAAATTTCTTAAACTACTATGCATGGAAATAACATTTAAAGAGGTTTATTAAGAATTGTCCATGCACTGGCAATCCTTGACCCTCTGTTGATCCTTAAGATAATAAATGCTTTAGGAACTGCCCATGTATAGGCAAATCCTGCTCCTCTCTAGACATGTTCTGTAGGAAATATGAATCCTCACCTCCTTTACCAGTTATCACAAAAGGACCCAGCCATAAAGCTTCAAACTTGCCATGCTTCCCTTTATCCTAACACCGAGCATTCCACATCAACACCAAGTCATCCTTTTCAAATTTTCTCTTCTTGGCATTTTTATCAAAAAGGTACTTCATTTGTGACTACAATTTCACATTCTGCTTCTGAGCAACTCTTCTCACTTCATCAAGCTCTGCAAGTTGTTCCATTCTTTCCTCCATTGGATTAGAAATATCCAAGTCTTCTTGTAAAATAAAGTTATAAACTACCAAAACATTTTGCAATGGCATCCTAGATTGTGTCCCATATACCAATTCAAATGGAGATTTTCCAATTGCCTTCTTAACTGTAATTATGTCTGCCCACACAGCCAATCTTAACTTCAAATCCCATGCCTTTTTGTTAGTATCCAATATCCTCCTTATTATCTTCAAAATATTTTTGTTACTTGACTCTGCCTGGCCATTTTCTTGTGGATGGTATGGGACAAAATAAGAAATGCTAATTCGATATGTTTTGCAAAAATATTTAAACTCATCTGATCTAAAACACATCCCTTTATCTGTGATCAATTTGATTGGAGTGCCAAACCTAGTCATAACATTCTCCATCAAAAAATTCACTACCACTTTCCTTGTTGCTTGCCTAGTTGGAACAACCTCCACCCACTTAGTAAAATAATCAATGGCCACTAGTATCCATTTGTGCCCTCCACTTGATCTATCCTGTATTTCTCCAATGAAATCAACTCCCCATTGGTGAAAAGGTGATTCTACCTGCAAAGGTCTAAGTGGCAATGCTCCCTGATACTTTAATTTTCCTGAAAATTTCTGACAAGCCTCACACTTTCTCACATATGCAAAGGAATCATTGAATACCCTAGGTCAATAATAACCATCCCTGAGAATCTTGTGTGCATCAGTCTTAGTAGAATAATGGCCTCCACACACCCCTTCATGCATTTATTTCAAAACATATTTTTCCTGGGATTCATCTAAACATATCAGCAATATACCATCCCTATTTTTCTAGAAAAGGTCCCCTTCTATAAAAACATATTTAGAAGCCTACAACTTTAAAGTTCTCCTTTGATTATCATTCAACCCTTCAGGGCACCTCATATGTTTTAGATAATGCATTACATTTGTATACCATGGAGTATGCTCAATACTTGGTATGATTTCACCTTTACCTTCCACATTGCAGATCTGGTTTGCTTCAATATTTGTTTCTGCCATCAGCTTGGCTAGACCTTGTCCTCTTACCAACTTAGTAATCTCAATCTCCATGTTGAATTCTTGATTTTTTTTAATCCACCTGCATCTTTTCCCTGTTACTTAGACTATCTACACCAGGATATCCTTCACAGCTGCATGTGGGACATAAGAAATTACCTTAGCTCCAACAAGGTAAGGTCTGAAAGCCTTTGCTGCTTTGACCAGTGCATAAGCCTGTTTTTCCATAATGTCATATTTCAATTCTAACCCCTGCAAAGATTTACTGAAAAAAGAAATAGGCTACTCATGACCTTCATCATTTTTATGTAACATGACAACAGCTATGGTATGGAATGAAGCAAAAGAAAAAATCTGAAATGGCTTAGTAAAATCAGGGGACTTTAGGATAGGGGCTTCTTTGATAGCTCTTTTTACAGATATGAAGGCATCCATAGCTTCAGCAGTCCAATCCAATTTTTCTCCCTTTTTCAACATTTTAGATATAGGTTTAACAATCTTAGTAAAATTGGACACAAACCTCCTAACAAAATTTATTTGGCCAAAGAATGATTGGATTTCTTTGATAGTTTTAGGAATGATAATTTTATCAATGGCCTGTACCCTTTTAGGATCTATCCTAACCCCATCTTTTGATACAACATGCCCCAAAATTTTACCCTTTGTAACAGCGAAATGACATTTTTTAGGATTAAGACTTATACCATACTCCAAGGCTTTGACGAAGATCTTCTCCAAATCAGCAACATGATCCTCTGCCCTTTTGGAATAAGCAGTGAGGTCATCTTGATATACCACCATTATAGCATTGATCATATCTGCAAATTCCACATCCATGGCCCTTTGAAAGGTAGCTCCTGCATTTGTAAGACCAAATGGCATTCTTATATAAACATAAGTTCCCCATGGTGTAGTGAATGTTGTCTTGTACTGCTTAGATTCTTTCACTTTGACCTTGTTATAACCAGAAAATCCATCCATCATTGATAAAAGCTCACACCCTATCACTTTCTACAATATTGCCTCCATGTTTGGAAGAGGATAATTATCTTTCAGGGAAGCAACATTCAGATTTCTAAAGTCCACACATAGTCTTATGTCCCTATTTTTCTTCCTGACTGGAACCAAATTTGAGACTCATGTTGAATGCCTAATGGGTTTTATGATACCTCCATCTCTAAGGTTTGCTAGCTCCTCTTGCATTTTAGGTTCCAAGGTTGGATTGATAGGCCTCTGCTTCTATCTAAATGGCTTTGTGTCTGGATTAAGTGGAATCTAATGTTGAAAAAGATCTTCTCTATACATATGCCTTCAAATCCTCATAAGACCAAGCAAGCACATGCTTGTATTTTCTCAACATAATCAACATTCTTCTGATGGTTGGGCTTATTTGTTTTCCAATATAAACCCTCTTTGGTGATAATTCAGTTCCCAAATTTATTTCTTCAATATCTTCTTTCGTAACTAGTGTATGCTTTATGAGGGAACAATCACTCCCATCATACACCCTCTCCAATGCCACAAGCCCTTTGGGAAGCTTGTTAGTTTTAAGCTACAAAACTTCCTTCCCAAATATAGTTTGTTTCCCACCCACTTCTTCCACAAAAGCATTGAAATCAATCTCATGTGCTTCATACTAATCTATACAATGAAGAAACTTAAAAAGGTGAGTATCATCATCAAAAACTTGCAAACTATATATATTGTTAGGGACTGCTAGTCTTGTTTTAAATTCAACCTGAGACACTCCTACCAAAGTCATATCATCTTTCTTCAAGGCTACATTAGCCAAAAAATCAGCCATCAAGTTTTTCAGATCTACCTATCCAACGAATTGAAAATGCATCAAATAGTTCCACTGTATCCCACACAACATTCCTATATTGTTTCAACCTCTTGTTCTCTGCATCATACTTTGATCTAATTTGTAACACAACTAATTCAGAATCTCCCAAAACAGACAAATTAATCTTGTGTTTGACAACCATGTTCAAACCAATCAACAAAGCTTCATACTCAACCACATTATTTGTACATTCAAAAGCCAACAAAAATTAATATTTAAATTTTGTACCTTTAGGTGATGTGAAAATTAACCCAGCTCCATTACCTTCTTGACTGCAAGCCCCATCAAAGTACATTTTCCACACACCTAGCTGATTTCTAGAAACAAGTCTATCAATTGGGTTAGTACTCACTAGTTCTGGCTGAGATAATTCTACTTTGAAACTCCCCAAATCTACATCACAGAAGCAATTAAATTGTTCTCGAGGAACACACTCAACAATCTGATTCACCCTTGGTTCTCTATATAATTTCACCATTAACTGGTATTGTGGCATATGATAAGTCAAACTGCACATTACCTCCAACTGCTGCAGTCCATTGTCTTGACAGAATAATTCCAAACTGAGGAGGTTTATCAATCACAGTTATATCAATGTTATAAGTAGCTTGTGGGTAGGCTGCTAATTTTACTTCTTTATCTTTCATAATTCCCACTATTGGGACATGCCTACTATCCAAAGCATAACATTTACCACCCTCAATATCTATCCACATGCCAAGTTGTTTCATTACCCCTATTGGCATAATATTCATAGAAGCACCTGAATCTATCATGCAATTTCTTACCAATTTACCATTTATGAGTAGGGTAGTGAAAAATAGATCAATTTGAGGTGTATTTATCAATGCATCACTTAAACAAACTTCTGCAACTTTTATCTTTCCTTTCTTATCAGAAATTCCAACATTCTCATTTTGTTCAAGATTTATATTTTGATTCCTCCCACTAGACATTAATTGAATATCACTCTCCCTATACTCTTTAATTTTCATCATTTCAAGTAATGGGAAAAATATTTTTACCTGGAATAAAGCTTGCACAAAATCAAAAGATGCACCTTCAGCTCTTATCAACTTCTTTTGCTCTGTTGGTTCACCTTTGTACTCATCTTTCTCCCTCTTTGATGTCTAATCCATTTTTTGTTTATCCTTGGGGAATCCTTTATTTTCTTCTTTGGGAACATACTTATGTTCCTTGTTATGAGGGGGCTCATCATTTTTCTTTTTTGATATTTCATGGGACATCATTTTATCTTTCAAAAATATTCCTTTTGGAACACCTTCATTCTTATTCACTGTTCTATTCCTGAGCCGATACTTTCTTTTAGCCAACTCAACTACTGCAATAGTCAATCTTATAATTTCATCCTTAGTTGGTCTCTTCATATTTCCCTTATTAGTTTGATATGATGTAGTAGGGAAACCTTGTTCATCATCACTTTCTTCACAATCAGAAAAAATTTGTTGCTTTACCATGTGAACATTATATTTTTGATGATCAACATCATATTCGTATCCTGCCTCTTCTGAAGATGAATATCACTGCTTTGCTGAATGAAGAATATGAGAAGTCAAATAAAAGTTATTGTCTTTTTCATTATTGTTTTCTTCCATATCTTTTCCGGGCACTGATTGAGCTACAACAATGTTTTGAGGAATGTGGCAAGTCACAAACTGAGCACCAAGGACCATTACCAACCATATATGTCCCCCTTTTCTTCATAGGGTCAGGTGTCTCTTTATTTCTTCGCCCATCCATCACTGGCTTTCCATTTCTCCAATTTGTATTAGAAAGCATGTCATGTACTCTTGGCCTCTCATTCCTATGTGTGTTTTCTTGTTTATTTGGAGGAGCATATTGGGGAACCCTTGGGTTATCCCTCTTGGCAATCATCCCTACAGGTTTCCTATTATTTTCAATGGTGAGTGCCATCCTTTCAACTTCAGCCAAATTTCTGGGACCCCTATTCTTGAGCTCATAACCTGTCTTAGGATCAAATGTTTTAAATGAATACTCAGTGCAACAGGATCAACCAATTTAGATCCAAGAGGTATCTTATTATGCAATTTTGAAAACCTTTGGTTGAAATCATAAGTTGACTCGTTTTGATGCTTCTGAATAGTCACTAATTCATGGAATGCAAATTTAGGTGCATATGGATTCCCATACTGCTCAAGAAATTTCTCATAAAACACATGAATATAATTAATAGAAGCTCTTGGAAAACTATTAAACCAATCTCTGGCATCTTCAATCAGTGACATCATAAACAGTCTCATTTGTATATCTTCATACTGCATATCTAAATCTTGCATAAAATCATTAAAACTCCTTAAATGCTCTTCAGCTGTAGTAGCACTACTCCCTATGAATTTTGGGACCAAACTTCTCCAACTGTTGTCCATAGGGTAAGGGCATATTTATAGTCTAGCCAAGTCAAATTGCCTAATCATGGTTGCATATTGTGGAGGAGTATTTTGGTAATACTGACACTGGTACAATGGATTATTATTTGCCACATATTGCTGACCTTGTGGGGGTACATGCTACTGATAAGGAGGTGGTTGAATACCTTGATTTTGTGGTGGAACATTTTGAATTCTACCTTGACTCCTTGGCTGATTCTGGTAGGCCTGTGAGGAATTTGATGGGCCTACATTATTGTTTCCTTGCCTATGAGGTGGAACATATTTTTGCAGATTAGCCATTTGAGTATTGATTTGCACTTTTTTCAATTTCAATTCTTCAAGTTCTCTAATTGCCTGGAGCTTCTGCTCATATTCTATTCTTCCCCTTTCCACTTCTTGTTCCAGTCTTGCATTTATTTCATCCTTGGAAATAAGTTCATAATTATCCTCAGAGGTGGCTTCATAGCCAAGTCCATCCTGATTTTCTTCAAGAAATATTATTTTTTGATCATGTTCATGTTGTCTTTTGTCTCTTTTAGCTTCACATTCAGCCATGAATTCTTCAACCTTCTTAGGATCTAGTTGATAAAAGGGATTCCTTTGTTCCTCAGGAGTGCGAGGTTCTCTAGAAGGGCAGTCTTCATTTGCTAATGCGCCATATGAATTGTGTATCTCTAGTGATGCTTTCGATGTTTTATTTTTGTCTGATGGTCCCATGTCATCGGTCACCTTTTTACCTTTATCATTCTTCTCTGTCCATTTATTTTTGGCATTAGGACCATCACCATCTTTGTACAAAGACCACCTTCCTTGCATTTTGGGAGCAATTGTGATAGTCTGAACACTAGGAAGATTTATTTTTGATATATATTTCAATTTATCAGTCTCAATATATTTGTTCATTCAGAGTCGCCACTCACTTTCCAAAAGTAAGAAAATCTGCAATTCTTTATCCCAAGCGGAGTCGCCAAACTGTTAGTACTCAAAAATGTAGGTTTTAGCCATAAGAGTTTTCTAGACCCTTGTGACATTCTTGGACAACATACAAGGCCAATTATGCAATTAAACCTTCTACTCTTTAGGTTTTTCTAGACCTAGGCGGATGAACCTAATGAATGATGCAAATTTGAATTGAATTTCCTGCTAAACAGTCTACCCATAATGGTAATTGGGAATGGATAGACAAAATAACTACAACTACACCTATTCTTACTCCTACTGCATGAATGAAAGGTTTGAATATATTATTTATGATGAATTCTATAACCTGGGATATGATAGATCAGTGCCTTCTTTCTATTGGTCAATGGGGTCAAAATGTTATTAATTATGTATACATATTCCTCCCAGACACAGTTGTTAGACACTTTACTGAATGAAGTTTTAATGACTGGCATGTGACTTCATCAATTTATGACTAGCATAAATTGTGTTGAAATATTTTCTGACCTAGCTCTCCTTCATCTATCCAAAAGAAATCTCACAAACACTGTAACTCATTTAAAGGAATTTAACTCTAACTTGCAGACACGAGTAAATGAAATTACACAGAGTGAAGAAATGTACTTTGAAGAATTAAAATATACTTGACATTTAAACTCAAATGATCGAAAGATTCCAAATTGGAGAGAACTAAACAAAAATTGACAATTACAACACCACCACAACGAAAATCAGGAAGGAATTTAGTCAAAAATCATCCCCATTGCACTGTTTCCAGAAGGTTTTCTTACATTATTTTATTCTGAGTCTCATTTCTGAGAAAAAATTTCCATCCTTGAACCAACCCCTGTCCTTGGTTCTCTGCACATACTTATACAATAAATTTCAAGAGTCATGACTCTTCAATTGAATGATAAAAATGTTTAATATTCCATGATAGAAATCATTTGAAATATTTGATTAAGTTGCCTTTCGACAAACCAAATATTTTTAATTATAGTTATGCATTTTAATTTTTTCCATAATACATTATCTCATCTTCACACTTCAATTCCCGTGGCTTTTATTGTGCTTACCGCTCTACCGTAGTCCAACATTTGACTGGTCATGGTATTGCAGTAGCCGACTTCATTGTCTGCCAACAGTTTACCGCACTACTGCGGTCATTGGCTTAACTGCCAGCAGTACCGGGGTAGCTATCGTTGTCGTTGCCTCTGGCGTTGACCACTGACCTACTAACCGTTACTGCCACCGCTTGCTAACCATTACCGCGGTCACCACAGTCACCTCATGAACTAGTGGCGGTACCGCGGTATCCACTATGACTGTCGCCTCCACCAGAGACTAATGGTTCACTGCACTACTACGGTCACTAAATTGACCGTGCGCAGTAGCACGGTAAGCATTTTGTACTTGCTCCGTTAACTGCTACCCGTTCACCACGGCCACCGCGGTCTGTGGTTTGACCGCATGCTGTACCACGATTAACAATTCTTATAACTGCTTCATCAACCGCTATACCAAAGGCCACTTTGCAAAATGCCGTGGTAAAGCAGTGAAGGTTAGGAGGGGTAAAGAAATGGCGGCAAAGATATTTAAAACATTATGGATGGAAAACCTAAAATTTCAAGGAGCGGATAGTGAAAATGATGGTATGAATGAATAAAATCCTCAAGGGTAATGATCGAAAATATAGGCTAAGATAGGAAAAAACCCGAGGACTTTGATGGAAAATATTAAATCCAAACGGGAGAACCTTAAGGTTTTTGATTGAAAACCAGCGTTCTAACATCCCCCAGGGTGGAATAATTCCACTCAGATTGTTCATTAATAGATTCAAGTACCTTAACCCCTCCAACTTTCCTATATCTAATGGAATTTTTCCACTTAATTGATTATTGGAGAGATGTATGCCTGTGAGTGTGGAAAGAATATGAGTAGTGCAGATTTAAGTGTTTCACAGTCATGTCCAATTCATCATGAGATGGAACTTCATATACAATTGTCTCAATAGGGCCAAGCTCAGAATATGCCTTAATGCCGTTGTACTTAGATATTTCATGAAAAGGATTCAACTGGGCAGATAACATATGGCCGTCGTCTCTTGCTACACTCATTGCTTTTAGAGATGCAATATTCTGTGGAATAAAACCTGATATATTGTTAGACGAAAGGTCTAAGATCTGGAGCTGTTCCAGTTGTACAATTTCTGAAGGAATGCGGCCTTTGAAATGATTACCATTCATCATCAGCACTTGAAGGGCTGTTAGATTTCCAACTGACCATGGAATATCCCCATCAAATCTATTGTGCCCAATATCTAGTACTAGTAATCTCTTACAACTGGTGATTGACGGAGGGAAGGCTCCACTTAACTTGTTACTTCTTAGAATTACAGAGGAGGAGCATAGCCCATGGGCTATACTCCCCTCCAAACTATTATCACCCAAATTTAGCACTTGAATTACCTTATAGTTGGCAAAGCATGGAGGAATCTTTCCATTCAATTTGTTGTTTCACAGATCTAACTTTTCAAGGTTAACTGAATTGCACAAACTTGAAGGAATATTGCCAACTAGAAAATTGTCGTTAATCATCAAGAGCTGCAGATCTCGAGGCCATGCAGATGCTATACGTCCAGTCAATGCATTCCTGGATACATCCAAAACTGTCATCCAAGGAATTGACTTACTAGGGATAATAAGACTGCCATTCAAATGATTTCCCGAAAGATTGAACAGATACAACAGAGGATTGTTCTCCCATAACCATGAGGGGATTTCTCCAACAATATTGTCGTCAGCCAATGCCAACATCTGTAATGAATACTGAGTGAAAAGCCACTCCGGAACTTGACCACCAATACTACATGATACCAGATCTAAGCCTGCTAACTGGAACTGGGGAAGCCAACTTGGGCTAATATTGAGAGCACAATATGATACGTACAAAAATTTCAATTCTGCAAGGTTATGAAACAGAGTATCTGAAATGGTGATGTGGGAGAGCCAGAGAACCTTTGTAGAGGATGGCAATGCCAACTGCGAAGAAGTAAAATTCACAGGGAATGAAAAATCACGAGCAAAGAGCTGATCAAGGGAGGAAAGCCCATTGAGTTGAAGGCTCCCATTGAACTTGTTACCGGAAATACTAAAGAACTTGAGCAAGGAGAGTTTGTTCAAGGAAAGTGGGATTTGCCCAGTTAATTGATTGTAATGGACACTGAGCCTACGCAGAGAAGTAAGATTCCCTAGACATGGTCGTAGGTTTCCTCCGAGCTGATTAATGCTTACATCTAGATAGCTAAGATTTGTGAGCAGGCAAATTACAGGGGGAACTTTCCCAGTCAATCTATTATTTTTTAACACCAAAAGCTGAAGATAAGAGAGGTTTCCCAAACAGAAAGGAATATTACCCGTTAATCCAATGCTTTTCAAGATGAGGTATTTGAGAAATGGAAGGTTGCACATACTACTCAACATGACTCCACTCTGCAAACCCTGCTCTGTATGGTTAGTGTAAGCGCTCAAATTAAACTGCCCTCCATTGTTGGTGTAAGCAGTCAAATTAACCTGCTCTACATGGCCGGTGACTTTATTAACCCGTGAACTGAGAATGCCATCAGAGACGTTCAAGGCCCCTTTGAAGGAAATTAGAGCTCGGGATTCCTGGGTAGGACAAATGAATAGTCCAATACATTGATTTGTGAAAAGGATAATAAAAACAGCACTGATAAAGAAAAATTTAACTGGAACAACAGCCATTACTTGAATGGAGTTGTAGAGAACGAAGAATCCTTCTTTGAGCTCAGGCATATTTATAAGATGACCTTCCCTAGTGTTTGATGCAACATTAGCAGCATCAAGTAACCATGAAAAGGATTTAACATAGATAGATTTACATGGCTAGAAGTTAATTCTATCACTCTACTGAAAACCGTTGACTGTAGAAAAGGGAAGAGGGAGGCCAGCCATCAGGTAAATAGAAAAATAAAGTTGTAGTACACTGTTTATGGACAGTGAGAAATGAATGGGCTATAAATGTGAAAGGTTAGTATATTAGTTATTGATTGTGAAAAAAAAGAAGTGATATAGATTAAATTATCAAGTGATAATAAATTATAATTGATAGCGGCATTTACAATATTAATTAATCAGGAAAAGGATTTAACATAGATAGTTTTAAATGGTTACTCTATTGTATATAGAAAGGATTGATAAACAGTGACATAAATGAATGTTTAAAGATAAAAGGTTACTGTATTGATTATGTGAAATATTTTTAAGATTAAATTATTAATTAGACAATAAAATAAAAAACTATTTAATAAAAATTATAATATAAACAAATTTATGTGATGGACAAAAAACAATATTTATAAATATGAATAATTAATCTATTAATGATAATATATTTCAGTAGGTATAAAATTTTTAAAGTTTATAAATTTAATTATATCATATAATTTTTGACTATTCGCTGATGAAAAGAAGACTAGAAGGCTAGAATATCAATTAATAAGAAACCATAAATTATAAGAACAATATTAGTTGATAAAAAATTATAACCATCAAAACTATTGACCACAACAAAAGACTTATAAATTGATAATAAACAATAAAAAAATTAGACTTTAGATAGCTCAAAATTTAATCACAATTGTATTCATTTTTTTTTTAAATTGAAGAATGTTGAATTTTATAACTGTATAAAAATACTAACTAAATAATATAGCTTTCTATTGGATTAAGAGCAATTATTATAGTTAGGTCCTAAGCAGCTTGCGAAATTTCATAGTAAACAAATGGTTGTACATCTAATACTCAAAATAGAGTAAACAATAGCATATTCGACATGGTGAGAAAAATTGATTCATACATTTCTTTGCTTTAGACTATGATAGACCTAGGATAACTATCCTTGACAGCAAACCTGCACGAAGCATATGGAATCCCAAAATTCATTGTTAGGCATCATTGTAAAGGTTTGAAGACTTGTGAATTAAGAAACATTTATGAATCAAATTTAAGCTGCTTGAGCTTATGTGCAATAAAGAATCCTACATGGTACATGTCAATTTAGCCATACAAATTAGCATAACCCTTTTTATATTTATGTATTAGTAGTTGTGAGAAGGTAGAAGAAATCACCTTTATTAGATTATAAATATAGGTAACGGTAAATGAATTATTTATGTTTTTTTAGTGGTGTCATAAGAGAAGTGGTTATAAAATGATTATTGTCTTAATTTGAATTGTGTGAGAAGTTCAAATTTGAATCCTGAGTATTGATGCATATTAAAACTTTCCCATCTAAGTGTAATGTGATTTGAGATGGAGAGAAAATAAAAGATTACAATTAAACCTGATATATGCTTGTTCTAGAATGCATTCAATAAGAAGTTAGAGATCATACATAATTTAATCATCCATAAACTATCATATCAAATCCATATAGTACAATAGAAGGGTACTCAAAGAAATATCAATAACTTTTTCATAAAGGCAATTTACTGTAAACAATACACATATTTTAAAGAATACTTCAAAAATTATGCTAATGCTAAGGATAACCTTATATCAAAGAACACTTTCATAATTTTATCCTCCTGAAAAGTTCCATAAATCCCTAAGAAATCTAGTTTTCTTTGATATTTTGACACCCTGGATATTTATTTAAAATGAATGAAAAATCCAAAAAAAATTCAAGAAGGTCAGTGAAAGTCCAACAACCCTACTACGATAAAATATTTATTCATAAATAGTAGATTGGTGAGAAGTTAAAATCAACAAGATTTTGATACTCAAATTAATTTTGTCCATTCAATTATCCAGTCATAATGAGATTGTATTCCAAATAATTAAACCCACCACCTTATATAAGAAGTAAGTTCATGAATGACCTAAATTCATGAATGACCTAAACCACATATGAATATAAATAATTTTAATTAAAACGATGACATATATTCATGAATGACCTGATCCATAGATGAGTATAAAGAATTTTAATTACAACAATCCTATCCATATGAAACCTATACTATTGGTACACTCAAGTAAACAAGAGAAAAAATGATTTCATAATTTTTTTGGAAAATCATGCTATAAATAAGATTCATGATTAATTTGGAAATTATAATAAAGCTCCATGAGATTCACAATAATTGAGAACACCAAACTTTTAAAAGAATTTATTATATAAGATATTTCATCTTTAACTACATGATGTTACATTTATCAATAAAGATTGCTTTTGATATTTGATCAGATTCACAATAACTGAGAAGACCAAATCTTTAGAAGAATTTTCAACATGCATTTAAAACTAAAACTACTCATAATACCATATTCAAAAATCATTGTCTTTGCACATTTTTCAACATAATTTAAATCCAAAATAATGGCTAGTCTCATTTTCTTGTACCATGGAACTGTTCAAAAATCATATAGAACAAAATCTTTTGGAGGAGCCATTTTGTTTTACATTTTCATAAGCTCCCTAGTTTAAGTGGGCTCCTGTTTTCTAAATGTATGGTTTTTACAAAGATAAAAGCATTCACTTGTAACTCTTCTTTACTATATCTTGGAGTTGTTGATATCATGAGCCTCCTTAATTTTTTCATACAAGTATGGGCACAATTGATTTACTTCCTTTTTTATGATTAAGAGAGCTAACAAAAATAAGAGCTCACTATGGAATCTCAAAATTCATTGTTAGGCATCATTGTAAAGGTTTGCAGACTTGTGAATTAAGAAACATTTATGAATCAAATTTAAGCCACTTGACCTTATGTGCAATAAAGAATCCTAGATGGTACATGTCAATTTAGCCATACAATTTAGCATAACCCTTTTTATATTTATGTATTAGTAGTTCTCAAAAGGTAGAAGAAATCAACTTTATTAGGCTATAAATATTGGTAATGGTAAATGAATTGTTTGTGTTTTTTTAATGGTGTCATAGGAGAAGTGGTTATAAGAAGATTATTATCTTAATTGAATTATGTGAGAAGGTCAAATTTGAATCTTGAGTATTGATGCATATTAAAACTTTCCCATCTAAGTGTAATGTGATTTGAGATGGAGAGAAAATAAAAGATTGTAATTAAACCTGATATATGCTTGTTCTAGAATGTATTCAATAAGAAGTTAGAGATCTTATATAATTTAATCATCCATAAACCATCATATGAAATCCATATAGTACAAAAAAAGGGTACTCAAAGAAATATCATTAAAAAGGTGATTTACTCTAAACAATACACATATTTTTAAGAATACTTGAAAAAATATGCTAACGCTAAGGATACATTTAATTTTTTTGGAAAAAGTGGAGAGCCACTATATATTTATAGATTAGATATTTATAAATTGTACATTTTTTGGCTCAAGGTGCATACCGGGAGGAAAGAGCCAGTGAGAAAACCTCTGGTTGTAGCCCATAAAATGAAAACTAGAACAATAGTAGTTGATCAGATTAGAAAGAGAAGACTATTTACAGTCTTTTCAAGACCTAGTTGTCCTAGATTATAATCCTGTAGATTATATCCGATACAAAATAACATGATCTGTAGGCCTACAAGCTATTACAAAATCTGCAAAAAAGATTTTGTCTGCATTTCCTTTTACTCCTCCATCTGCATGAAGTCATTCAAATTGTCACCCTATTCTTCATTTCGATCTTCCTCCAGCTGAGAGTTCACAACAATGTTCATGTCTGAAATGTTAGCAATGGCAAGCCTCATATTTTTTCCACCATGTGACTGTGTTTGTACCACAATTTGATTACCTTCATGGGCTGGAGAATGCATAGACCTTGAATTTCTTTACAATGGAGGCGTTGCATGATAAAAATTATGTTGAAGAAGAAAAGAAATGTAATGACATTTTTCCTTAAGAGTTTTAGTCATATCCCTCCCCAAATGATGAGAGTATCTTTTTAATGCTTTATTCAAGTGACTGGGGTTAGAAAATTCTAAAGAAATTTTTCAAGCATCATAAGCACTAACAACTACTTTGTTGTGAGGTAAAAAGTGATGAGAGAAAATACCACCCACATAACCTTCTCCACGTGGGAAAACATATTTTTGTGCATTGGAAAGAATAGCCTCATTTTCCAGAAATATGATATTTACCATTTTATCTGTAATGGCATTAACTAGATCCAAGCACTATAAAATATCCATGATATTAGATAAAAAGATGGAAAGAAAATTTGATGATGTACACATCTAAAATTGGTCACGGTTGATTAAACCTATTAATTAATTAAATATGAATTATTTAATTAATGTTCTTAAGTCATCTACATATAAATAAATTTAATTATTTATTTATATTGTTCATTTTCCAATTCTTTTGATTTAATTATATAAATAAAGTTTATTTAATTAATGCTATCTTCTTCTTAATTAATTAAATAGACTTTACAATTTGTTTATATTAATTATCACAAGTTTAAACTCTAAATTTAAATGATATTCTTCTCTCCACATTTAATTAAATATTTTTGATCTTTAATTAAAACACATTTCCAAATTTCTCGCTCTTCCCACAAAATTAAATATTCTTAATATTTAATTAAAAGGCTTTTTCTATTCTCACATAATTAAATATTTGCAATATTTAATTAAATGCCTTTTCATTTCTCTCACACATAATTGAATATTTATTTATTTAACTATGGGAGACACCTTTCAATTTGTCTCTTTATTCTCCATCCGTCTCTTAGAATTTCATCTTCTTTTCAAATTCTCGATCTCTCACCGTTCATTTTAACAAGTTTGAACTCAACCGTCGATCTTGACCAATTGAATTCCTACTTTCAAAAATCTATAAATACAACCCTCTTATGAGTGGAAAAGGACCTCGAATCTCAGATTTTCATGCATAGTTACTATAGTCGCATCTTAGCATTCATAGCATTTCATTTTTCATAGCTTAATCTTGTAGCAATGCATATGCATTTTTAGTAATCTCATTCTCTCAAGCTACCAATTCTACAAGCCGCTATTTTAAACAAACTAAGAGCAAACATATTGAAGCGAATCCTTGGAGATAGAGGACAATGGAACAAATTTGAAGAAGCTACTGTCAAGAGTTTGCATTTAATTTATTTTATTTAGTTTTGTTCAATCTAATGTTTCATTGGTGTATTAGATTAGATTCAATTTGATTGACACATTCTAACATACACATTTTTGGTGCCCACTGTGGGGCATCCCCCCATTTTAATCTTTTTATTGCAAAAATTTCTGACAGGTGACAGACTGGAGTTGCGCTTTAGCGCATACAAGCTTTCTTTCAGCGCATAGCATTTCATGCATAGACAGACTATTTTGGCGCATAAACGGATTGTTTCGACGCATCCGTGGACTTATTAGCACATACAGTTTTTGATTTTTTTTTTTTTTAGTCAATCTTAAAATGGCCATATCTTGGTCATATTTTGGTCTTTTTCGAAGCTTTTGTTTTTAAAATGGGGTAGAATTTCATAAGCTATCTAATGGTGCAGGTATTTATCAATTTTGATAGAGTTTAAATTTTAACATTCTCACTTAACATCAAACCACAATGAAACTTGGTCTAAATTTTAGGGTTGTTGTGCTTAATCATTTATCTAACCCTCATATCTTCTTGTTTCTTGATTCCATCTAACATTTAGAGCTTGTGTTGCAGATTTTAAAGGACCATGGAGCATGAAAATGAAATAAAAAGCATTATCACATGATTGTAACAAGTGTTTTTAAACACTTTGAGAGCAATTATAATCTCATTCTTAAATTGTTGTCTGGATCCGACGCGACCACGGCCAGAGGTTTTATTGATGTATGAGGAATAAAATGAAGCAAACCTAGGATAGACATTTAAATATGAATTAACCAATCCTAGGATAGTCACCAAACATAAATTTTCTTCTGGTTAAAATGAATCCCATGTTTTTGGTGAAGCAACATCTTCACTTAGTGTAGATAATTGTCAATTTGGGATTTAAAATTGAACCATTATTGTTTATTGTGATTGTGGGTAATAGGTTTATGCTCTCCCCTTAACTAGGTGATCAGAATGCTAGACTTACCTTTTATTTTTTTGCAATTTAATTCTTTATTACATCCTTTAGAGGGCCTGCTCTTGTGGGAAAAAGTACTCACCCAAGAGGAACGACCTAAGTAGGAACACCTAAAGCCAAGGTTTCCAACCCACTTTAATCAAAAGTAAGTTGTTGATGAAAATCCAACTTGACAGTAGTAGGTAAGATAACCATCCCCAAAGCCTTTGTTCTAAAGGTTGGGAGGTCTCTTGAGGGAGTATATCTATTGCCACACTGAATGGAAATACTTACTAAGAACCATAGTGTAGAAAGCCAACCGTGTCAGTAACCAAACATCCTTTTAATCACAGTGCAAGGGGAGGGAAAAATATGCCCCCAAGACACTCACCATATAGTCGCCCCAGATTGTTTGCTCAAGGGATTCGGTATCCACTTCCATCACTTTGAGTACGCACCTGGAAAAGACAAAAACACGGGCACCCTCTAGGGGGTGAGATGGCTATGTGAGTCAACACGATTTTAAGTTGTGGGTTGTGATTACTATGATGACCTATTTGACAAATTAAGAGTGAGTCTGATTGATATGCTTATCTTGTCCAAAACCTATAGAAATATCAAAGAACATACACTCTTTGTTTAGATTATAGGATTAACAAAACAACTATGTGCTTCTCTATGCTGTGTTTTTCACATTTAAATCAGATTAAGATCATCCAAAAACTTTAAAACATGGGTGATAGGGAAGAAAATATTGTTCATAGGCTTTACGAAAATTGTTCAAATCAAAAGATAACAGAAGAAATGCTTCTAGAAGTTGAACAAGATCCACAGTTTCTCTTAGCTATGGAAAAGACCTTAGAAAAAAATAAAGATGGATACTTTCTTTTATTGGCAAAGCAAGGTGCCAAATTTCCCTTTGACTACAATATGGAGAAAATTAAAAAGAATCCTAAAAAGAAGGAAATTCCCTTAAACGATCTTAGTACTCTTACCCAGCAATTAAGAGAACTCCAAAGGCAACTCAAGAAAATAAAACGGGGCACAACTAAAAATTCCTTTGATGGAAATATGAACGTGACCTTTTCTCCTCCAAAAACAACATCAACCAAATTCAATGTTTCTGAATTTTTGCAAAGGCTAAAGGGGAAGCCCAAATCTAAGCCATCAAATAACATTGACCAATCCTATCATGCCATGCATTTATCTTCATCCCCCATAATTCAAAATGAACCTCATGGTTCTTCCACCCAATTCAATGATCCCATTCAATTACCTTCTTCTATCATATCCTCTACATCCAATGATTCATTTCAATCTACACATCTTGATCAAAAGATTCTCTCCACTTCATCCCATGATACCAAAATTCTACAGACCCTTCCAATCTTTGATCAAGATCCCATATCTCAAGAATCATATGATGATCCCCTTTTTTCATTATTCACCCATGATAATCCTCTTCCATCTCAAGAACAAAATATTCTTTCAAGTCCTCCATCCACCCCATCTTATGAATCCATACCCTCTCATGAATCCATCACATCCCAGGAGCATGATAATTATTCCATCCTATCCAAAGCTTCCCTTCCATATAATGATCAAGCTACTCCATCTCCTTAATCTAATGATTCTTTTTCAAGTCAAGACCAAAGTATCCCATCATCCTTATGTCAAGGGCTCATCACACCTCTTCAAGAAATATCAACATCATTTGATCATATGGTTGAAAAAATTGACAATTTCTCCACCATAATTGTTGAAGACAATGATCAAAATCAATCCATGAATGAGCACTATGAAGATATATCTACCCCATCTAGTGATCAAATCAACATTCATCAAGAGCCATTTTTTAGTTTTGATCAAGACCCCTCCTACAAAGATCTATTTCAAGGAGTGTTGACAATATTTGATCCTATTGACATAATCCATAATCCTTCCACCAATGATCATGTTGACAATGTCTCTACATAAGCTAATGAGTTAGAGGACATATCTCAAGAATTTATTCCAAAGCATGATCAATATCTTTCACCAATGTCTAGCAATGTTCCTTTCCAAAATATATGGACATCCTTTGACCTCATGACATTTGAGAAACTTCCTATGCCTAATGAAGATATCCAAGAAAGCAATCCATTTTTTGAAATTGACCCATGTCAAGAACTTGATCCAAAGCATGTTGAAAGCAATTCCGAAATCATCCGAGATCAAGAATTTGTATCCCCAAGCTGCTACAATGATATAATGGACACTCTCCTATCCATACAAGATGACCATGTCCGTATAGCACATACTCGTCCATCTACCCATGAGATGCTTTATTTGGATGGACACATAGATGATCTTCATTCAAAACAAGAGTCTCATACTCTTATTGAGGAACAAGAGTCCCCTACTCTTAACATTGGTACACATGATCAAGAAATAGAGAAATCTAGAGACGTGTCAGAAATGGGTCATGAAGAATTCTATAGAAGTGGTGAATCAGAAACATCATGTGAAAGCATATCAAGAATCAATCATGGGGAAGAATTTTATGTGGACAATGAATCATCAACACTTCTTGAAGAAATAGTACAATCTGATATTTCACAAGATCAAGCTAAGGATATCAATCAGGCATTTATCCCACAGATAAAGGATCCTATCACTTATAAAGTTGGATCACTCACCTTTGTAAGGGAAAATCATCTTATCAATAAAGGAGCTATCACCTTTGAAGATCCACCATAGAGCAGAGAAGGAGCAACACCTTGTTTCCAAGGGAAATCATATCCTTTTACAAATAAAACTTTTCAACAGATGAATTATCAAGGCAAAGGATTAGGCCTACATGAACAAGGTATTCTGGAACTAGTATAGATTATTGAAAATCCTAAGAATCAAGGCCTTGGTTACTCGACAAGCAAGGGATATGAACATATCAGTAATACTTCCACAAAACTGGGGGCAACTTCATCTCAAGCAACTATCAACATAGGGAGCACGAAGAATCCTTATGATGAAACCGATGTCAATACTACAACCCACCATGTCATGAATCTTCATCCACCCATCACCCCATCCATTAATTGGGACCAACCTCAAAAGGAAGACTTGAATCAAAGCATGAAGAATGTTATCAAGGAAAAAGAAGCTAAAGATCATATAGGACAAATCAAATACATATGGATACCACATAATACAAAGAGAAATTATCCCTATCAAACTCCATTAGTCAAAGAAACTATGGGGAAAAATCAAAAAGGGAAAAGTATCCATCAAAGATATCCATAAAGGAAAAAATAGGCTTCTCAAGCAACATACAAAGTGTATCAAGCAGTTGGTCCAAATTCCATGCACACTTCCATATCCACCCATTATTGCTCATCTTCCCAAGTTTGGAGAGTCAAAGGTTCCAAACTATCGACTAATCCATCTTTTACTCCTAAACACACTCCATCCACGCCTCCAAGCATGATATCTAATTCTCACATTGACCATGTATTGTCAGCAACCCTTCATCATAAGGATTCAGAAGGCACTCTATCGCGATGTGTGCACAAAGATGAGGTTAACTCCAGTATCTACAAAGTAGATTAGGGATCTCAAAATTTGCATTCAAGTGCACGTATCTTGGCAAAGCAACTTCTTCAAGCAGGATATCGATGGCATGTTATGACAGAAGCATCAACATCAGCACCACTAGGTGGCTTAGCATCAGCTTAAAATCTCTCAAAAAATACAAAAAAATAAAAAAAATGTCCTAAAAAAATGGTTACCTTGATGAAAACTTGGCAAACAGGCGTCTTGGTGACAACAAAAAAATCAAAAATACAAAAATCCAAAAAAATAAAAAAAATGGATTGGAAAATAGTAAAGAAAAATATTGTCCTCTAGTGAAAACCACTACAGTGGCACTTTGGACAATTACCATGACGAAAACCTAGCAAATAAGCGTCATGTGTAGAATCGAACATCTATGTGGTCCATTTCAAGAGAAAGCATCTCATCCATAATAAAGCCAACATTCCATCTATATCATCTGTTCATCCATGAACCGTTTATCTAGCTCATTACCATCTATTTACATTATCTTGATCTTGACAAATTTTGGTAAACACTTTACACTTGTTTATGGTAAACATCTTGACATGGGTCATTTTTCATTGATCCTATCCAATCCAGACATTATCTGAGTCTTGAAGCACTATCAAAGTGAGCATCCTTTGTTCAAACACCTTATCTTATTGCAAGATAATCCTTGGCATCCTTTGCATGCTTACTGTATCTATCCATCCGTCCATCCACCTATTCAAGAATCCACCCATGGCCATTCAAGCATTGCTAGACACTAGGGGTAGATGTTTACATCTTGCTTCAGGAACGAATCTTGATATATATCCTCCAACTTATGTGGTGATCTGAACATTGGAAGACATAAAATCAAATGGGTCAAGCATTTGTGAGCCAAAAGATCCAAATCACTAGCCCATGGCATATTTTGACAGGAAGACACTCCTTATCAAGCTTTATATTTTGTCGAACATCAATCTAAACAATTCATATCAGTCACATCTAACTTGCATGTCAATGTCACATCAAATCATCAAAATAATTTTGTTCCAAATCAAGCTTCATCAATCTTGATCAATCGAATCCAATCAATTATCACCTTGTTTGACTTAGCACAATTAGTCAAACTATCATCTTGTGAACAAGTTTAATCTAGGATAACACAGCTTCCTTGGGTTTACAAATTCATTATCATCTTTGTTGGCTTAACACACTTAGCCAAATTAACAAATCCATTATCACCTCGTTTGACTTAACACACTTAGTCAAACTATCAATCCATCAATTTGATCAATCAACCTTAGCTTGGTTTTCAACAAAATCTCAAAACAAACCACTGATATCATCATGCATGTCCATATCTAGATCATCAAAATCCAAAAAAATAAAAAAAACATCAAAATTCAAAAAAATCAAAATATTCCTAAAATCCAAAGAAAAATCAATAAATCATATGCTTTCATCAATAAAATGGTCGTGTCTCACCCTAGACTAGGGGAAAAATCCTGAACTCATTGGGGGAAATCAACTTTTTTTGAGAAAACAAGCAACATGTGTCAATTATCAAGTATCAGATCAACAATCGAATATCCAATCAGGCCTAGTCAAAACAGCTTTGAGACATGTCATACCTTGAAATTGAAACAAACTAGATGATCTTAATCTGAATTCAATGAATGGAAAACTTAAAGCAATCAATTGCAAAATGTTGTTTTGATATTTGATAACATCATATCTTTGGAGTGGTTCAATGATGTACTGAACTAGAATCACAAGGAAGAAGTATGATTTTTCTTTGCTTGTTGTCTGTAAGTTAATCATTAGTATTGTGCAAATTGGTCGCGGGACATGCTCTACAACGTATCATTGATGACATTTTAGAATTTGCATAGGAAAATGGTTAACTTTTGTCTATTTATGCAAGCAATACTCAGGTCATCTTGGTTTAATTTATACCTCGATGCTTGTATTAACTTGCTACATCAAACATTATGGAAGGAGTACTCAGGTCATCATTGGTGCTAACATACTCTTTGATGCTTGTACTAACTTTCAACATATCAAAAGGCTCAATGATGACAACTAAACACAATAGGAAATGGAAACAAGGAGAATGAATCATTATTTCATTTAGGATTGCGTAATTCATTATTAGGACTGCATAATTCATTTGCATTTTGAAGGACTTTTTAATAGATTTTTGAGGGTTGACCACATTCTTGAATATCTTTTTCAGACAACGATTGAGTATGACTAAACATTTGTCACATCTCATCTACATCATCTCAATCAATTGATCCAATCATTTCTTCCAATCTCATCTTATCAATCAATTCAATCTAGCACAAATCATTTAATCATACCTTTGGTCTTGTAACTAGCCTTACTACAAGCCTCGATCATCATCATCATCATCGGGATGTATCCTTCCCTAATCAACAACACTATCAATATCATCAAGCAATCATGCAAATCAATCAATACATCAAGCAAGTTCAAATCAATTTCTATTTGTTTTTCATATCGCATGGAAACAAATTTAATAATCATCATGACTCAATTTGACTTTCAATCAGGGAAGAAAAATTATCAATCATTTCTACTATTTGTTTTTCATATTGCATGGAAACAAATTTAATAGTCATCGTGACTCAATTTGACTTTCAAGCAGGAAAGCAAATCTATCATCTACTACTTGTTTTTCCTATCGCATGGAAACAAATTTAACAGTCATCATGACTCAATTTGACTTTCAATCAGGAAAGCAAATCTATGAACTACTATTTGTTTTTCATATCGCATGGAAGCAAATTTATCAATCAATTTAATCTTCTATTTGTTTTTCATATCGCATGGAAGCAAATTTATCAATCAAAAAGCATCATCAATCAGGGCAAAATTAAATTTCTTCATCTTCATATCAATCTTTTAATAGGGGTTTTCATCAAATCATCTTTATCGGTCGATGAATCAGATAGAAAATCAGTAAAAAATTCCAAAAATCATCTTTATCTAATTAATCACTCGACGAGGCATATAGCATCATCAGTAAATTTTTCAAAGTTAGGGGAAAATTCTTTGAAGCAATGCGTAAAACACATCACTTCAAAGAGGGGAAAAATGTACACATCTAAAATTGGTCACAGTTGATTGAACCTATTAATTAATTAAATATGAATTATTTAATTAATGTTCTTAAGTCATCTACATATAAATAAATTTAATTATTTATTTATATTGTTCATTTTCCAATTCTTCTGATTTAAATAAATAAATAAATTTTCTTTAATTAATGCTATCTTCTTCTTAATTAATTAAATAGATTTTTAATTGCTCACAACACGGTGTTTAGAAATTTCTTTAAAATGGGGGCATACATTGGCATTATTTTGGCATGATTTCATTTGAGTTTTTCCATGTTCCTTGATGTGATTTTCTTACTTCATACAATGTGTTTTTATCTATGAGGTGACATTGGGAGTAATGTCCTTAAATATTTTGATCTATCTTATGATATTATATTCCTCTTAGTGGTGATGTGACACACTGCATTCCCTAAGTTGCGAACCTTTTATCCTTTAATTGGTCCTCTCTTGGAGACATTAGGAACAATTTCCCCTAATATTAAGACCTCACATGAAATAAGAAAACCACTTTAAACATTCCTCTTTCTTGTTGCATCAAATCTTTGTGTACCTTATTAAATTGATGGAGGTATGGCTTTAATATAGTTTCTTGGGGTTCACCTAGTGGACAAGTAGCTTCAATAGCCCTTGTGAGCAAGCATTGGTGTACCTTATTATAGTCATGGAGATATGGCTTTGATATGGTTTCTTGGGCTTCACCTAGTGGAAAAATAGTTTCACTAGCCCTTGTGAGAAAGAATTTCTGTATGTTATTGAACCACCAAAAATGATGATATGCTAAAAGGGAAAGAGGATCCCCCTTTACTAGGCGCTTAGGGTTTTTCACCTAAAGAGCACTTGGTTTAGGAATGACTCTCTATCCACTTAATGATATGCCTTTTTGGGTGAGTTAATTCAATGAATAAATGGTTGTGAGGTGTGTGGAGTGCCCTAAATGTAATAAACTGAAAAATCCAATGATTAACGAATGCTAACCTATAGAAATGTAAAGTGTTGGAAAACACACAATGATATGCAAACATATACAAAATGACCTAAGAATGTACACTAAACTAAACATAAATGAAGGACATAGAATGTTTGCACTTGGAATTTGAATAAAAACATGATGGAGGTTTGAAATGCTCATGGAAGTGTTGCAGAAGCTGGAAGGGACACTTATGCCAATCTTGGCGACCTAGTCCTAGATTTGAGAAAATTTGCCTGGAGCCTGTTTTTGCCAAATGGGTGTCTAAAAATGTGAAAATCACTGAAAATTGTATCTAGTGGGAATAGGTCACCATTTTTGGTGACATAGTCCTCTTCAAATTTTTTGGAATTTCTAAAGGGGAAATGAAAGCCCTTGGTTTGCACCCTTGATTCTCCATAGTTATCTACTTCTGAAACTCGAATATTTAGGCTTGAAAGTCAATTTTGTTGGATGTTTGGACTTTGCAAGGAATGAGAAGCCTTCAACATGTCTTCAAAGTCTTCAATTATCTTCAATGTGCCAAAATATGCAAACACACAAGGAGAGAGAGAGAGAGAGAAAATGTTTATTGTTAGGGATTGGGGGTTTTCCTTGGTCAAACCCCTTTTAGGTAACTAAATGAAAATGAATAGAAATAATGTATTGAAACATGAAAAAATTGAGTAATGGAGTGATTTACCTTTCCATGATGAGAGCTCTTGTGTTGTTGCAGCAATCAACCCTTGAATGCTTCAGAAAAGATGTCTTGTTGACTTAGACTTCTCAAACCCTACCTTGCTTGAGAAGGAGTGGATGAGATATGAGAGGAGTATGAGTTGAGTGATGCATAATATGATGAATTAGGGTTTTTGAGGATTATTTATACAAGTTATGCCCTAATTTCCCAAAATAACACCGCATAGGTCGACCTTGTGGTTTTAGAGACAAAATCCTGAAAGGAATTTGAGTTTATTTTAAATTTTAAGCCACATGGGGCTAGGTCACCTAAGGTGGTGACCTAGTCTACCTAGTAAAAAAGAGGTCCAAAAGGGTCTAAAATCCAAGAGAGGAAGAACTCTTCTTGTATGCAAAAGAGGAAAAATGCAAATGTCTCATGTTGAGCAACATTGTGTGTAATGTTTCTAAGATAATAAATTACAAGAAAAAAGAAGAACGCACAATGAAAATGTGAGTGGTGATCTATGCCCCCACTTTAAATGAATTTCTACACACCGTTCTGTGAGCAATTTCTTTAAGGTAGTAGAAGAAGAGAACATGAGAGCTTGTTCTGAAAGCCCTATGTTGATTCATATGTTTCTGAGAAGCTACGTCATGAAGAGGGTAGTATGTCACATGCGATTTAACTTAAGACATGTCATCCACATCCCAAGCTTTCTCTTATATGTTCATGAAAGGTTAAATACTATCTGAAAGAGACAACGACAAGTGACATATGAAGGAAAAGGGATAACTAACCCCTTGCTCCCACTTAGTGTAGGAAAAGAGTGAGCCGAAAGGATTAAGGGAATGCAAGGTAGAGTGAAAATCAATAAAAACTAGAGGAATGAGGTTCCCCCACATGAGGGAGAGCAAAAATCTCCTTAAGATGGTGGATTTATCTACCCAAGGCCTTACACTCATTAGTGTGATGAGCATGAACTCAGTGGTAATCAAAAAAGGAATGTTTGGTGGAACATTTCTTGTGAGTTTTGGGAGTAAGGGATATCAAGTGATCTTGGAGGAGTCTTGAAAAGATGCCCTCTTGATCAAGGGTAGAAGTTTATCCTTTGGTTTGCAACAAAGAAAGGTCATGATTAGGAGAGGATGTCATACTTACACAAGGCTCTATAGATTGTTAGATTTTTTATACTCCTCTAGAAGAGTGTGTAAAATCTGAATCAATAGTGGGTTGCAAGATGAAATGGGCATTAAGAAAATATTACTTTATCTATTTCAAAGGATCAATTTTGAAGTTTGGTTTAGAAGTGTGAAGGCGAATGGTGTTGATGGGAGGTGAAGGCTTGGTGGTTTTGATTAGAGGACAATAACTAGGACCATGATGTGATGTTCTCTTGATAGGCTCTATAGGGGTGCAGATACCATGTTCATTAGCACTACAACCTTTTCCACTATAGAAAAATTGTTTCATGAGATCATAACCTTTTCCATAAATATTTTTTCATATTTTCCAGATCTGGTGATTATTCATTATGTGCTTCATTCACCGAATGGGTAGAGGTGGATGCTTTGGAAGGATCGACTGAGTTTTGTGTTGACGAGACTATGTTTCCCGTTTTAGAGTCATTATGTATGGTCTTAGACACTCTTAGCAAGGGAGGTGTGAAGTATAAGTAACCTCAATCATCATATAGGATCTTGGTGATTAGTGTAAGATTTTGATCATGATTTGGTTATTGTGTGGGTTCCACTTGGGTGGTTGGTGTTAAGGTGTTGAAATGATTTTCTTTGGATTTTTAAATGTTTAAGCACATTTTGGGTTCAAGATTGACATCAAGTGTGTACACTTTGTTGTTGTAGATGTGATTCATCTTACAATGAATTGTGGAAGGCACTCCATTCATTACATGAATCCACAACCTAACTAGAAGAATATTATATGAAACTTCATGAGGCATACCATGGATTTTAGTGTCCATTCTGGTCATTCCGACTATAATACGTATAGTGATCACACCGAGCAGTTTCTTAGTGATGTCAAATTCTCTAATAGATAGAGAATCAGGTTTGATGTTGGATCTATCAATGCCAAGACTATCCAAAAGGTGCACACTACACACATTAAGAGTAGAGCTAGTATCTACAAGAGTTCTCATGAACCATTTTGTTTTGTATTGAGATATTATTACAAAAGCTTCTTTTTTTTTTGTGCATCTAAAGGAGGGAGCTCACTTTGGTGAAAAATAATATCAACAGTTGTTTCATGAATTATAGTTGCTATGGAATTTGATTTCTCATTAGAAGGGATGAGAACTTTTTGTAGGGCATTCTACATCACGTTGTGATAGTGAGGGGAGACTTGAATAAGATCCCATAAGGATATTTTCATGGGAGTATTCCTTAGTTGATCAACAAGGTCATACTCCCTAAGAAGTGAATTTAGGCAAGGGTTTCTAGGTAAGATGGGAGGGGATGAAAGTAAGGATGTGGAGGGTGGTTGTTGGGATCATGGATTTTTGCAAGTGGAATGTGTATTGGCAACATTATCTTGACTCAGTTGTGGCAACACATTAGATGTAGGTGGTTAGAGGGTAAATTCAGGTTTAGGTTTGGTTGAAGGAGGGTAAAGGATGAGTTGACGTTGAACGATATTAACATCCCTGAGGGAAGGATATTCTAAGATAGGCTCTACAACTTCTTGTAAGGGTGCAATATTATGAAGGACATGATTAATGATGGGATTATGATGAGAGGAAGGATTAGGATAGGATTATATTTGATTTTCAAAGGGTGCATTATCATTTTCCATAATATCAACCCTAGTAGAAGATCTTGGAAAAGGTACATCACATGCTACACTACAAGAAGAGGATGTAGCAAGAGAAGGATCACTATGATTTTCAAATAGGTAGGGGGGTCGAGAGTCATGTCACTCTTAGGAGAAGGATCTGCAAGCACCAACATTTCCTCTTTGCATCGAGGAGGGACATTAGGAGAAGGGAAGTTGGTTGATCATCATAATTAGGGAGACTAGGTAAGTTAATGTTTAGAAATGTGTATAGTATTATTTTCTTATGTCAAAATATCTTCCCAAAGGGGATGAAGAGAAGAACAAGCAAGACCTTCATGATTCTCAACTATTATACCTTCTTTTAGCAAGATAAATTTGTCACTAGAAGGAGAGGTATCAAGAGAGGAACAAATATAATCATCATGATTGTCTATGTTTGTATTTGCTTCTAACACATCATCCTCACAAATAGGAGAGATAGAATTTAGTGGAAGTTCAAGACAATTATTAACATTTTCATTCACTAGAGTCTCATAACTAGGGAATGCACTGAATGGATGATTAACATGTTTATTTACTAACTTTTTCTTTGAAATTTTGTAAAAAATTGAAATGAAAATGTTTGAATAATGTACAATACAATGTAAAGACTTAAAATGAAATGAAATTTTCAGATGTCAAACAAAGTAATTGACTGATTACACTATGCAATAATCTGAAAATAAAATGTTGTGAATGCAAAATTTTTAAAATGTCCAATGCATGAAATGAGCTATTTTAAGCTAAATTTAATAAAATATATGCAATAAAAACAAAACCAGTTGATACAAATAGGTAATGGCACCAAAACAATAGCCAAAAAACTAGGTTTTTAGCTTTGTAAAGGATAGTTTTAGAAGCCTAAAGGGACTAGATCACCCAAAGTAGCAACTTAGTCCCCCTGGTGATTCTTTTGAGATTTTTCAGATGTTTTGGATTGATATAGGTAGTTTATGTATGCAGGGATGTGGATCTAACATGAAAATGACAAATTTTGATGGGTTTGAATGTTGTAATATGCAAAAATGCAATCTAAATGCACTTTTCAGTAATGCAAAAATTTGAAACCCTAGAATGTAAATTTAACAATGCATAATGCAATGCTAAGCAAACCTATGATGTTGAAGAACTCCAAATCAGAAAAGAGGGTGTAAGAAATTCGGGTTCACCAAAATGAACTACCAAAAATGATGATATGCTAAAAGGGAAAGAGGATTCTCCTTTACTAGGCCCTTAGGGTTTCTCACCTAAAGAACACTTTGTTTAGGAATGACTATCTTTCCACATGATGCTATACCTTTTTGGGTGAGTTCATTCAAATAATTAAGGGTTGTGAGGTTTTTGGAGTGCCCTAAATGTAATAAAATGAAAATGTAATGATTAATGAATGCTAAACAATAGAAATGTAAAGTGTTGTAAAACACGCAATGATATGCAGACATATACAAAATGACCTAAGAATGTACACTAAACTAAACAATGATGAAAGTGTTGCAGAAGCTGAAAGGGAAACTTGTGCCAATATGGCGACCTAGTCATAGATTTGAGAAAACTGGTGTGGAGCCTATTTCTGCCAAATGGGTGTCGAAAAAATGTTAAAATCACTGAAAATCCTATCTAGTGGGACTAGGTCACAATTTTTGGCGACATAGTCTTCTTCAAGATTTTTGGAATTTCTTAAGGGGAAATGAAAGCCCCTAGTTTGCAACTTGGTTCTTCATAGTTGTGTTCTTTTGAAACTCTGGTATTCGGGCTTGAAAGTGACTTTTGGTGGATGTTTGGAATTTTTAAGCAAGGAGAAGTCTTCAAAGTCTTTGATGATCTTCAATGTACATAAATATGAAAACACACAAGGAGAGAGAGAGAGAGAGAGAGAGAGAGAGAGAGAGAGAATGTTGATTGTTAGGGATAGGGGGTTTGCCTTGGTCAAACCCGTTTTAGGTAACTAAACCAGGATGAATATAAATAATGTAATGAGATAAGAAACAATGGAGTAATCGAATAAGTTACCTTGCCATGATAAGATATATTGTGTTGTTGCAACAATGAACCCTTGAATGCTTCAGAAAAGATATCTTGCTGACTTGGAATGCTCAAAGCCTAACTTGCTTGAGGAGTTGATGAGAGATGAGAGCAATGTGAGTTGAGTGATGCATAATATGATTAATTGGGGTTTTGAGACTTATTTATGCAAGTTATGCCCTAGTTTCCTAAAATAACACCACATAGACCAACCTTAGGGTTTTAGAGACAAAATCCTGAAATGAATTTGAGTTTATTTTAAATTTTAAGGCACATGGGACTAGGTCGCCCAAGGGGATGACCTAGTCCACTTGGGCATTTTTCATTTTTTATTGAAAACTAAAATATGATTATTTATGTTTGTCAAGTTTGTCTTGTGAAAACACACTAAGATAGGAGTTATATGTGTATTAGGGGATTATTATAGCATAAAAAAGGGTTGATTAAGTGATTACAAGCCTAGGAAAGTGTGAATATTTTCTACAACACCTTGGCATAAGGCTTCGAAATCAGCAAAAAGAGGTCCAAAATGGTCCAAAATCCATAGGCAAGGATCAAAATGATTGAAACATGTCAAAGGCTACACATTTTGGTGACACACTTATTAAATTAATGGAGGTATGGTTTTGATATGGTTTCTTGGGGCTCACCGAGTGAACAACTACCTTCACTAGCCCTTGTGAGCAAGTATTTTTGTCCTTATCATAGTCGTGGGGGTATGACTTGGATATGGATCTCTTTGGGATAAGCTAGTGAACAACTAGCTTCACTAGCCCTTGTGAAAATGTGCTTTTGTTTGCATAGTGGACAACATAGTCCCATTGTAAACCTTTTTGGACAAATATCCTAGACCTGGTCCATAGCACGTTGGATGGCCAGTCAAAGCTTGATTCATTGCTTTTTTCTTTTTCTCTTTCCTTTTTCTAACTCTGATGGTGTAATTTTACAATCTACTTATCAATTCATATATGATCTGCATGTGTATTCCTTTGTGCCTATGCTATTTTTCCATAGAATATTAATCCTAGGGGGATCAAACACCCTCTTGGTTATTTTCATCCTATCTTACTAGCATTCGTACATTTGAACCCCTCTTGATTGTGTGGTTGGATACTTTAGCGTGAGTTTGAAGCAAGCTCATCGTATCACTAATGTGGGAGCTAAATGTAGTGTAGGAAAATGCATACCCTTGCATTTTCACACTTTTATTGGCCCGCCTTGCTTTATTTATCCCTATTTATGTCTTGATTGGTCCTATTTTGCATCCACAACCCTAATAAACTATATTTTTATATGGATAATCCTAACAAACATCAAAATATAAATGATAATTTAATGATTCTAGCTATGTGTCCCTAATTTTTGGGTTAAGACTAAGACACCACCTAGGTTGTCTTTTTCCACAAAAGGTCTTGGGAACATGATTTCAAAGACACCTTAAATGGGCCCCTTTTTGGAGTCTGTGCCTCAATTTTCAAGACTTGGGACTAAGACTCCACCTAGGGCATGGGTGATCCCACAAAGTTGGTTTACAATTTATAAGAGGAACAATTTTTTGCTAAAATTACATATTTTTAGAAAATATAATTATTGAAGACTTAAAATTTTCTATTTTAAGGATTCCAATTGAAGATTATTTGATCAAACCACTTTAGATCAAACCCCCTTGGATAGAACCTCACTAGTTTTAAACCATACCTATAAATGAGTCTCTTTTACACCTATCAAAATGTTGATAAAAAATCACTATTGATTTACCTTTTGGGAGATCAAATGAATTCAATTAAAAATTATTTGAAATGATTATGGTATTCCTCAAAATGAGCTATCCAATGAATATAATTTTAATATGTTTTGGTTTTATTATGTATTTATTTTTTTAGTTTTATTAAACATAGGTTTTTCATCGAAAATGAAGGTCTCTGTTCTGCACATGTGAAAAAATAATAGATTATAATTATTTTTTTTCAAAATTATGAGTGCACTAGATATTTATGTCCTTGATCCAACAAAAAAAATAAAATTGAATTTCGATATATACAAAAAAAGTTGTGTTATACGGTCACACTATGTTTGAATTGTAATTGGTTTGACTTTGAAACTTGATTAAAGAAAAAATATTCAATAAAAAACTATCTAACCAAGTGGAAGCACTAGATATCAGAGTTAAAAATCTTAATTCAAAAGAATTAGAATTTTATCCTTCATTCTGAAAAAAAATTATGCATTATACGGTGTGTTGCTTTTTAAAAATGTTGTTTTCTAAAAAAAACCAATTTTTGTGGGAGATGGAAAAAGAAGTACAATCTGATTCCAGATATTTTGAAAAGATAATTTTTAGAATCTATAGACAAAATGTGACGAGACTCTAGTTTGTATCATCTTCAAATTCCTCACGGTTTAGCCGCTCTAGGTGCTTGAAAGTGAAGATTTAGTTTAAAATAATAATTTCACTGTCCAGTTTGGCCAAAACTTGTAAACCACTATTGTGGAATCACCCGCATCTTAGTTCTCCTTAAGGTATTTTCAGGATTTAATATCAAATATTGGAGGGATTTAGCCTCCTTTAATTAATGACTTCATATGTTAGCTTGTTGTGATGTAATTTTGGTATATTAAGAATGGGTAAGTATAAATATAAGGTTCTTTCACTAATTTTCATCCCAAACATTCAAGTATTCATTCCTAAGGCAAGTTTATGAGATCAAGAGCAATTCATCAAGTGTTTAGAGCCATCATCAAGATTTAAGCATCATATCAAGGATATTTGTGCATCATTTGTGTCTTTGAGCTAACATTTGTGATGTAGGGTTTCGATTCAAACAAGAAATTAAACTCAAGATATATCAAGAATTCATTAGATTCAAGATCTACATCCAAGCTAGCCACTTCACACAAGTTTGCAAATTTTACAACAAAGGTTTGGTTATTTTATAGGTTCATATTTGGACATTCAATGAAGAAGGAAGTGCAAACATTGAACCTCAGGATCACATTAAGATATTTTAGAAATTCAAGACAAGACTAAGTCACCACTTAAGAGGGCTTAGTCCTCTTGAGGATATTTTTTAGAGATTCTTTCAGATCTAGTTCTAAGATCAGAAGACTCCACATCTTCCTTGAAAAATAGTAATAGGACTAAGACAATAGTAAGGGCATCATATTCCTCCTCAACATATTTTGATAATATTTTTGCATTTCTAGAATCCTAATCACATTTCTAGAATTCTAAGGTACACACATCATAACCCTCAATTGCATAGTTTCATTTAACTTGCATTAGTATATTTTGTGAGTTGAACATTAAATTATCTTTTCAAAGATTTTTTTTGGAGGTGAACCCCTCTAAGTTTAAAGAACCCCCTCCTAGATCTTCCCTATTGTGAATTGAATCACCCTTTGGGTTGATAGTCAATCCAATTTGGGATCCTAGGATATTCTTGAATGACGTAAGGAGAATAGTGGTATTTCAACCTCCTATTTTCTTTATTGTTTATAAAGGTCATGAGGCATAACATGAATAGGATTTTTTAGGGTGGCCTTTTTGAATATGATGGGTAAAGTAATCACACTAAGTGGTTGCTTTCCTACATTGTCAAATCCTCAAATCGATAAGGATTCAGGTTACATTTTTTATTTAACTATGCACAACCTATTTAAAACTTTCACACTGTACACATTAAGGGTTGAGCCATTATCAACAAGAATCCTTTTTATTCATATTCTATTGAATTTGGTGATTATCATGAAGGCCTCATTTTTCTTTCTCAATTCCAAAGGATGTAGCTCATGTTTATGAAAAGTGATGTTTACATTGACTATATTTGTTCCTTGTATTAGAGAAATTACATCATTTGCATTCGTATTAGGAGGGATTACAACTTGTTGTAAGGTTGTTTGAATTAGTGTGATAGCTAGGTGAATTTTGAATTAAGTCCCATAGGGATATCTTTGTAGGAGTATTTTTAAGTTGTTCAATAAGATCATACTCCTTCCCACTATACATAGTTAAATGAGGAGAAATAGGCATAATGGGATTAGGCAAAGGTAAGGTTGTTGTAGTTGGTTTCCTTGGTTATGGGTTGTTTCAAGTGTTGTATGCATGATCAATGGTATTATTACTTGATTGCTACAAAAAATTGTTATTAGGTGGGTAAAAAGTAAATTCAAGCTTGTTTTTAGGTTGTGGTTTGTGTGAGGGTGGGTAAAGGATGAGTTTCAGAGGTTGAATCACATTAACTTCTCTTGGTTTTGTTTTTTCATAACAAGACTTAGTGGATAAGCCTTGTGAGATGAAATCCTCAAGGGCTTCATGTAATATGTCAAAGTCATCACTACCAAAAGGCTTGAAGGTTAGGTTGACTTGCAAATAGAGATTTGATATATTGAAATAACTTCTAATTTTTCCAAGTGGGTTAGTGTTTTGGTTTTTTTTTTGTTGATCTATGTCTAATGTAATCTAATCTAAATGCTGAAAATGGAAAGTGCCAAAATTTAACTCTATCCACAATTAAAATGAATGTAAATTATGTTATTTCTAATGATTTCAAAATGATTGAAAGTAAGAAAACTGAAACAGAAAAGAAATAACAGCAACCAAAAGCTTAAAAATAGACAATTCTACTCTTGAAAATACACTACAGAATTTGGACTAGGACCGATTCACCCAAGGTGGCGAATGAGTCCCAGTGTGGAATTTTTTCAAGATTTTAAGAATTTTTTTGGTTGATTTTTATGTTTTCTATGGTGTATGATCTAGATCTGAGATGCAAGTGTATATTTTGAATGATTTTTAATTAAATGATATGCAAAAATGCAAGCTATATGAGCTTTCACTAATACAAAATTTGAAAGCCTAGAATGCAAATTAACCAATACAAATTGTAATGCAATGTTAATGCAAGCTAGATAATGCCCTCCAAATTAGAATTATGATGTTCTAAATGTAGGTTCACCAAAATAAAAGAAAGACATTCTTTTTGAGGGTTTAGGACCTAGAATGACAATCTTCACAAACTTTCACTCAAGAACAAACCCTTGAGATCTCTTTGCAAAGGAGAAAGATATCTTGTAAGAGGGATGTTATAGGGGTTGAATATGATCTAATAATGGGTTAACCACCAATTTTAGACTTGGAAAAGATAAAATTTAAAACTCCTTCTCAATGCAATGACCTAGAAAATGCCTTAGAAATGCAAAAAAAATAGAACAAAAAAATAATGAAATGAATGAGGTTCACCGGGAAGCCTAGGAGTGATTGGAAGCAACTATGAAACACTGAGGAATTTGAGCTTTTGACCAACTAGGACTCATTCGCCAACCTAGGTGAATCAGTCCCAAATCTGGGTTTTTGCAAAGGAGCCTATTTCGAGAAAAGGGTATCTAAATCTGCAAATAGATCTAGAAAAAAACTACAGTGGAACTCATTCATCACTTGTGGTGAATTAGTCTCATTCTACTTTTTTTATAATTTAAAGTTTTGATCTACACTTCAACACCTTCTCTTTCCTTCCAACTTGAGTTTCAGACTTGAATTTGTAAAAAGACCCACAAAACATAATATAAACTTGATTTTCTAATGGGGGTTTTTCCTTGGTTATCCCCATAGTTTGGTATTTAAACTTTGATGGAATAATGAAATGTTCATGAAAACCATAGCCTTAAATTTTAATTTTGTTTAAGACTAAGAAATCTCAAGCATGATACAATCCTATTCTAATGTGCAAGAATATGATGCAAGAATGAAGACATGAGAATGATTGACTCACTTGGAGAGATCTCTAATTACCCCAAGCAAGCCCTAATTATTTTTATACCTTCCTTAGGTTGAATGTAGAGAGAAAATGGAGGATCGAATCACTTAGGAAACGATATTTTAGGCCTAGCTTGATGGCTAGTTGCATCTCCCCAACCTAGAATAAATCATGATTCACCATAGACAACCATGATCAACCCTTGAAAATGTTAGATCTTGAATGAAAGTGAGCTTAAAGACCAGAAAAAAAACTTTAATGCTGCTCCAAAGCTTCAACTTCATTGATTACATGCTCTTGAGTTCTCTTATGAAGACTCTTGAATTCCTAGATCTTGAAAATGTCTCTTGATAATGCTTTCATAGATTAGATAAATGATAAAAATGACTTAGAAACTTGCTTATATAGGCATTAAAACCTAATTGACCATTATATAGATCTCAAAGGCCAACATCCACCAAAGATTTGAATTGAATTTCCCACTCAAAATTGAAAAAGACCCCAAATGAGACTCATTTTACACCCTTGGTGAATGGGTCCCACCTAAGGGGACTCATTCGCCCAAGGTGGTGAATGAGTCCCACCTTAGCTTTTTGATGTATGTTTTTTAGGATTTTTCATGTTTAAAGTGTTTTTTTAAGGGTTTTAAGTGAAATAATCTTTGAGATTTGAGATAATGGGTTGTAGGAGCCTATTAATGATGATCTGAAAGGGTAATAATGCAAGGGTGCCAAAATAGGTCCAAATTAAGTGTGAAATTACATCATTTTTAAGAGAGTACAATTTTCTACACTACACATCTAAACATTCTATAGTTTTAGCATGACAATCTACCTTGACTCTATGGTCCCATAGCCAATTCATTCCTAAAGTGACATCATATTAACCTAGGGGGCTACATACAAATTTACTCTCATGGAGAAACTCAAAATTCCAACCCTTCCTTCAAATAAACATTGATCCACCCTAGCTCTTTTCTAGTTTGCATAATCAACAATCCAAGACCTGTCCATGTAGCCAACTTTTCTAGAAAATTTACTAGTTATACTAGGGGAAACAAAAAAAAATTATTGCACCAATATCAAGTAGAATTGAAATGGGTGTGCCAAACAAAGTACCTAGGATTTCTATAGGAGTAATTTTAGATTTCATGTGTTGATTCTCTTGCACAACATGAATTTTATATTAGAACACTAATCATTGAGGTTCTTGATGATTTCCATGTTGTTGTGTCCCTAATGGCTTATTGGGACATTGACTTGCATAATGATCTCCTTCACATGTGAAACATCCTCTCACTAGCCCATTCCTTGATATTGGATTCCTAGAACTATCTTAATTCTTGTTAGGGTAGTTGTTGTTATTTCCCCTATGACCCCTTTTAGATTCATTCTAACTATTGGGAAATCCATTATCTCCTCTTCTTCTATAGTGTTGCATATCACTTTCAAATTCTTAGAATTTTAATTGCTTTGAGAACAATTAATATTTTTTTGCTTCCCCTCATGTTAGGAAGAGATAGATTTAAGAATTTTCCATTGCTTGATTGATTTTTTGTACACTAAATCCATTGTATCATGAATGTGTACATCTACTTCTCCTTTGATTTGGGTGTTAAGACCCAAAATGAACTTTCTTATTAAAAAAACTCATCTTTTTGATATTGAGGTATGTATTTTAAAAGATGGGTGAGCCTATTCCAATACTCATTTATTGTGGATTCTCCTTGATTAAGATTTTAAAATTTAGTGATATTTTGATCAAAGTAAAGTTCTAGTAGCCACCACTTCTAAACAATTTCCACAAATATATCCCAAGCGACACTTAAGGAAGTTAATCCAAGCTCCATTTTCTTATTCATCCACCAAGTGGATGGTTCACCAACTACCTAAAAGGCTCCCAAAATGGCCTTGGCTACTTCCAAGTAATTTATAATCTTGAAATAATTATCCATCTTTTTGAACCATTATTTGGCTACATTCCCACCATTGGCTCCCTCAAATTTAGGAGGGGTGACCTTCCTCATATCTCAGGATAACTCAATAGTGAGTCATTTCCTCTTTCTTCCCTTAGACCTAGTTTGGGATTTCTTACCATTAGGATTGCCTTAATTTGAATGACCATCATCAAAATTCTCTCCCTCCTCTTCATTTGGAGATTCTTGTTCTATTATTCCCATACCTCTTGCTTGAGGTGGCCAATTCTATCCCTGGTTTCATTCGTCATAGCCAAAATTCGGCCCAATTTGGCCCTAGATTTTTTTGCAGATTGACCCTCCTCTTCGATTTTCTTGAGGTTGGTTATTTTTCTAAGATTTTTTTACAAATTAATATTTCTAGCTAGAGGTTCCATTCAATTAGGTCCTATGATGGCTTACTTAACATTCTAAAATATTTAATCAAATATTTAGACAAAATAACAAAGAACTTTTGCATAAGTTTTTCCAAATCATCAATTTTTATTATGATCAAAGGATTTCAATTATCTTTGAATTAAATGGACTATTCAAATAGTCTAGGGGATAGTATCCCTCAGGTTCAATTTCTAATACATAGTTGAGTGGGTTATATCCCTTAGAATTTTGTTCAAATATATTGTCAGAGGGTACATAACCTTCAAAGTCATGCTTTGATACCTAGTTTCAAGGGACATAACCCTTTTCTTAACCACTAGAGACAATTAAATTAAATTCTTACAAAGGAATAACATGGCCATCTCTAAAAATCATAGATAAACCAACACTCCAATCTAAGGGCACATCTCTAGAAATTGGTATGGATTTAGACCTAGATAGAGAAATGCGGGATGTACAAACTTAGTTGCCTCTCAAATCCTCTTTATTTCTTGACTGATATGGGATAAGGTGTGGCTAATGGTATTTGTGTCACTAAGAAATATTGTGTTGTTTTAATCGGTTCATGTAACGGTTCTAATAATATATTTCATTTCCTTCTTGGTCTTGAGGTAACACTCATTTCTAATTACTAACTTCCTTGTAGTCATCTTGAGATGCACCATCCTGGCACACTAAGTCCAAACATTAGATTTACATAAATTTGGATGAAATTATAGCAATCACATAGGCTCTAGAGCTAAACTTGGTAACATGGATACAACATATAACATTCCTGATGGGTATGTGCAAGATCATCATGGAAAGAACAAGCCCTTAAGTGGCAATAAAAATTCAGAAAATCAGACTTAGGCAACTTGACATAAAAATTTGAATAAGTTATCTATACTATTTCAAAAATATGTAACAATAGAATCTGTAGAAAATTTAATGTAGTTTCTAAACTACTAGGTTTATTTTTAAAAAATAAAATTCTATTTGGTGAAAATTTGAAATTTCAATGTTGTAGTACTTAAATTTTAGGGAAAAAATAAGAATTAGGTGTCTATCTGACCACCCTAACAACAATAAAATAATAATATTTTTAATAATAATTTAGATATAAGTAGAGGACCAATGTCTGGATGTGATGCACATTTTTTTCTAATTTTTTTCTATTTAAATAATTAATTATGAATTTTTTATTACAACTTTTAAATAGAAAATAGAAAATGAATAATAATTATTTATTAAATTCAAAGTAAAGCATAATTTATATTGGCAGAAATTTGAGAATCTCCTTTAAAAACCCTTTTCATTTCATCAATTTTGGGTAAAAAAAAAATCGTCAATCACATGGGCCATCATATCTCTTAGATATTGCCACTTTTTGGCCCATCATGATGTTGCACATACCTTGATGTTTTTGTAAAGAATAATTTTGTGTTCTATCACTAGGGTTTAGGACCTAGGGAAATAAAGTCCAACTTTTAATTCAAGAACAAGCCCGTGAGATTCCAACACAAAGGAGATTGAAATATGACAAAGGCTGTGTTCTAGGGGATGGAATGATGTAAAATGAGGGGTTCACCACCAAAATAGGGCTTGGAAAAATGTATGACATGAAATATGAAATGCAAAATCTAGTTTGATGGAAACTTGAACTAAATGACTGGAAAATTAAAAAAAATAGAAAGATTTAAAATTGAAAGTGTGCACCTAGAAACTTGTAGAGGCTTGAATGAAGACTAGAAATGTTGTGGATTCTAAAATTTTGGCCCACTAGAAATCATTCACCAATCTGGGAGAATGAGTTCTAGATTGGGGTTTCTACACAAGAACATGTTTCTCAAAAAAGGGTATCCAAAAATTCAAAAATCTCAAAATTGACCAAAAATGGGACTCATTCACCAATTTTGGTGAATAAGTCTAGTTTGAATTTTCTAGAAATTCAAAGTTTTGATATGCTCCTCGTAGTTTTCTCCTTTTGCTTCTCTAGGTGCCTAGATCTGAAATTGTCAATTTCGGACCTATAGGTGAATTTTTGTGGAGATTATGACCTTAGCAATGGGGGAGTCACTCCAATAAGCTTGAAACCTAATCTTCAATCATCTCACAGCCTTCAAAGCACCTAGATCTACAATCACACAACAAAATAGAGAGAAAATTTTGATTGTTAAGGAATGAGGATTTTCCTTGGTCAAACCCCTTTTAGGTAATTAAACCAAATGATGAAATAAGATAATGAAGCATAAACATGAAGTAATGCAATTAGAACCTTTCCATGATGATGGATCTTGAATTGTTGCAACAAAATCAATAATACTTCCCTCAAATGTGCTTGAATGCTCTTGTGAACTCAAATTTCTATTAGGAATGTTCTCAGAAAAGTAATAGGTTTGTTAGGAGAAAATGAGTGAAAGAACCTTGTATTTATACTCAATTATGCAAGAATTCCCGAAATTACAACACTACAAGTTGATATTAGATCTAGGAGAATAAAATCCTACTGGAAATTAGAATTAAATTTGAATTTTGGTCACACAAAACTCATTCACCACAAGTGGCGAATGAATCCTAGATCACTAAATCTAGGTCACACAAGCCAGAAACACATGAAGTATGATTGGTTACTGATTGGTGTCAGGATATTATCCTTGAAAAGATGTAATAAATGAGGCTTGTGGATACAAAATAGGGTTAATTAAGGCATAATAAAGCCCAATTATTAATGAAAAGCCTAGAGGAATGTGAAACTCTGTTACAATACTTTATAACACATCAAATAAGGCAAGGCTAAGATAAATTATGATGAAAATAAAGTTAATTATGCTTAGAAATCTTAGAAAAGTGTGAAAATGTACCACAACATGTTACAACACCTTTACAAGGCATCACTAAAGTACCCTAGTTCACAAGGTCCCAAGACCTAATGTGAATGTGTTATCCACATTACAACACTAAATCAAGGCCAAACTAAGCCAAAGTCTGCAAGAAGTGGCTAAACAAGCATGAAAAAGGCTAAGACCCTTTTTTTGACATTACATTTAGCCCCCACTTTAGTGAGAGGATGAATCTACTTCAAACTCACACTAAAGTAAACAAACAAGAGGGGTCCAATCGTACCAATGCATATGAAAAAGGATGACAAAGATCAAGGTAGCGGTCAAGCCCACAAGATCTAAGATCCTAAGTCAAACCAACAAAAGCACAAAAGGACACACGCCATGTATAATATGCAACAAAATAAGATACATGATCATGCAATGTTAAGAACTAAAAGAAATAAAAATGAGGTGGAAAATATTTGCTCACTTTAGGGCAACAAAACATCAAGTCATCACGGGGTGAGTTGTCCCAATGAAGTGGTTTAGTGATAAATTCATGCCAGCGTGTCGGCTTCCCACTGTATAATGATAAATTCATGCCAATGTGTCAAATTCCAACTGTATAAAGAGAAATTCATGCCAGTTTGGTGGCTTCCCATCATACTAGCCATACCAAAGTTAACCTCCTAATAACTTTGATAACACACCACAAATGGAAATTCATTTGAATGTCACATAAAAATATTGTTAAAGGGGATTTTTCTTTTTTCATGTAAGGTATTCTTCTTAGGGAACATTTTCCCTAATGTATCCAAGAGAGGATAAGTCAAAGTGTCAAATCATTTCCCATGGGATGCACCATTTTCATCATGTCGTGTCAGTAGATCATACACTCTTGGATGGCATCAAACCCAATGACACCACAAAGAAGAGGACACATCATAAGAAAAAAGATAAATCACACCATGAATTTTTTTCCAAAAGATGTTATCAATGTATGTCCCCACTTTTAAGCAAATTCTAACACCATTACTGTGAAAAATTTATTTAAAGTAGAAGAAAATATGAGAGCTTATTAAGAAATCCCTATGCCAAGTCATATTTTTTTGATAAGCTACATTATGAAAAAGGTAGTATGTTAAATGTGATCCAACTTAAGGCATGTCGTCCACATCCCAAGCTTTCTCTTAGATATACATGAAAGGTGATCAACTAGCCAAAAGAGAAAATAGAAAGTGGCATACGAGGAGAAGGATAACTAACCTCCCCCCCACTTAGTGTAGGACAAGGGAGAGCCTATAATGGATGATGATATGTTTCTCTTTACAAAAATGGAATGGCATACAATATTGAGTATGATATGATCCTAAAACTATTACATGGAAAAGAGTAGCAACTAATGTTATTTATAATGATCAATAAAAAAAAATTCTTGATAAATATTTAATGAGATATCTATCAGTTTAGGATGTATCAAGGTTTTCTTGGAAGAATTGTTTGTGATGGTGTTGACATTGATTGAAGGTTTTTGTTTCGAGGAATAATAACAAGGACCATTATTCCTTATAGGAACATGGATACCTTGTTCTATAACATCATATCCTTTCCCAAGTTTCTTCATAAGTCCTTCAATTTCAAGGTTCGCCTTGATTGTACACACATTTTTATGCATGTGAGCAATGCCATTGTAACTCGGTTGGTGTGAAATTCTATCAAATTAGTGAGATTCTTTTTAGGTGGTTATAAGATGAGTTCATTTTTATTTTGAACTTTTGGTTGTTGTGAGGGTAGATGAAGAACTAAATGATTCTTAGGATGTCCTACAGGGTATGTAGGAGGTCCAATGGTCAAGGGGGATCTAACAGACACTTGTGCATGCATAACCTTAGGGATCTTGGTTTGATGTATCTCTATTAGAGGGCAATCTAGAATCACATTTTTACTATCACCAAAGGAAGAAACATTACTATATTTTTGTTATTTTCTTGTGTCATGATAGTTTCCTTAGTAGGAGAGTTGTTAGGATATAACTACAAACCAAATTTTCTTGAGATTCAAGGATTGGTTTTTCAAAAGTGACTTTTTCACAAGTAAAGGTTAGATTTTCTTGTTCAATAATTTTTTTGTCATGATTATCATCGATTGGATCTTGTAACACCCTAGTATATTTTTTACCAATAGGAGAGATATTAGGAGAGGTAGAAATTTGATTCTTGTCTATAATGCCATTATTTTTCTCTAAGGTGTCCTTCTCTTGTTCCATAATATATACCCTAGTAGGAGAGCATTTAGTAAAGTGAAAAATAATAGGTTCATCACATTTTATGGTTAGATTTGGTAAAGTAGGTGCATCACTCCTAGGGGAGGCATCAGGAGAAGAATAGCTATGAGTTTCATGGTTACCAATGATTGGAATTTTTTGTTCAAATAGGTCTTCCAAAATGGTAGGCGAATAAAGGAAAGGGAGGAATAATGTTCTCATGAGCCTCAATAAGGATATCTTCTAGCACTAAACTATCTTCTTCATGTCTAGAGAATATATTAGGAGAAGAAAAGGTTTTATTGTCATGATTATCTACATTTATATCCCCATGTCCTATAATGTCTTCCCAAGTAGGAGAGGTGCTAGGAGATGAATTAAGAGTAGGAAAAGTAGTGTCCATGATCTTAGATTTGTGTGTCATAGTATATTTCCAAGGGGAAGGACAAACAAGACTTTCATGATTGTCAATGATTGTGTCTCCTATCACTGAGATACCTTCATCACTAATAGGAGAGGTATTAGGAGAAGGACAACTATGATTGTCATGATTGTCAACACTTTATTTCTCTTATATAAAACCTTTAATGGATGATCTAGGAGAGATGGAGTCATTAAGGGATTCATCTAACATTGTAAAGTATTTTCTACTAAAGGGCTTGAGGGTTAAGTTAATTTTGCTTGGTTTGGGTTCTTCATAACAAGCCTTAATGGATGATCCTAGTGAGAGGCAGTCCTCAAGGGCTTCATCTAACATGTCTAAGTAATCACTACTAAAGGGCTTGAATGTTATAATATTTCTAAATTCAATTTTTTTTTGAATTGGGTCTTTTGATGTTTTATTTTTTTTGTTTTTTCTTTTGAATGAATTTGATCTCATTGAACTAGGAACTAATGCTAAAAATGAAAAGTGTAAGAATTTAATTCTATCCATAATTTCCATGAATGTAAATTATGCTACTTCTAACAGAAGCTCTGTAAAATTAAAATGCACTGTTAAGACCTATAATGAAATGAAAATTTCAAATTTTAAACAAGGAAATGCAATGATCTGAAAATGAAATGTTGTGAATGAAAATTTGAAATTAAGAAATGAATGAAATCGACCAATTTAAGCTAGATTATGTAAAATGCCTGAAAAAGTAAGTCAACCAACTGAAACATATAAACAATGGCAGAAAATAGAAGCTTAGAAACAAGGTTTTCAATGTTCTCAAAGGTAGTTTCAAAAGTGTATAGGGTCTGATTCGACCAAGGTGGCAAATGAGTCCCAATAGGGGTTTTTTTCAAAATTTTCCAAAATTTTCAATTGTTTATTTATGATTTTTATGTTGTATGATGTGTATCCTAAATGAAAAATCATTTTTGAGATGTTTTTCAATTATTTGAGATGAAAAAATGAAACCTATATGCACTTTCACTAATCTAAAAATTTGAAACCCTAGAATGCAAAATAACTAATGTAAACTCTAATGCAAGGTTAATGTAAGCTAGATATAGGATGATGATGGAATCCAAATTAGAAAAGAAGGTATTCAAAGTGAAATTTCACCAAAATTTAAAGAATAATTTTGTGTTCTATCACTAGGTTTTAGGACCTAAGGCAACAAAATCCAACTTTTACTTATAAGAACAATCCCTTGTGATTCTAATGCAAATGATATTGAAATATGACAAAGAGTTTGTTCTAGGGGATGGAATGATGTAAAATGAGTTCACCATCAAGCTATGGCTTGGAAAAATGTATGACATGCAATATGGAATGGAAAACCTAGTTTGATGCAAACTTGAACTAAATGACTTGAAAATGTAAATGAAACAAAACATAAAGTTGTAAAACTAAAAGTGTGCACCTGGAAACTTGTAGAGGCTTGAATGAATACTGGATATGCTAATTATTTTGAAATTTTGGCCCACTAAGACTCATTTACGAATTTGGGTGAATCACCCCCAAATCGGAGTTTCTGCACAGGAACAAGTTTCTTGAAAAAGGGTATCCAAAAATGCCAAAATCTAAAAATTGACAATACAAATGAGACTTATTCGCCAATTGTGGTGAATGATTCTAGTTTTTATTTTCTAGAAAATCAAAGTTTTCATATGCTCCTCTCAATTTTCTCCTTCAGCTTCTCTAAGTGCCTCGATCTGAAACTATCAATTTTGGACCTAAAGGTGACATTTTGTAGAGATTATGACCTTAGCAATGGGGAAATCACTTCAATAGGCTTGAAACCTAGTCTTAAATCATATAAAAACCTTCAAAGCACCTAGATCTACAATCACACAAAGAAAGATAGAGAAAATGTTTATTTTTAAGGAATTGGGGTTTACCTTGGTCAAACCCCTTGTAGGTAATTAGACCAAAACATGAAATAAGATAATGAAGCATAAACATTAGGTAATGAAATTAGAACCTTTCCATGATGATGGATCTTGAATCGCTACAACACTTGATGAATAAATCTTCCCTTTAATGCTCTTGAATGCTCTTGATGGCATTTGAATGCTCTTGTGAACTCAACTTGTTACTAGGAATGTTCTCACAAAATTATTAGGTTTCTTAGGAGAAAATGAGTGAAAGAACCTTGTATTTATACTCAATTATGCAATAATTTCTGAAATTACAACATTATAAGTAGACATCAAATCTAGGAGAATAAAATATTTCCAGAAATTTGAATTAAATTTGAATTTCGATCACACGGGACTCATTAACCACAAGTGGTGAATGAGTCCCATCTTGCATAATGTATGGCACCAAATATCAAAAGTTCTTAGAAAGGTGCAAAAATAGGTTTGGGATGAAAAAAATTAGGTTGGAATCATTCGCCACAAGTGGCGAATGAGTCCTAGATCATTAAATTTGGGCCACACAAGCTAAAAACACTTGAATTGTGATTGGTTACTATTTTTTGTCAGGATTATCCTTGAAAATATGCAATTAATGAGGCTTGTGGATGTAAAATAGGGCCAATTAAAGCATAAGAAAGCCCAATTATTAATCACAAGCCTAGAGGAATGTGAAACTGTGTTACAACACTTTACAACACACCAAATAAGGCAAGGCTAAGATAAATTATGATGAAAATAAAGTTAATAATGCTTAGAAATCCTAGAAAAGTGTGAAAGTGTATCAAAACACCTTAGAACACTTTTACAAGGCATCATTATTAAATTACACTAGTTCACAAGTGCCCAAGACCTAATGTGAATGTGTTATCCACATTACAACACTAAATCAAGCACAAACTGAGCCAAAATTTGCAAGAAGGAGCTAAACAAGCACAAAAAAGGATAAATACCATTTTTTCAAAATTATAATTTTACTTAATGTTTTAACCTAATTTTAACCCATATGTGAATTTTCCAATACGTAGAAATAAATTGTTTCCATAATTCAGCTTAAGTAATATGGATGCACATTTGAAATAAACCCATTCCAAACTCCTATTGCATTTCACTAATAAATGATGCATATTCAAAATAATCCCATTTTGAAATTATATTGCATTCTCATAAAGTACATTACATATTTCCAAGTAATTATTACATATTCATATACATTTTCATAAGAAATAAAATCATGATTACATACATAGATTTCAATAGCTTGATGGAATAAAGTACAAATGGTCCAAATGTCTTTGCTGGCATACATCCTTAAACTTTAACTGCCCATTACATGAGGGAGAGTATAACCCAAGTTCTTTTCTTCCAACCATTTACTGACTATGATCCTTGCACATCTACCATGCCAATAAGATGACCCTACAATTCAATGAAGAGTTTGGTTTGTTATCCCCCATAAATGATAATAGCCTACCTAAGCTTAGTGTTGTGTCCTACATAACAAGAGCTATCGTACAGTGGATACCTACCTAAATGCATGACATTCCTAGCCTAGATATCCAACCCTATCCCATATTGAATCGATAGTGTAATTAGTGGCTACTTACACTACCTTGGCCAAATATTTGATCATTACATTCAAACTCACTTTTAAAAAGTGGTTTATCACCACTATGAACTGGACATAATAATTTAACCCTCCTTTTTTCTCAATTTGGTAAATACTATGACCTTACTAACTCATAATGATTCTACTCCATATCATGATTACATCCAAAAAGGATAACATAAATCAAGTGACCTATCCAAGACATTAGGTTACACCCAACCATGGTTTAACTTAATTCCAAAGAATGAAACTCATTATCCACAAAGGTTTTCTTAGCATTATAAGCTATCATTATCATTTTAGCACTTGAATGCCATATTATTTCCTATTCTACATAACCCATGTAAGAAAACATTTAGTCTATATAACAATGTAGGTATTATACTAACACTCTAGGGTTATATTTCTTAACAAACAAAAACACATAATTCAAACATAATGGATAAATATACAAATATCAACCAATAAGGTTTCCCACAATATGAAATCACCAAAGATCGTATAAATTCACCATAGCAAGAATCCATCAAAGTTTATGCGAGAAATCTGAATATAATGTATAAACATCTTTCTTCATAAACTTGCAATCATAAGAAAAATAATGAACCAAATATAAAAGAATAGAGAATTTAAACTATCAAACCTAAAAACAGCTCTCAATACAGAATATTCCTTCTAAGCTTGGTGCTAATACTCCATATGTTGTTCTTCTCCTTTCAGCAGCTTGCTCACCAATATTTCTCTAAATCCAAATGCTCTAACTCCATAAGAAACACCTCTACTCTCTCTGAAACACTTCTCTCCACTACTCCAGAAGTCAACTTATGCTTGCAAAAATTCTACAGAAAAATGAAATTGCAACAATGAAAAGAACGAATTCCAAAACCAAAGAGACTATCCTCTATTTAAACAAAAAGTTGAGAAGCTTGTCATTGTACTTAAGTTCTCAAATCTACCACCTTTTCTTCTCCATTTTGCACCACTAAACAACAAAACTAATGTCCCTTCTAAATGAGTCCACCTAACCAATATATAAGCAATGTTGATGCTTAAACAGTTTAAATACAAACACGTAAACAATCATTTGTATTTCAACCACCCTACTATGGTTGAGTCAGTATCTTTAACTACCGACAACTAGTCTCTTACTCAATAAGATGAAAAAATGATGACCTATGTATGCTTCTTATTTACATTTTGGTTGTTTGTTACTTTCCACAACAAGTCAATTCTTCTATATCTTCAACTAGCTCGTGGATTTTGAAAAATTCATGTGCTTTATTTCTACTACATATTCTTTACTTATTGACTTATATTTACACTCTATAAAATGGTGCAACTTTAACATATTAAAATCCTTTTAAAAAAATTCCTAAGAACTTCATATTTCTATGCATTACTTGCAATAATTATTATCCTCATTCATGCACTATATTTGTAATTGCAATCTCATGTAAATGTGTGTATATGTGCTGCCTAAAATTTATGTGTTGCAAGCTTAAATCCGTTCGCTATACATAAAGCCCACATTATATGTGTAGAAGTTACTTTAAAACATTTCATGTATATAAACTTTTTTTTTTGTGACCTAGTGGTATTCCCACAACCCAGCCCAATGATTCTCGACCGACCTTGGCTCAAGTGGTCTTACCTTTTTTGCAGTCTTTTGGAGTACATAAGAGGTGAGTTGGGGCTAGACTAGTCCCCTAGAAGTGCGGACCGCACTTGACACGACCCAACACCAGGAATCATCTGGGGGAAAGAATCAATCTCGAGACCTACATGGGATGAACCCAAAGCCCTTAACCAACTACACCCCTATTTAGGTCATTAAAACATTATATATATTAATATATATATATATATATAGTGTTCCATATACAAAAATACACACACACACATATACACTCATATTTCATTATTTAATTATCCATAATAATCACATGTATTTATATAATCATCGATCGGTATATATATATAATATATGTGTGTGTGTGTGTGTGCCCTTTACGTTTAATCAATATCCTCATGCATATGATATATCTGTGCATGGATACACTCAAGTATTTCTACTTACATGTATATATTCATACACGTATATGCTCACATGCATGAGTTATCATTTTCACATGCACATATACATATATCCATTATATGAATATACTCGTCGACTAATATATAAACATAAATAAACAAAGAAGAACTTAAGCTCATTATAAATATTTAATCACATAACTCTAACATAAGAAATAATCAAGAATCAAAGACTAATACCAAAATGATTGAAACCATTTGTAGACACCTTAAATTGGTCTAGGCCTACAAGTACCACTTTCAACATAATTTTCTAATGTCCATGGTACTGATTAAATAATGTTTATTATTTAATTACTTTCTAGACACATCTTTCCTCTATTAATTAAATAACCTTTTAAGTATTTAATTATTTTTTTATGACCCTTATTCAACTTTGATTAATTAAATAAATCATATTTATTTAATTATGTCGCTAATCAATTAATTCTCTTTTCTTAATTAAATAATTTATTATTTAATTAACCCCTTTATCATATTTCAACTATAATTAAATATTTATTATTTAATTATTAAATTTAACCTTTTCAACAATCAATTAAATAAATAATTATTTATTTAATTAAATCTTTCAATTTCGAATGTTGAATTAAATTAACATTTAATTCATAATTAATTTTTTTTGTCACATTCTTCTATCGTCCAGTTGAATAATTATTTACTCACCATCTAACTCGAGATCTATTTTAATCCGATAATTATCTCCGGATTCGATATTTGATCGTCTCTACGAAAAGGATTCTCTGTCACAATCAATTAGTTAACTAGTTCCAAATCACACGCATGAACATGTTTATTAATTAAATATCTTTATTTAATTAATTAATTCATGTGTGCATTTGAACAGGTTTATTCTTCGAATTCTAACCTTATCTTTTTCATTCAAATTCTAATTCTTCTATTTTTGAAGATGCTCAACTGAAGATTAAATTGTTTATTTAATCTTGAACTCCTGTTCTTTCTATTTTCGAACAGTCTTGACACAAGATTAAGTTATTGTTCTAATTTAATCTTTATCCTTCAGAATTTCCCAGCTCACATTCTAACTGACACAGAACTCACATCGCATGGCATTCATCAATCTCGATCCTTGATTTGTCTTTCAAATCTGAGCCGATCGTTCGAAAACCCAAAATCTATAAATTGACCTATCATTATCATTATTCCTCCCCCTGAAATCAATAATTTTGAGAAGAACCTATTATCTTTGATATTTTTCTTAGACAATACATCCAGGCTATGCTTGCACCAATACATAAAATTTGAGGGAAAGAATACTGATACAACAAAATGGAGAAGAACAATCAAGATAATTTGAAGAAATGGATGAATATTTGGTGAGACTGTTCTAGTTATCATTTTTATTATTTTGTTCATTTTTATTCTTTCTTCGTTGTTTGATTTAAATTAATACTTGTTAGATTAGATTTAACTATCTTTCTGTGCAGAAAATCCATTTATCTACGTTACATTTGGTGAATCCAACGTGAACCACACTTCAAAATTCACGACTCCTTTCCATTTTTTTTGTTTTGCAGGTATCGTACAACAAACCGGATTTGATTGAAGAAACAACGCATCTGAGCTCACGAACTACATATGACACATCTCGTGAAGGATCTCACAACATGAGCTACATATGTTACATTCCGCACTACATTTGACTATCAACATCACAGTGCATCTGAGTTGAAACGTCGCATCTTCCTGGTGAAATAAATCATTTTTTTTATTAACTTTCGTATTTTCATATTTTTATTTTTTCTTTTTTGTCTTGTTTTGTTTTTGCTAATGTTTTATTTGCAGTTGTGTTTAGGAGGATAACATTGGTTTTGCAGGATGAAGCGTAGAAGACCAAAAAAAAAAACCAAAAACATCTTCTTTTTTGTAGGACGAAAGCCAAAGACACAAAAAAAATTTTAAAAAATTGCTAATCAGTTGCATGCATGACCTTATGAGAAGACATTGATTTTGATTATTTTTTAAAAAATATTTTATGTTTGGTAGATAAAAAAAATTTCATTTGGATTAAAAAGAACCAGTGTTTGTTTTGTCTGGTGCAAAAGCACTTTTTGTAACCCTTTATTATTCAGTATATCCAATTACCCTCTCCCCTTGCGCATTCGTGTGAACCTAAGTGTAAGAGAAATGGTTACTGATTATAGAACTTGGGAATGTCTTGGTGGGAAAAAGTACTCACCCCAAGATGAATTAGACCAATAACACGCTTTATCCAGCGACTTCCACACGGTATATAAGAGTGGATTTTAGGGGGAAACCCGAGAAATCACACTCACTATTCCAATGAGAAGGGTAGAAATGGTCTCTTACCATACGAAATGGTGCCCCACAAACATAACACCTAGGTTACTAAAAACCATGTTGTAGTTTCACCAAAATCATTTATATTTGCATGTGTCCTAGAGGGTCACAACTATTCAATTAAACACTGCATGTGTCTATCAACCAAATCTAGTTTCATAAATTCTAGGTTCTAAGCCACAATTGTCAAATTTTGAGCCACATGTGTATTTGCAAGCCACAACTATCAAGCGAAAAGTCGCAAGTGTTTGTCAACAGGTTTAGTTTCATAGAGTTCATATTCTGAGTGACATCTGATCAAGTGAGTCACATCTGCCAAAAATTAAACCGCATATGTCTGAAAGTTGTAATCACCTATCAACATTCAAAACCTAATTTGGCCAAATCAATGCATTTGAAACCTAAAATGCATTTGTCAAAAGTAGCAATGCATCTGAAAGGTGAACCGCAATTGACTATCAACAAAAAACTTCAAAAACTATAAACTGAGTTTGAAAGCATAACTACCATTTTCGCTTTTGTTTCTTATGATCAACCTTGGATAAAAATAGAATTTTTTTCTCAAAAACAAGTCTTTCATTATTAGGTGTCATATACATCTTAGCACTAGTCATCCTAAGTTGCATACATTTAGACACTTCCTAGGAAATTGAATATAGTAGAATAGAACAACTTTTTCTGTCATTAGATACGTTCATGCTCCGATTTGTCATCATCATTGAACCTAGTCACTTTGGTCCTATTAGTGAATCTTTCCAGCTCAATAGTCTAATTTGGGAAATTTGTGTTGTCAACTGTCTTTGTCCTACAATCAGGTTCCTTGGTAAAGTCAAATCATTGCTTGGATTTATTCCATAGGTGGTAGGTTATACCCATCTTAGAAACATTTACTATCATTTTCTACTCGATATTTTGCATATTGTCCATCCTACCATACGTCATCTAAGTATACTTCATTTTAGAAATATTTAGCAACATCCATTCTATTCAGAAAATCCAAAAACATAGATATAGGATATATCAGTTTTTAGACATAGTTTGCATTACCTCATTTTGAGCAATTTTTCATGGTTGAAACAAGGTCTAAGAAGAAACATAGAGCAATGTCGGATCCTAACGAATTTTTCAATCCTTTCAAAAATCAACCATCAAGGAAAGAAACACCACACAAAACTTTTCTTGACAAACACGTCAGTAGAGACGCACATGGACATTTTTTTGTTGAAGAAATAGACGTCGTCGTATAAGATCCCAAGTTTGCATCCTTTATGGATGAGTGTTTGGAAAATGATCCCCAATGATATATAGAAAATTTGCTAGTATAAGGTGCCACAATACTGATGGCACTCTCAAATTTTGCAAATTTGAGATGCCCATTTCAAAAAAATTGCCTCTGCACTTTCAGAAGTACACCTGATGAATCAGTTTGAGTGACCTAATTTGGAGGGTCAAAATTTGAAGCTTGTTGATTTTTGTGCAAAACCCATTTGTAAACATATTCAATTGACATATGTGAATGTGCGTGTCAATTTTTAGCTTCCCACAATAAGTATTGACAGAGTTTTGAAAAGTGAAGCTAGAGGGTTTTGACACTTTTTTGTTATTTGCAAACTTTCAATTTTGCAAAGTGGCCTCATGTTCAGGTTAATATTTCATAGATGGAGGATTTTCATGAAAAAATTATTGTTGTTCTGCATTCTCCATACTAAGATGATCTCGTATGTCAATTTTTAGAGCTTCATGAGCTGATTTGCTATTTTTACCAGGTCAAAACCAAATGCAATTTCTTCAGTTTTGCATCTGCATTTCTTGAAACCTTTCAGGGTGGCCAACTTTGAAACCTAATATCTTTTGATGGGAGATGACTCAAGAAAATATTTCTTGTACACATACTCACGTTACTTAAATGGGCTTATGTTTCCAGTGGAGGCCTCCCAGGAGTTGATTTGCTATTTTTTCAAAATGGCAATTGGGTGAGTTTTAATTGGTTCAGAACAAGTTGTTGTAGAAGGTCCAACTGGGCAACTTTGGCTTTTAATATCTTTCACCTCAGGATCTCTTTTTTCGAACTATCTTTTGCACTACTTTCTTGGGTCAAATTTCTACATGCTTGCTCAATTTCAGGGTCTTAGAATTAGTTCTCATGGGCTACATAATCCTTTTCTGATCGCGAAGGGACTGAAAATGAATAGTGTTGTGAACAAATGTCATTTTTTGCATATCTAGAGACAACCCATTTCTAGTTTAGGTTTTAAACATCTCTAGATCCATTTTCATTAAAAATGAAGGTCTTATGATGCATTATTTTAATGCACTTCAGTTGCGGCAAAAGCATTCTGAAGGCCAGTTTACAAAGGAGATTTTTGAAGTTGTATGCATCCTGCAAATGGTGTTTTTCACCTTCCAAATAAGGCCTAGAATTATCCACATATGTTTGGAATTCTTTCACCATTGTTCTGGCCATTTTTTGGGTGCCTGAAGCCATTAAAACGCACTTGCATTCAGAAAAATGACTCTCTGTTATCACCATTTTTTAGCAGCTTGTATTTGCAGTAGATCCCATCCAAATAATTCAATGGATTCTGATTTTTTGATCAAGCTTATACCTACTCTAGCCACCATTTTCAATGACTTGTAGAGAAATGGACAAAGGAATTGGGGAAAATCTTGCACACCTCACGGGAGTAGATGTGATGTTAGCCAAAATGGTTCGAGGTGAGCGAGGTTGGTAGAACGGTGGGCCCGACAACAAATAAATGCACAAAGTATACTTAATGGAAATGTTAAAATATTTAGCTCTCCCCGCTATCTCATGGTTTCAAAACATAAGATCATTATTTCTTCCGGGATTAGTGAGAGGGCTACACGTGGATGGTTGTCCTAGCAAAAGAAATAATAGCTTGCTCTGTAAAAATTAAATAGCCTAATATTTTATAAGGTTTTCTTTTAAAATAAACAAATTGGTTAAATGCAAGGGGCAGGTGAATATTTTAAATGGACCGATACGAAGATTTTAATAGATCTTCACTTTTTATTCAAACTGTTGCACGAGCAAAATTTTAAAAGGGAGACCCACGTGAGTCAAATATTGCCAGTGCAATATTTAAATTGTTTTATTTTAAAGCCAAATATTTCAAATGCAATATGAAGGTGAAAATTTTAGAGACACGATTAAAATGTAAAAGCACCGAAACATTTTGTTTACTTGATGCTAAAATTTAGAAATTCCTTCATTTTATTTAAAGGGCAAAGATATTACAGTGCATAGGGGGATTAAAAGGGGAAAATGAAATGTTTTCACAGGAATTTTTACACAACAGGGTAAAATTGAAGATTCTCCACATGGGCAGATTTTTCGTTTCAAAGCAAAGATGAGAAAAGGCGGTTTTGAGAGAATGAGTTTGTTGCTGCAAGTGATGAGAGAAGAGAGAAGTTGTTCTAGATATTTTCAGCTTCTTGTTGACTATTCAACGGATGAAGCTACCAGTTGTCAACTGTGGATGCATTTTAGGGCTTCTTCTATTTCTTCTTCCTTCTATATTTTCTCTTCTTCTCTCATTGTAAAGGGGTTATGAGTATTTGTATTGGGCTAGGTAGATAGATTTTTGTTAAGTCTAAGTTATTTTTTAAGTCTATAAGCTGTAATTTTTGATTTTATGAGAAAATACAACTAGTTTGTGTAAATAAATCATGAAATGGGTTTGCATACTCATGAATATCTTCAAATATTCTCCATACTTGTATAGTTATATCATATAAATTCAATAATACCAAGAATTTTGAGTTTGTCATCTCAAATTTCACGAGATTGTGTTATTTGTTTATGGGTCTATTTCAAAGAAATAGTTAAATACTTTGACAAGATAATAGTGATTTCAAGTGTATAGGTTTGATTTGATAAGTAGAATTTGATTGATAATAGGAGTGGGATTGTCGGTGTAAGACACTAAAATTTGATGCAAAACATTAATAATTTTAAATCCACTAGTTGAATGCCATTTGCTGATGAATTTGTCTTATGTGTTTGACTCCATGGCCCAAAATTGGCACTGATTTATCTTGCAACTTAATGCATCTCATAAACAAGTTTAAATATAAAAATCATTTTAAATCCTTGTTCAGATGAGGTTTAATGTTGTGTTAGGCCTCTCAATTGTTGAGTGAATATTGATCTAGTGGGATTTTAGCCAGGTTTGAAGTTGTCAGTGCTCTTTGTGGTTTAATTGAATTAAGAATTGTCTGCTATAAAAAGAAATGTCAGTGTGTATGGTTGAATTAAGTTTTGGAAATTGTGTAGGTTGACCCACCTTGGTCCTGCAGAGCCAGAAGTGTAGGTGATTTCAGTATTTGACTAACTCTTGTCAGTTGGCCACTAACTTTGAGAATTCTTAAACATAGAGGTTTGCTACCTCTTAGAGAGTTCCAAAGCTTAGCTAAAACAATAAAACACCAACAGAATGGGGACTCTACAGAGGGGAATTTGTGAAAATTATGATTGCGGAATCTGGGCTTAAGAATCATTGCATAGAGTCAAATGATTTACCATTCTGAATTTAGTTCAAATACTAAAGGATTTCAAACCTGAAGGAAGATTTGTTGAAGTGAACTTGAAGATTCCATGATATGTGCTGCTCTATTGGTGGAAGGAACTCAGAAGAACATTTATCTATGAAAGAACTTCATACTCCTTGAAGTTTCGTCCTCTTTGAAGAGAGGTGGGGAGTTTGTTAATAGAACCTATACAAAATTTGAAGGAAGTTCCAAATCTACAACATTTCTAGGTATTCTTCATATTTGTTTTTCAAGAAGATTGTGTATGAAAACTATATTTGTACTTCTTAGAAGAAACTTTGGTTCCGTATTTGGTGAATTAGCACTAACAAAGGGAAAGAACTATAAAATTGAATTTGCACACTCCTATTTGTTGGATCTATTGAATGTAATTGTAGTTCCATTGCAAGAATTTTGTTTAGTACTCAAATATTTGCTAGTTTGGATGGTTAGAATGCATTCATGTATCTCAGGGGTTTCCATCCATTTATATTGTCATAATTTTCAAGACTGGGTTGTCATTATATCAATAATTATCCCTATTGTCCATTCATTTGGTCATGCTTCTAATTATGCACAATTATTGAGCCTTAGTTGCTAGTAGAAAATGCCACAGTACTACCAAGATTTCACACTTTGAAAAAAACATCTACTCAACCAATGCAAACCATGACGTCAAGTGTTTCTATTCCCCAAGTTACCACACTAATAACAACTAGTATACCAACTCAAACATCGTCAATTGTAAACACAACCCCATTCAAAATAACACAAGGTTTACAATTCACTGCGGGGCATCCTCATCAAACCCCTTTAGCACAAACACTATTGGTAAGAGAACCAAAGTTGGAATAAACACAATTATAGGGGTTACACAGAATATTCTGATAGGAAATATTCCCACACCAAACAAGAAAATTCAGAGAGGAAATATTCCTACACTAAGCCAAAACATTCACATGGGATATATTCCCTCTCCAAATCACAGCCCATCACAAAACACAACATTTTAGAACACCTACATTGAGCCAAACAATGCGAACAACATGTCCTTGACACAAGTGGATGTTCTCCAAAACCAAATCCAAATACTTCAACAACATATGGACAACATTTCTATGTCAAGTAAACGAACTATCTCAATGCAAGATCTATGTCCATGTCCTTTTGACAAAGTGCTATACATGAAACCCTTCCCACATAGATAAATTATACAAAATTTTCCTAAGTATAATGGGAGGAAGAATCCTTTAGAACACATTAGATAATTCTCTACAACATGCATGGACATATCATATGACCCCACATACTTGATGAGACTATTTGTACGAACCCTTGTCAGGTTAGCACTGTAATGGTTCTCTAAATTACCATATGGCATATGATCCTGGCGTGAATTAGCTAAGAATTTTTTCGAACAATTTTCCTTCAACATAGACAATGAAGTAAAAATAGCTACCTTGTGTCACACAACACAAGAAGAAAGAGAAATTTTTACCACTTTCTTTTAGAGATGGAGAATTTTAGCTAGCAGATGTCTAGTTGAAATACCATAAAAACAAAAAGTCATGATATTCCTTGAAAATATCAATCCAAAACTAAGAGGTGACTTAAAGGTACATTGTTGTACTTCAATACTAGACTTGGTGCAAAAGGGCATCATTCTTGAAAAAGGCCTTATTGACAAAGGAGAAATTAAAGTGCCAGGCACAAACCCAGTTGTTCAACATCAAAATGTTCCCAACGATTGAAACAAGTTCTAGTCTAGAATAAAAAATGTTACAAATGATGGTATTGTTGATGCTAAGACCATACATGCAGGGCTGGTCATCACACTTAGAGGTTACAAACCCAATCAGTACATGACGAGTAATCCAAATCAAACAATTTCTTTTTTTCCAAAATTCACAACAACAACCACAAAGGAGATTTCTTAGACGTTAATTTACCCCTTTGGGGCAACCAATTGAGAAAATTTTCAAAGAGTTGATTAAACGTGATCTCATAAAACCATTGGAACCAAGAGATTATGATCCTGGATAGTTTAAACCTTCATCGTGGGATGATAATGCCTATTGTGAATACCATCGTACAAGAGGACACAACCTACAACAATGTTGACAATTGAAGAATATCATACAAGAATTTGTTGAAGATGGAACCATAGAGGTAAATGGGCATAAACATACCAAGAACAGTGATCATAAGGTCTTCACAGATCCATGACATGACCACATGAAAGGAAAGGCCTCCAGTTCAGGAACCAAGAATACTCCATTAGCCAATTATGTAAATACCAAGTATGAATATGGTAAAGGTACAATCATAAACCACCTCTGAGCTAAAAATGAAAATATACACACCATCACCTTTAAGAAGCATCCTGAATGTGTTGTAAATATGTGTTGAACTAAGATAACTCTTCCAGGTCCTTCTTTTGAGCCACCTCCATAGTTTTCCAAGTCTAAGTACAATCTACTTGATCAACTGAGCAAGACCCCAGTACAGATATCCATCTTCAAACTGTTGACTTTATCATCTGATCATCAGGCCATTCTCCACAAATCCTTACAAAACATGACTACACCTACAAACTTAGATTTCAATCATTTCGAAGAAATGGTAGGATATTTAACCAACTCCCATCATGCCACATTTTCTCAATAAGATTTTTCAATAGAAAAGATTGATCATAATGATCCATTACATCTTGAAGTCTTAGTCCATCAAACCAAAGTCAGATGATTCTTGGTAGATGAAGGAGTAGGTTTGAACTTGTGTACCCTAAAAATTTTTAAGGCATTAGGATTGTCAAAATCATGTGTGGACACCTCTAAGATTATAGTAATCAAGGCTTACAATGATGAGGAAAGATCATCCAAAGGAGTTTTCACACTCCCTATCATAATTGGCTTGACAGTTATGAACACCAACTTCCAAGTCTTGGATCTCACCCTTCCATATAACCTGTTGTTAGGTAGACCTTCAATACATGCAATGAAAGTTGTACCTTCCACATATTGCCAATGTCTTAAATTCTCGTATAATGGCACTAAGATCACAATTGAAGGTGATCTAGATCCTTTTCAATATTGTACAAGCCTAAGGGAAATTCCACAACAATAGATTCTCATTAATTAAGAAGCTTCATCATCCAATTTATCCCTATACATTGACCCATCACGTCTTATCAAGTCCATTTCATTAAAACCACCATCATCCACTCCTAAAGTTGAGATCTAAGACAAGGGTTATGGAGAGTATCATATGAAGCATCCTATTGTGTTATTCAACTAGTTCCACCTAAGGAATATGGTCTACCCATGGTAGATAGAAGACAATTTTTAGTCACATTTCATGTTCCCCCTAAAATGACATTGACCAAATGGGGAGAGTTAAGTGAAGAAATTCTAGATCAAGGTGATATTACCTCCTAGTTGTACTAGGAAGACAATGAATAACTCTCACCATCTATTCAAATAGCTAAAGACCAATATTGAAAAGGCTTTAAGATAATGCAAAGAAAATGCTATGACAGACATAGTGGGTTAGGGCTACATCAAATTGGAAGGACAAAACCAATCATTATCTCACCATGACCAAAAGGCCTAGGGCTAGGGTTTCAACCACTTAGAATTGGATTTCCTAGTACTTCATCACCATTTAAAGAGGAAGTAAGTTCTTTCGAAGACATCAATATATCTCACGAAACACTTGCCCTAGTTTATGATGAATCCCCTAACTCAAGTTACTATGAATGGGATTCCCTTTCCTCTACTAGCACCATGAACCTAGATAATCTATTTGGAGAACTAGACAAAATGATAAAACCCATACCAAATCCATCTAGCCCTCATAATAAAAATCCCTTGTCCAAAAAAAAAAATCTTGAGCACTATTATTGGGAAACCCTTGATCATGTATCTTGGGCACCTGAGGAACCATCTTCTAATGACTTAGCCATTACAATAGTCCCACATCTAAGTGTACCTATCCATAGGAAAAAGAACAAGAAGGAGTTAGTCCAAAACTTTTGTGACCATGTCAACCACTCTGTATTCACCTTGTTAGCCTCTATATTTGATAACTCTGATGATGACATCCCTCTCATATATCCCCAACTTATCAACTGGTATCAACAAGGTACACCCATCTTAGATGTATTCGAGAATGACGAAGCAATAGCTAAGTTCATGGGACTTCGAGAAGGAATTCCTAGAGGGGATCATAAGGCTAGCTTTACCATAGAATTGGATGACAAATCATATTTTGTGGAGTCTATTTACACCTCTAGTCACAAAAATGAGAATAAAAAGAAAAAGGATAAAAATGAGAAAGATAACAAGTCCCTAGGTGAAAACCGAAAGGTGCCTTTGGATGAAGAAATAGTAAAAATAAAGGATGTATCCAAGGGCATAAACCTCTCTAAGGCACCCAAGGATGGAGGTTTAAACATTCTCCCAGTTGCATAGGGAAAGTCACCAATGTTAATGGAAGAGTTTGTTGAAGTCAACATCAATATAGAAGAAAACCCTCGGGTAATATATATTTCGCGACATCTTTGACAGAGACAGAATAACCCGAGTTTCAAGACTTCTTCACAAAGAGATAGATAAACTTTGCATGGTCATATGTAGACATACCTAGGCTGGATCCAAACCTTATATTGCACCATCTACCATTACAACTAGGTATTAAGCCAGTCAAATAGAAGTTAAGAAAGATGCATCCACAAATTGCTTACTGGTCAAGGCAGAACTTAAGAAACTTTTGGATGTTAGATTCATAATATCCATAGACTATGCAGACTAGATTTCAAATCTTGTGCTAGTGACAAAACCAACTCAGGGCATTCAAATTTGTACAGACTTTAGAGACATCAACAAGGCATATCCTAAGTATGATTTCACCTTGTCGAACATTGACATGATAGTAGACCTCATAGGAGGGTATGAGATGCTATCCCTCATGGATGGTTTCTTTGGATATAACCATATCAAAATTATAGTTGAAGACCAACACACAATAGCTTTTACATGTCCATGGGGAACATACTATTGGAATGTTATGCCTTTTGGGCTTAAGAATGTAGGAGCTACGTATCAACATGCATTGACTACTATTTTCCATGACTTTGTACATACTCTGATGGAATATTATGTTGATGAAATTATAGCTAAATTAGTAACAAGGGAAGACCATTTGAAAGTTCTAGACAAGATATTCCGAAGGCTATAAAATTACAACGACAGACTAACTCCAAAGAAATGTGTCTTTGGAGTGAAATTAGGGAAACTTCTAGGATACATCATTTATGGAAGAGGCATTGAAGTAGATCTAGAGAAGGTAAAATATATTGTAGAAATTCTTCCCCCAGTTAGCATTGGGCAACTAAGAACAATACAGGGAAGATTACAATCTATCAGGTGCTTCATTGTACAACTAGCACACAAAATACACCCATTTCAACATTTACTCAAGAAAGGAGTACCATTTGTATGGATAGCTAAATGTCAGGAATCTTTCCAACATATCAAGTATTATTTTCTCACTCCACCAATATTAATGCCAACTACAGATGGGAAACTATTGATACTATACATTTCAGCAACTCACTCAACATTAGGAGCTCTTCTCACACAAAATGATGATCAAGGTCATGAAAGGGTAGTGTACTACATCAGTCGTACCTTGGTGGGATATGAATTAAACTAAAACATTATATAATGTGTCTGGCTTGTGGTAGTCTTTGCTACTCAAAAACTTTGACACTATATGCTAAACTTCCAAACCATGTTGGTCGCAAAGATTGATCCCCTCAAATATCTCCTAAGTAAAGAACCATTAGCAGGCCGAATGGCTAAATGGGTGATGATACTTAGTGAATATGACATCCAATATGTTGAGAGAAAAGCTATAAAAGGACAAGTAATTGTAGATCAGTTAGCAGATGTACCCATGAAGGCAGACCATCCTTCAGTGGCATATTTTCTTGATGAATTTATCTTTAAAGTTGACACTAGAACCAAATGGAAATTATACTTTGACAGGTCACATACAAATCATGGTTCAGTAGTAGGTATATTATTTGTTACACCTTAAGGAAATACTATTCCTAAATGATTCAAAAAAAATTCCCTTGCACCAACAACATAGCAAATATGAAGCCTTAGTGATAGGAATAAGAATGGTAGCCCAATGGAAAATTATAATATTCTACATGTTTATGGGGATTCTCAAATAGTAGTTTGGCAAGTAAATGATGATTTTGAAACTAAGGATGGGAAACTTTCCCCCTACAAGCACATGGCCGATAGTTTCAAGCAATATTTTGATGAAATCACCTTTCAACAAATACCGCATATTCAGAACAAGGCAGTAGATGCTTTGGAAACCAAGGGTTCCTTATTAGATATTCCTAGCAATGTGCCTAAGTTTGAGTTATCTGTCGAACAGTTGTTGGTCCTTGCCTATGATGTCCCCAATTTTGTGTTGGTGTGTATGATTTTTGGTCCTACTTCCCCTTAGTACAAGGACATATACAACTTTCTAAATTCTCAAACCTTACCTGTAGACCTGTCAAACAACTAATGTAGAACCTTTGTCTGTAAGTCAGCTAAATACACCATCATCAGAGATACCATGTATAGACGTACCTTAGATAATAGCCTAATGAGATGTCTCGATGCTGAAGAAGCACAAGCAACCTTGTGAGTGGTACACGAGGGTATATGTGGTTCCCATTCTAGTCGTTCTACTTTAGCCCATAACATTATGAGATTAGGTTATTATTGGCCTACAATGGAAAAGGACTCATATATCTTTGTCAAGAAATTTTGATAGTGTTAGATACATGGAGATTTGATAGGAGCACCAGCACAGGAGCTTCGTTTGATTACTTCACCATGGCCCTTTTCCCAATGGGGAGTTCACCTCATAGGTAAGATACACCCTCCATCATCCAATGGCCATAAATTCATCATAACCGCCATTGAATATTTCACCAAATGGATTGAAGTTATTCCCATAACTTACATCACCGACACACAAATATCCAAGTTTATCCTAAACTATATCATTTTTCGGTATGGTGTACCCCAATCCATTATCATAGACAATGGTCATCAATTCAAAAACTAAGAATTTTTCCATATATGTGAATTATTCCACATCCAACATGATTTTTCCACTTCATATTACCCACAAGGTAATGGCCCAGTCAAGGCATCTAATAAAACCATTATAAGAATCCTAAAAATATTATCAATGATGTTGGCCATGATTGGCACCTACAACTTAAACCAACCTTATGGGCTTACCACACAAGCATTTGTACTCCCACTGGTACCATTCCATACTCCCTAGTATTTAGATCTGAAGCTATCTTACCTATTGAGGTTGAAATTCCTTCCCTGAGGGTATCCTTGAAAGGTCATATTGACAATGAAGAATACTATGTATCCAGATTACAAGAGTTAGAATTATTGGATGAACGAAGACATAAGGCACTAGATCATTTGCAAGCATATCAGAATCTTCTTTGTCGTAGCTATAATAGGAAAGTTATAAATCGATACTTTAACATTGGTGACTTGGTTTTAATGGAGAATCCCAAGAATCAAGTTGAATGAGAAAATCCAGGTAAGTTTGAACCTAACTAGTTAGAGCCCTATATTGTCACAAAAGATTTCGAATCAAGAGCGTATCAAATCTCTACCCTTGAAGGAGAACCAATTTTTTCACCAATCAAAAATTTTCATCTGAAGAGGTTCTATATGTAGATTCTAAAAATCTTTATCATAGTAAAAAAAAATACAAAAAAAAATGGAAAAAACAAAAAAATGGTTACCTTGATGAAAACCTAGCAAACAAGCATCTTTGTAACACCAAAAAAATTGAAAAGTCAATAAAATAATAAAGAGAAATAATCCATCCAATAGTGAAAACCACTTCAGTAGCACTATGGATAAGTACCATGGTGAAAACCTAGCAAACAAGCGCCATGTGTAGTCAACCTCACTCCTTCATCTACCATCATTCCAATCAGACTTTTCACTTTCCCTCATAATAAATGGTTTCCATATCCATTGCTTGGAATGATTGATATCAAGTCCATTCTGTCACATTCCCCACTCCATTATGTATGTCTTATTACTGACTAGGGGAAAATCCTTGTTATGTGTCATGAGGATCTTGTACATAGCATTATACCATCAAAAAATGTCCTGAAAAAATCCAAAAACATTAGAAAATCTCAAAAAGAAAAAAGAAATCAAAACATGTCAGAAAATCCCAAAAAAAAAGTCAAGTCAATCATAGACATAGTCGAACTACATTGCTTCTACAACTGGACATAGGCAAGGCCATCTATCGATGTGCCCCCAAGCCATTAGGTCTCTCTGTCTAGGTTTTCACATTTCCCACACATAAAATCATGACTCTTTGTACATTCAAAGTCATTGGTCATGTCGAACTATGAGGTCTTTGTGTGTACAACGTAGGCAAGGCTAATCAACCGATGATCCCCTAAGACCGCACTAGGCCAGTTTAATAGGGTTTACACATTCATTATCATGCACATTGCATATCATCAATTTAAGTACATATTTTAAGTTCGTTATATCAATTAAAGTTGGTTGAACTACAAGGTTTCTATGTGTACAACGTAGGCAAGGCTATCAATTGATGAGCCCCCGAGTCCACATTTGATTAGTTATTTAGGGTGCATCATCTCATGTCATCCACTGTCAACACACACACAATCATATCTGTCAAGAAATTAAAAAAAATTCATCCATTAACAAGTCAAATATCTCAACACTATCATCAAGTCAAAATAAAACACATTGTCAGAATGATCAACATATGTCTTAAGCAAGATATGTCTTTCTTGTCAATAGACATCGTCAAATTTTCATAGCCTCATGTAGCTTGTCGTATCAACTTCATCAGGCTCAAATGTCTTATACTGCATGTGCTATTTTGGAACTAGACTTTGTCATGCCTTACATAGATGGTCACCAAGTTGAAACCAGACTCAACGTCTTATACGGTATGTGTCATCCCTCACATCAAGCTATGTCAAACATCAAACAATCCCACAAGATCAAGTATTTGCGAATAATTTTATTTGACTTTATGAATTTATATCTTATTTTTTCTTATCTTTCTATTGATTTGTGCATAATTATGGTTACTAGCTTTCTCAAGGATGTCCCTTGAAGGATTTAGAAAAGAAAGGATGTCTCGGGACTCTTTTTCTTTGACTGTTGTGTGTCAACTGTCTTTTTTTAACTTTGGATTTTGAGTCATGCTACTAGTTTCCTCAAGGATGTTCGATGAATTATTTAGAGGAGCAATGACATCTCATGACCCATCTTTTGTTTGTTTGTTTTTTGTGGTTTGTCTAGACGAAAATGACTAGGGCAATCTTGTCCTTAGTTTGAGTTAAGACACTCCTTGTCTGAGACTATCTATTTTTTGTAGATGGATAACTTTGTCCACTATGGTCTATCTCATATCATGGTGTGTACTATCCATTTGTGTCAGTCTCACCCAATCATGATAAAATACAATCTTAGTATATATGGAAAAATATTGAAGATCATATGTTTTTCAATCAATGTTCTTCGATATTTTCTTACTAACATTGTGAAATCATCCATGCTAACATTTCTCCTATCCAACATAATGATAGAATCATGTGACACAATAAAAACATTAGACAATTTTCATATGCATACATTCTATAAGCATTATGTAAACAGTGTCGTACATCTATACATATTAAATGATATAGTTACATTGCATTTCATACAAATAGGAACATTAAACATCTTCTTTGCATATCTATGGAAATCATGGAGTAGTAGGCATTCCATTATCATAGGTACATAATTAATGAAAAAATTGCATATACATATAACCATCACATGTAAATAGCATTATATATAACATTGCATCCCATTATCATTAAGTACATTACATCCATCATCAATAGAGTCAACATAACATCATAGACTACATTAACTCATTATAATGTAGAAACAATCATTCATAACACATGTGCATACATCATCTTGGAAACATAATCATAAATAAGCAATACATCATCATAAAATAGAACTGCATATCATATAGAAGCTGCCAAAAATCATATATATATATATTGCTCAAAATAATGTGTCAAAGTACAATGTTAGAATGTATCCATAAATAAAAGGGAGCTCGTAGGCTCTCTGATCAAAATATAGTGTCCACAAATATAATAGTGTCAACATGTCCCACTACCACTACTTCCTCAAAGGTACTCTCTATGAGGAGGAAGGCTTGTCATATGGACACCTTCTCTCGGTGGTCCTACCACACCCTCTATGTTGTGGATCCTAGTCTAACTCCTTCTTTGTGATCTATGACTACAAACCTCTTAAAATCTAGGAGCTTGTCTCTCCATTGGCACCATTCACTCATATAGATCTCTATAATATGAAGCCCTCTCAACTAATCTGACTAGCTCATGAGGAAACCCATCAGATGGTGTCCCACTACAAAGATGTCTAACCTCTATGAACTGTTGCTTTGTCTCCTACCTCTGAGCTATGGCCTGATCTCTCTCCATGAGAGTACTCTCTCTCTTTATCCACAAGGCATCCCACTCTATTGTAACCAATCTCAACCTCTCCTCCAAAGCCTCCCTGTCACTATCCCTAGGAGCATCCTCACCCCATATCCCCTCTACAATCTGATCTCGGAGCTCTTTCTCCTACTCCTCCACGGGTACATCCTCCTCAACATCATCCTCCCCATTATCTACCAAAATACTAAGAGAATCAATATCCATATACTCTCTCTTGGCCTCCTCTGCCTCTGCAAGGTCCTCTCCTCCAATCTCTACCTTTGCATGATCCTCTGATACTGCCTCCTTGGAAACATGCTCACCTCTAACATGTGCCTTTGCTCCATCCCCAAGGTCCAACATTGGTACATCCTCTACCTCTGCCTCTCGAATACATGATAATCCACCTACCCGACCACCTCTCTATCCCCACCATCCTTGTCTACCACCACCACCTCTCCCATCATCACCACTACCCCTGCCACCATCCCTGCCACCACCTTTTCAGTTGCACTACCCTCTCAGCCCTATACCTTGCTCTCTACTGGTAGTTGATCTAGATCTGTATAAGGAAGAGGACAATGCTCTGCCCACTAGGTGTCATATGCAGTTGTAGTCCTTGGATCCATTGCTCCGCCTCTCCATCCCCAATGTAAAGGTTGTAAAGCCTGAATCTCTACCTCTGCAGTAGCCACTAGTATCATAGGCCCCCAATAAGGAACCTCTTTGGATGATCAATAAAAATCTTCTTTCCCTCTAGGCTCATCCCGAACCTCCCCAAACTTTCTCAATACATGATCTCGTAGGTGTCTCTCAATAATATGTACACTCGAAATAGTCCTGCCAATCAAGTACTATGTCTTCTGACGAAAAGGTAAATGCATGTCCTTGTCCGACCATCTCTCACAATCCATGTATGGCCGCCATGTAAACTGATCCAATGTGTTTACTACATGTCTCCAATAACATGTGTCTCCTACATGACTCTGAGTAATGTTTCTCATATATCAAAAAACATATGGAAATCTAGCATCCTTCTCTGCAGTAACAGGATGATTAAATACAACAATACGCTCCCATGCCCAAACCATGTAAATACTAGTACCATAGATCATAGATTGTGCATCTCTATACACTATATCATGTAGATGAAAATACAACATTCCTAACAGACAGGGACCCCAGGCATACACAACCTCCCGCTCCAGCATCCCGTATCTCCCCCCACCTAACAATAAATCCATGACCATGTCAGTCAAGAAGAACTATCCCCCCAATTAATGTACATAATATACAATCTATCCTCTCATACATATCTGCTAAAACCTACCATCTAATCTGATAATGCTCTATCCCTAATCTCCTAATATCATCAAAAACATAGAATCTGGTGATCTCACTATATTTGCGTTGTGTATCATGCATAACCCTCTCTCCTCTAATGGGTAATCTCAAGATCCTATATACATCCTCTAAGGTAATAGTCACCTCACCAGTCGGCAAATGAAATGATTTGGTCTGTGAATTCCATCGCTCACACAAGGTAGTAAGCATACCTTTGTTTGGCCGAATCGTGGGAATAGTCAGCACATGATGCAGTCCTAGTTTGCATAGTAAACGTGTCTCCACACTAACCAATCCCTCTCTCAGCTCAAATGTCTCGGGTTGTGACTCCCAGGTATAGATGGGATCTAAAATAACCTACATAAGGCATTCAACCAAGGTATCAAACGTCAAATCATTCAAGTTTTTATCAAAAAAAATTTCAAAACTTTGACAGCCAAATGCGGTTCATAGAATCAAATGCAGTGCAATCTTACACATTTGTTGCTAAACAAGGCATTTGCATCTCATATTTCAAATGTGTTTCCAAATAATTGAATTTTCAAACAACAAGAAAATGTGTCATAGAAAATTCATATGTGGTGAAAAATTATTGCCTACCTACTATGCAATTCCGATTCATTATATCAATTCCATTTCACTGATCTACATGTGCCTATCCTAAACACAAATTCGATGCAGAATACCAATTGCAGTGCATTACAATTCATATGCATTGAATGCCTAAATGAATGAAACGTGCCTAGACGTCATTTTACATATGCGTCGTTCCGAAAGCAGATGCATTGCCTACGAATGGATATGCGTTTAACCTAAAAGAATGCATTTGAAAAATTAATTTTAAGGGCCTAAAACTACATGAAAAATCAAAATTCAAGAGGTTGTTTGAGGGTACATACTGGGGGTCCTGCGTCGGAAGGTCCGGATTCGATAACCGTGATGCAAACCGTAGGGAACTGGAGACATTTTTTTGAATAATCAGAGCTAAATTCTCAATTCTTCAACTCTTGTGAGTGCAAATGAATTGGTTTTCAACCTAAGTTCTATTTATACCTAGGGTTTGGGTGGCATTTCTTCTAACCTTGTCTATTGGCCACGTAAATTTCTAAATTCTATTGAACCGTACACGTCCCTAACACTTCCAAATTCAATTCCGTCAACTCCATCACATTTCTAATGATTACATTGACTTATCAAAAATATTTCCTTTTTTTTTTTTTCAAAAGTTTGTCAATTTTCCCGAGGGAGCATACCCTAACCTATTTCGTACTGCGGCATGATCGGGGCATTTTTTCTTTGACACAAATGCTGAAATGACATTGTATCAAAGAGGGGCAAACTGTAGACACTGAAAATTGGTCTAGGCCTGCGAGTACCACTGTCGACATAATTTTCTAAAGTCCATGGTTGTGATTAAATAATGTTTATTATTTAATTACGCTCTAAACACATATTTCCTCTATTAATTAACTAAACTTTTAATTATTTAATTAATTCATTATGACCCTCATTCAACTTTGATTAATTCGATAAATCATATTTATTTAATTATCTCTCTAATTAATTAATTCTCCTTTCTTAATTAAATAATTTATTATTTAATTATTCATTTCAACCTTTCCAATAGTCAAATAAATAAATCATTATTCATTTAATTAAATCTTTCAATTTCGAATGTTGAATTAAATTAACATTTATTTCATAAATTCTTGTTTCTATCACATTCTTCTATTGTCCAGTTGACTAATTATTCACTCACCATCTGACTTGAGATCTATTTTAATCCACCAGTTATCTCTAGATTTGATATTTGATTGTCTCTACAAAAAGGACTCTCTATCACAACCAGTCAGTTAACTAGTTCCAATTCATATGCATGAACGTGCTTATTAATTAAATATCTTTATTTAATTAATTAATTCATGTGTGCATTTGAACAGGTTTATTCTTCAAGTTCTAACTTTATCTTTTTCATTCAAAGTCTAATTCTTCTATTTTCAAAGACTTTCAACTGAATATTAAATTGTTTATTTAATCATGAACTTGTGTTCTTTCAAATTTCGAACAGTCTTGACACAAGATTAAGTTATTGTTCTAATTTAATCTTTATCCTGTAAAATTTCCCAACTCACATTCTAACTAACACAAAAATCACATCTCACGGCATTCATCAATCTTGATCTTTGATCTCTCTTTCGAATCTGAGCCAATCATTCGAAAACTAAAAATCTATAAATTGACCTGTCATTATCATTATTCCTCCTCCTGAAATCCATACTTTTGAGAAGAACCTATTATCTTTGATATTTTTCTTAGACAATACATCCAGGCTATGCTTGCATCAATACATAAAATCTGAGGGCAAGAATACCGATACAAAAAAATGGAGAAGGACAATCAAGATAATTCGAAGAAGTGGACGGATATTCGGTGAGACTATTCTAGTTATCATTTTTATTGTTATGTTCATTTTTATTCATTCTTAGTTGTTTGATTTAGATTAATACTTGTTAGATTATATTTAACCATCTTTCTCCCAAACTATGACTAAAGGTTTACTTACCAATTATAGAACAAACTCAACTCAACTAGACCAGAGTAAGTCACGAGTGTGTCATAGATAATGTAGGTACATTATGAGTTTACCAAACCATATTCCTCTCTTGGGTGATACTCCCCCTCTCTTATGGAGGCTAAATTATTTTCCTACATCCAAGTTTGTGCATCACAATAGAAGTTAGTTGATAGAATAACATCCATATGTATCATATATCATTTGCATTATCAAAGAATTAAAGTAATCACATCACAATACACATTTACTCATTGCATTTCCATCAAAGTATTCAGAACATAATCATGCATTAAATAATTTTAACTTATCAAATTAACATCAAATAGGTAATAACACAATGGGGTGTAACATCTTATAATAGAAAATATCTTTTAAGTATACATCATCATTATTTGTTAACATTCCCAATTTCTATTCATTACTTTTTTTTAAATAAGTTGGTATTTTGAAAGGGCCTTAATACCTTTTACATCAAGAAAGATACAAAATTAAAAACAAAAATACAATGAATAACCACAAGACGAGATAGCCCAAAAGACACAACCAAAAAGAAAACCTAAAGACATAACAAAACACAAGGGATATTACCCAGCCAAAACTTAAGTCAAGGTGGTTTAAAGAATTGTTCCAATGATTTTTGTTGAATCATAATTGTTATCAATAGGATTGCACCTATGTGAAAGAAAAAATTCCTTGTGATACTATAAAAAAGGGGAATACTTTCAAGTTGTGGATACTCTATATTGAATGTAGATCTCTAGATTATAGGCCAACCTCCTTTATGATCTTCTAATGATTGAATATAATTTTAATGGAAAAGGGAAGAAGGCTTGAATTGAATGCATAATTGAACTTAAAATGAAAGGTGATGCACCTAATTATTGAAACTTAATATGCAATATGAATCATAAATGACTTCTCAATATTTCTATTAGCACAACCAAATCTGAGAACTTAATCACCTAAATGTTTCATACAAAGGATTTGACAAAATATATTTTTTCGAAGGAGAATTATATTTTCACAACTAAAATGATAAAGTGATCACATGCACAATGTATAACCTATGAATTTAAGCATTATTGCATACATAAATTTATGAAAGAGAAAAAAAATTATACGTTTCAAAATTGAAACATGATAATCTTCTTAATCAGATCTAGCACAATGATGATGCCTACAATCTTGAAGGAAAAACTTAATAACAGTGAAAATCAAAAGGAATCCATCTACTAATGAAAAATATAAAATAATCTATAAATAGAAGCTATATTAACTATAAAATATCTGAGTTACAAGTATAAGATAAAGGAACTGCCCACTGCAAGGCCCCAAGTTAGGAAAGGTCAAGAGCAGAAAGGCTATCGTAACTTACCTCAGCTTAAGGGATAGTTAGGATAGAAGGAATGAGAATGATGAGGGCTATGTTACCTTCAACCACTTTTTAAAACTAGAAATTTTGAATAGAGACCAGGTATGTCGGCCTTTATAGTCAATTCTGCTTCTCAGATAGCTCTCTGTCTAAGGATGGAAGCACAATTATGGGATGACAATGTGGCACACTAGTGTCTCATAGGTGTGATGGCATCCATACGGCCAGAGGACCAGGAAGATGAGATTCCAACTCAAAAGGGGAGACTATCAATCTAGTCTAGAGGTATCTAAAGTGATAGAATGAGATTAAGAAGAGAGAAAAGTGAATACGGAAGTGATAAAAGAGGTATATTACCAAGAGAGTGACGAAGATGATCTCGTAGAATATCCTCCTCTCTAGCTTACTTCAAACTCTCACCACCTGCACACAATAAAGGGAGAAATTTTTTGGGTTGTATAGGGGCCTACCTGAGTTAGACCCCCATCTTGGTGTTTCCACCTCCATGGGCAGCTAAGTTTGGAATAGTAGAAATAATGCTAAAGAAAGGAAACTACAAGCTACATAAAAACAAAACACTTCAAGCAGTATGTGCTTACTCAATAAAAAATAATAGGAGAGATTAGAAGAGCTCACCACCTCCATCCAAAGTGCTCAACACTTGTGGAGGAGAGAACAAGAGGGACTCAAGCCTCTGTTTCCATGGTGTTTGTCTTATGCTCACCCTGTTGGAGTGATGGAGAAGTGGATTGCTGAAATGGAGTGAAGGGTGTTGTTGTAAAGCTTGGAAGTGAATGATCAAAGCACGGGAGAGTGTGCCAACTTGTTCAAAACTTTTACTCAAGAGAACCATGGATGAATGGATGAAGAATATGAAGGAGAGATAGAAAATGGCCATAATCGGTTCGGCCAACTGAAGAGGGACATTACTCTTCAACTTTAAATAAAAAATGTAATGCCTCTGAAGTCTCCAACCATAGGAATCTTCTAGGGATGTAAGCACACTACATAGATATTTGTGTGCCATGTGGGTGTTCTCGATAGAAACACCCCCACCGACACTCAAACAAGGCACCAAGTGGAATGCAAGTAGCAGGCTTAAGTGGAACTAAGCCTCTGCCTTTGATTTTCTAAAGTGTAAGAAGGAAAAAGGTAATTTTTGTTAGGGGTGCAAATTCATGTTCATACATTTTTCCCCCACTTTAGCTAGCACAAGTATTGATGGGTGCTTTGATAAAGTTGAGTAGTAAAGAAATAATAGAGTAAGAGATGTATACGTAAATTGATGAGGAAGAAGAGCACAGTTCGATGAACTTGGAAGTGTAGGAGAGGACTTCATAGTTCCACAAAACTACAAATCTGAAGTATGAAAGTACCTTACAAGATCACAGTCCTACAAGGGTGGTATCCTTCAAGAATTCTCACATGAAGGAAACTAGGAAAGGCACCTTGTAGCCCCACAGACCTACAAGCAATGTATCCCCCAAGAAATATCACATGAGGGAGACCGAGTAGAGGGGAATCAATAGAGTCGGAGATGGTGACATGTTTACCTACAGATAGAACACATCAAAAAGCAGCTGCACAAGCTAGTGAGTAGACAGTCACATAGACCATCACTAAGTTGTAAAGCTTTCAAAGGGGTCCCTTGGGAACCCTTCAAAAGGAAAGAGGATCCACTCAAGGGACTTCATGTTTGTAAGGTACGGTCTAGTTGGGATGCCCCCAAGCTAGATGTAAGGATGTGAAGAAGGTCTAGTCGGGCTACCCCCGAACTAGACACGCAAATGCAAAACAAGATTAGTCGGGTTGCCCCCATGCTCGACACCATAGAACTTGTTAAGATTTTTTGAAGGGGTCCCTTGGGAACTCGGTGTGAAAAGAAGGGGTCCAATCAAGGGACACATTGTTCAAAAAGCTCAATGTCTTCCTTCTCGAATCGATTTGTCACCAAGGAATCATTTTGAAAGATGTTCACTTCATTAAGGAATTTGAATGGAAGGAGGTGGACTCATGTGAGGGGAAGACTAAGACCATTCCTACTTTGAAGGATGGTTTCCAATTCATTTCTTTATGAACCCATGATGGAGGGAACACGTTCTGCTAGGGTTTCAAGTTGAGAATACAATTCTAACAAAGAAGTGTGTGGATGGTCTTTGAGAAAAGATTTGTTTGGAAACAAATGTATTTTATAAAGACCAAGTGATGTAGAAGATGCATTATCACACACAAAAGGGACAAATCAAGAAAATACAATAGAAATATAAAGTGAAAAGTAAAAGTAACAGATCACATACGAAGGGCACAGGGGGATCTAGTTTTGCAGGGTCAAGTCTACCTTTATTTATATAGATGTAGGTAACTATATTAAGAGGTGAAAGATCATCAATCCCGAACTAGATCAAGAAGAATGTATGAAAGAAAAAATAAAATAAAAAATTGGGTCAGCATGGAAGGAGGCCTAAATGCTCTCGATGCTTTGCATCATCCCAATTTATCGAAAATCAATCACAAACATGGAAGAATAGAGATACACATAGAAGAAATTTTACAACACAAACATCACACCTATTTCCAAGCACCAATAGGGGTGATGAGGGTCATTCAGGCACATGTAGCACGATCATAGGTGAAACAAATGTCATGACACACACACATTTGTTCTGAAGGTCAAGGAGAGGGTCTCCCCTTAACACTAGTCAACCAAGAGTTTGTCATCTTCCCACTCTATATCATCAAAGGAAGGATGACGAGCCTGCAATGGCATAATGTTAACATGAGGAGCTTTTGATCCTCTCGCGACAAGGGCAAGGGCAAAGGGACTTGTAAGGTCTTTTTTGTTTAGTTGTTATGGGTTTAGTGTCAATGACCTAGCGAAGATCGCTGACAAGGTTGAAACTTTTTCCACCATGTTAAACATGCACTTAATAGAAGTGCCACGTTTTACCTCAGAAGACGAAGGAGTTTGCACCCGAGATTCACTACTAGGCTCACTAAGGGACTCGGGAGCAGTGACAAACTCAGGGGAGGTTGGGACTAGTTTTTTTACTAAGATAGAACAATTCAATTTTGGGCCACCTTTCAGAGAAGGTGGGCTCTTCTTACGTCGTCCATTGCTGGAGGGGACACACTCTACCTTCTTCTTCATCAGAGAAGGTGAAATCCCAATGGATGAAACAAGGGGGGTCAATGAAGAAGAGGAAAGAACCATAGTGGACACAACCAAAGTGTTTACCCTATCCATGGGATTTGGGAAAGGCAAGACATCCAAGATGAAAGTCAATAAGTGCAGCTCCATCGAAGGAGCAATGAACAGTTGCACCCTTCCGAGTACATGTGTGCTCATTGCAAGACCTAAAAGAGATTCAAAGGTGGGACGAGGGAAAGAGGAGGACACAAAAAGAGATGTGGTCTTCTCTCCTCTTCTATAAGGAGGCTTTCTTGGCTAGGATATCAATTTTCCAATGCTTACACTCGCGCGCAAGACGGTTTCTACGACTCTTCACACGAGAAGCCGAAACCTGCAAAGGGACAAAGGGATCTTGTTCAGCCATGGGAGTATCCTCCATGTCCATCTCCAGTAGAAGGGTAGACTCTTGAATGGGAGAAAGAGGGGTAGGCTAAAAAATGGCAAGGGGATTTGACTCTACCACCTTAGAGGTGGGTCATTTCCTATTCAGGGGGACAAGAAAAGGTCGAGGGGCAAAATCTCTTCCTGAGCCTTTCTTTCTGTCGTACAAATAATACTAGGTTCCTAGGAACCCGTTAAGGATATTTGATATCCTAAACTTGGGCTTTCATCAAGGAGGCATCATCGGACTTAGGGGGTAGAATCCGATATTTTTCATCTAGTATTCTTCCCAAGAGAGGCAAGTGGATGATTTAGCTCGAAAGGGAGCAAGCTTTTCCTTTCCTTTTTTGGAGGAGGAGGTAGTTGGCTTCTCCACCATAGGAAGTTTCAACTTTACATGTCCCTTGTCCTTAGTTTTTTACTTCATATACTTCTTTTAAAGTAGGTTCATTCTCTCTCGGATTGGACTGACTAGAGTGGGCCAAAATTGATCCAGCAAATACCCTCCATAGGATACCATAGACTGATATCAAATGTCATGTACAACATGCACGAAACCTTCATGGGAAAACTTAAGGCACTTATGAATCATGAAGGTGATCCCATTCATGGAAGCTAGCCAAGGTATTCCTAGCTTCACTCTGAATAGGTCCCACTTGTGGATGACATCGAAGACCGTGTCTACACTCCTAGTTACAACTAGGACAGACAACGTTATCAATCCATAGGGTTTAAGAGAAATTCCATCATGTATGCAGATGATGGAATTTTTTTTGTCATATTCATCCCTCTATAGGGAGTTTAAGAGTTACATATCCTCCATGATGACATTCACTCTACTCATGGGGTCGACTAAGACCCCTGCCACAATGTTGCCATTGAGACGAGCAAGAATATAGAATGGAGAAGGCTTGCTATTTGCTGGAACATCTTGCGAGGAAAATGGCACATCCGGTGAGCTAGTTGCAAGAGGAGAAGAGGGAGTAATAGTAACCATGTTAACATATGCCTCCAGATGAGATGTAGAATTAGTGGGATCGATAATCATGTTAGCAAAATGTGACAAAAATGGTTTCATGTATATCTGCAATTGATTGTTAGATTTCTCCTCTGATTAGTTCATGTTTTGTTTTCCTCCATCAAGATGGATACTACCATCCTCGATGCAATCCCATATCTCATGATGTGAGTGCATACAATGTTTGGTATTGTGTTTGTTAACTCAATGGTACTCAAAATAAGTTTTTTCTTCATACCAGCTAGGGTATGGTATTCTAACTAGTTTAGGAGGTGGCAGGGTAAGGATGTTATCCTTCACCAACTTCTACAAGATGGAACACTAATATTTTGATAGCTTTATAAAATTTTGGTCATGTCTGAGGCCTTTGTTATCCAAATTGGCTACTACATTTACAATAGTTTTACCTCTTCCTAAGATCGATATGATTGATCTTCCTTCAAAGTGGGAGCATGAGAGAGGACCATTGAACTAAACCACCTTTTTATGGTATTCTCCTAAAGCCACATACAAGTTTGTGAAAGAATGGTATTTCATGAGGGAAAAATTCTCTTGCGAAGGCCTTTGTAAGTTCCCTATGAAGACCTTTTGTACATCAAAATCGTGTAACAAATATGAGGTCTATGAGAACAGTGCTTGGTACCATGCTATAAAGTACGTAATATTTTCATTGTCCCCTTGTTTGCATCTAACAAGGTCTCAGAAGGTCATCTTCAGTTTGATATTGGCTCGGAACTATCATAGGAACTAATTGACAAGCTGATTGAATGTGAAGATGGAATTATCGGGAAAAGAATAGTACCAGTCTAGTGTTGTATCTTTGAGGGATCAGGGAAATAATTTAGCAATCAATACGTCATGATGTAAGAAATATATGCATAAGGCATCAAACAAGGACACATGTGTCTATGGGTCCCCTTTACCACTATATTTCTCAAATTTTGGAATCTCCATCCCTTGCAGGAAAGGAGTGTTTAGGATTGCAATAAAAAAAGAGTTGTGTTGAAAGAAGTTGGAAGATAGGCTAGGTCGAGGCCTAGGATAGGTTCACTAGCTAATTCTGCATCTTCCCCATATTTTGAAGAAGGGTATTCAGAATAGGGTCATTAGAAGACATAGGACCACCAAAACCACCAAAACCACCACCAAAGCCACCGTTGTGACTAGCGCCAGAACCACCACCAATACCACCACTTTTGGTGTTACTTCCACTAGTGCCACCACCATGACTTCCATTGGCCCCACCTCCACCAATGCGACCTCCACTTTAGAAGTTTTTTCCACCAAAGCCTCCACCATTCAAGGCGAAAAAAGGGGTGAACAAGAAACCCAAAGGTTTTTTGTTTACTTTGATAGTATCCAAACTTTCAGAAGTACAGGGTATATTGACCGAGGGGACCATTTCAACCATATACACAGATATAAGAGGCATTGACATCTTGAGCTACCTCTCACGTTCCTCGAAGAGGCCACCCTATATCATGTAGCCAGGGATTGAGGGGGCACATGCTTTGGCTAGACCAACAAGACTAACCAAGAGTTCTACACCTATTTGATATTTTTCCACTATGTATCTTATTTCATCAATCACCTTAGCAGCCCTAGCCAAATTTGGGTTGCCTTCCAAGTGATTTTCAAATGCACCTAACCCTTTACCGAGACTAGAAATATACTCAGAAGGGATACAAATAGCCTCATGCTCATCCACAAATGAATATTTTAGTGATGCATGGGGAGTAGGGATGTGATCAATTTCATGAGGAAACCTAGCTTTGCCTCGTGCTATGTGTTGTTGTGTGGACACACCAATTGCAGAACCAGACAAAAGGTCGGTACTGAAGCTAGAGGAGACCTTCATCTTGTCCATCGGTAGGTGTCATAGACTTCTTCTAACAATATTCCTAGAGATCATAGACTAGGTTATGAAGCTCATAAACTTTCACAACACACTAGGGTACAACAACCAAGAGGTATATAAGAAAACATTTAGGATGTCGACGAATGGATAGACATTGGTTCACATTAGGTTCACCAATATGTAAGATAGGGGCACCACCCAGTACAAGGCCCCGTGTCACGAAAAGGTTACCCTAACTTACCTCAACTTAAGGGATAGTTAGGATAGAAGGGATGAGAATGATGAGGACTATGTGCGCTTCGACCACTCTCCAAAACCCAAATGTCAGACAAAGACTAGGAGAGTTGGCCTTTAGAGTCAGTTCTGCTTCTCAAGTAGCTCTTTGTTCGAGGAAAAAAGTGCAATTCAAGGATGACAACGTGGTGTGCTATTCTCTCATAGGTGCGCTGGAATCTGTATGACGAGAGGACCTAGAAGATGAGATTCCAACTCAGAAGGGGAGACTATCAGCCTAGTCTAGAGGTGTCTGAAGTGATAAAATTATATTAAGAAGAGAGAAAATTGAATACAAAAGTGATAAAAGAGGTATATTATTGAGAGGGTGACGAAGATGATCTCGTAGAATAAACTTTTCACTAGCTTTCTTTGAACTCTTACCACCTTCACACAATAAAGGGAGAAATTTTTGGGGATATATAGGGGCCTACCTTAGTCAGACCCTTGTCTTGGTGTTTCCACCTCCATGAACAACCAAGTTTGGAATAGTAGATATAATGATAAAGAAAGGAAACTACAAGCTACATAAACATAAAACACTTCAAGAAGTGTGTGCTTACTCAATCGAAAACAGTAGGAGAGATAGGGGAGCTTACCACCTCTGTCCAAAGCATGCAAGGCTTGTGGATGAGAGAATGAGAGGGTCTCAATCCTTTGTTTCCATGATGTTCATCCTATGCTCACCCTGTTGGAGTGATGGAGTAGTGGATTGTTACAATGGAGTGAAGGGTGTTGTTGTAAAGCTTGGAAGTGAATGCTCAAAGCATGGGGAGAGTACCAACTTGTTCAAAACTTATGTTGAAGAGAACCATTGATGAATGGATGAAGAATATGAAGGAGAAAATGAAAAATGAGCATATTGAGGTTGGCCAACCAAAGAGGGACATTACTCTTTGATTTCTAATTGAAAACATAATGCCTCTGCAATCTCTACCCACATGAATTTTATAGGGATGTAAGCATGTCACGTGGATTTCCCTGACAAAAACATCCCCACTGACATGCCAACAAGGTGCCAAGTGGAATGCAAGTAGCGAGCTTAAGTGGAAGTAATCCTCTGCCTTTGATTTTCAAAAGTGTAAGGGGGTAAAAGGGAATTTGCGTTAGGGGTGCAAATTCATGTTCATAAAACAAGATCTCTCTTCTTTGTATAAATGCAAAGGAAAAACTATTAAGAACTAAGGAAAAATAAAGAATTTTTCTAATATATACAAAAGATAGAAGGGAAAGAGCTCAAAAAAAGATGTTGAATTAACTGAAGTCAAAAATATGTGAACTCCGAAGATTTCCATGAGTAAAATCAAAACTGCCTAAAAACGGGGTCCACCAATGCTGCAAATTGAGCTTAAATGGCTAAAAACTTTATCTCATATTCTATATAACTGAAGTGTATCTCAAAATGGCTCTTAAGTACATGGAGGTGGCACTGAAAATGAACTTAAACTGGAAATATCCTCCCCATGAGAAAAGAAAAAAACCTAAAAACAGGAGCCACCACTAAAGCAAATTGAACTTTGAATGCTCCAAACTCATCCTTTTGATATGTATGATCAAAAGACCCTCAAAATAGATGTAGAATTGTGAATGTGATCTCCATAAAACTTAAAAATGACTTTAAATCACTCCAAGTCAAAAAAACATGACACTCTGGATGACTCCCACTATCTTCAGTTGAACTTCACCTATGTTTTTGTTCATGATTTTCATCAAAGGTAATTGTATGAGGGTGATCCCATAATACTAGTTTACAATTTTTGGGCAAACTAGACACCAAACTAATTTTTTTAAACGATATCTTCAATTTTAGGCTCCTATAGCGACTAAAACGTGAGGAATTTGAAGATGATGAAAACTAGTGTTTTGTGACGTTTTGTCTATAGATTCTAAACATATTTTTTTCATTTTTTTTGGAATCAGATTGCACTTATTTTTCCATCTTCTTCGAAAACTAGTTTTTTTTTAAAAAGCATTTTAAAGGAGTGACGTTCACCATATACAACATAAATTTTTTTGTATGAAGGATAAAATTCTAATTTTTTTGAATTTAGATTTTTAACTACGATATCTAGCACTTTCATTTGGTTTTATAGTGTTTTATTGAATATTTTTTCCTCAATCAAGTTTCGAAGTGAAACCAATTACAATTTAGACATAGGCGGACTGTATACAACATAAATTTTTTTATATGTATCGAAATTTAAAAAAAACATTAATGGTTCAAGGACATGAATACCCAGCCTGAACATATTTTTCCAAATTTTACTTTGATAATCTACTACTTTTCCACATGTGCAGAATAGAGAGATTTATTTTTGGTGAAAAACCTATGTTTAATAAAACTAAAATAGCATATACATAATAAAACCAAAACATATTAAAATTATATTTATTGGATAGCTCATTCTGAGGACTACCATAATCATTTGAAATAAATTTTAAATGAATTCATTTGATCCCCCAAAAGGTAAATCATAATTTATTTTTTATCAGCATTTTGATAGGTGTAAAGAAGGCTCAGTTATAGGTATGGTTTAAAACTAGCGAGGTTCTATCCAAGGGGGTTCGATCTAAGGTAGTTTGATCAAACCCTCTTCAATTGGAATCCTTAAAATGGAAACTTTTAAGACTTAAATCATTATATTTTCTAAAAATATATGATTTCAGCAAAAATCAGTTCCTCATATAAATTGTAAACCAGCTTTGTGGGATCACCCATGATCAAATATTAAAGATAATCAATGTGATTATCTTAATATTTAATATGTATTTGTTCTCCTTCTTTCACATTTACATGTTAAATATTAAGGTAAAAATACCTTAAATATTTAACAATATTGTTGATCTTTTTGTATAATCATGCAAAGAAGAATAAGTGAAAAACTCCTTCACTAGCACATGCCCAAATGTTAAAATCAAATGATGTTGATCTTTGTTTAAAGTCAAGTGATAATATTAAAGATAGTATTATCAAACCCTAAACTCATGGCTCCCTAATGGTGATTAGGTATTTTCACTTAATAATTCAAGACCATTGGAATCTTCAATAATGAGAATTGAGTTTTTGACTAAAGCATAAGCAAAAATCCACTCAAAAAGATAACGTATCGAGTAAAACTCTCAAACCCTAAACCATTCCTTTCATTTTTTGTTTTGAATTTTGGAGAAAATTTAGCTACACCACTACTAACTAGGGCTTGGAGCTTGGCCTACATCATTTCTTGTCGATTCTTTATCATTCTCATGTTGTTTCAAGTGATTTTCTAAGGGATTCTATAAGAAAAATGCATGGTAAGTGTTTTTCTATGAAAAAATTGAGTGTTTTTCTCCATTTTGAAAGCTTTAAAAGCCTTCTTGGTTGTGGCTTTGACACATTTCTTAAATTCATTTTTTTAATTTATCCTCTATAGGGTTTTGAGGCTTCCATGAGATGGATTTTGATTTGAGTTTTTTCGAGAGAAAGTATGGAAGAAGCCCATGAGTTTATATGTAATTTTCAACAGTGTAAAATTAGGTAAGCACAAATCTCCTACTCCTCTCTCATTTTGTATTAAAACAAGCTCGATTCGAGCTTAATAAATTGTAAACAAGTAACCCTTTTTCTTTTTGATTCTTTTTTGTTCCTCTGAAAACCTTCATGGTTTCCTGGCCACGATTGCACTCTTATTGGGTACTTCAATTTGGTAGAAATGAAAGCCTTCTATAGGTCACTAGCCCTATGTTATTGGCTGCATTATTAGCACCTTTGACTTCCATGGATTCCATTTTCATTTTTTTATCTTCATGCATTTGTTAGAATACACTATGGTTGCGACATTATATTTAATTTTTTGGTATTTGTGATTCTTCATGGCCATAGCCATTCATGCATCTTTGGGTGATTTCATTTGTGGTATGACAAAAGATAGTTTTGTGAACAAACCCCAAAAAGAGATGATACATATGATATTGATGTGATATCTTATGATTACCTTGATTTATCTTCTCTTTGGCTCTCTATGTTTTTTTAATGGAAAACTTACTATGTTGATTCATCAAATTGTTTGTGAACATTTACTTATTCTTCAGAGATCTTGTTACTAGGGCTTATTACATTTATGAATGTATTCCTAATGTTTATGACTATTTTTTGTGTTGTATGAGTGGCAACACAAAAGCTATCTTTTATCCTAGTATGCCCCTTGACTCTCAACACTTTATGACTGTACTTTAACATGTATGTTGCATTGTCAAGTTGTAGGGCTATCACCTTGATCTATAGTGTAAAACTGACCTTGAGTGTTTCTAATAATCATTTAAATAGTGTGATTTCTTTGGTACAATATTTTCACAAATATTTGTACCTCTCTTTGTTTATCAAGGTGATTATATTAATGTTTTTCTTATGACAAGTACTTTTCCATCATATGTAATAGTTGAGCTAAATTGGTTAAGATATAGATTGTTTTCTTGTCATCGAGAATGATGATATTTCTATTCTATATGACGTCCTATTCATTGTATGTTTCTCAAATCATTCTTGTGTTGGATCTCAATTGTGATCTTGGTTTGTCCTTGATGGGTTATCCCACAAAGTTGGTTTACAATTTCTGAGAGATTTTGATTTTTGTTGAAATCACAAATTTTTAGAAAATATAATGATTTAAGCCATAAAAATTTCCATTTTAAGGACTCCAATTGAAGAGGTTTTGACCAAACCTCCTTAGATCAAACCCGCTTAGATAGAACCCCCTAGTTTTAAACCATACCTACAACGAAGTTTCTTTTACACCTATCAAAATGCTCATAAAAAATCACTTTTGATTTAACTTTTGGGGGATCAAATGAATTCATTTAAAATTTACTTGAAATGACCATGGTAGTCCTCAGAACGAGCTATCCAATGAATATAATTTTAATATGTTTTGGTTTTATTATGTATTTTTTTTCTAGTTTTATTAAACATAGGGTTTTCATCGAAAATCAAGCTCTTTGTTCTACACATGTTGAAAAATAGCAGATTATCGAAAAAAAAAATTCAAAATATGTTTGGGCTAGGTATTGATGTCCTTGATCCATTAAAAAAATAAAAATTGAATTTCGATACATACAAAAAGGTTATGTTCCATACAGTCCGCCTATGTCTGAATTGTAATTGGATTGACTTCGAATGTTGATTAAGCAAACAATATTTAATAAAACACTATGAAACCAAATGAAAGTGCTATATATCATAGTTACAAATCTAAATTTTAAAAAAATATAATTTATCCTTAATACAAAAGAAATTATGTTGTATATAGCGAGCATCACTTCTTAAAAATGTTGTTTTTTTTTTAAAACTAGTTTTCAAAGGAGATGGAAAAAGAAGTGCAATCTAGTTCTAAAAAAATTGAAAAAAATATATTTATAATATATAGAAAAAATGTCACAAATCACTAGTTTTCATTATCTTCAAATTCCTCACAGTTTAGCCGCAATAGGAGCCTAAAAGTGAAGATTTAGTTTTAAAAAATCAGTTTGGTGTCTAGTTTGCCCAAAAATTGTAAACCAGTATTGTGGGATCACCCTGATGATAAATCCATGTATTTGAGTCTCATGGTTTGACTACTTCAGATTCAGTCTCTCAGGATCTTTATACTCTCCATATTTAGTATTCAGTTGTCTTATTGATGATATATACTTGTTGGCTCTTAATGTTTACTGTCGGTTCATCTAGTGATACACTTGGTTCATGGAATGCACTTTCAAGTTTCAGTTTTTATATGTTGGTACTGATATTTGACATGGTGTTCATTATGACAGGGCATGCATTACTTTTAGATGTGACTTAGTTATCTTGATAGATACAGGTTATTAAAGCTAATCATGTTCTTTCTAATTTAGTTTTAGGTTTAGGTATATGCAATAGGTATATTGTTTCAGATGATTATTCTTTCAGGTTGATCTTGGTTTGGGATTTTGTACATGGTCATTTGATGCTATATCCTCTTGGCATCTTTTTGTCTCCATGGTATCAATGGTTATGACTCATTGATTGATATATATGGCACATGAAATTTGGTTTATTATTTATATGTATTGCCTTAACAAGAAATTACCCTATCTAAGGATCCGAGCATTATCATTATTGACTCACTTTGTTCTAAAATTATTCGTCATTGGAATTCTTTAAATCTTGGCTCATTTCAAAGGAAATCTTGAATGTCACATGGCAGTGACAAAGTACTTGACAACCACTATTTTTTCTTGGTTCATTCCTTAAGTCTTGAATTGGAAAAATTCTTATTCAAGTATTATCACCTTTACCTATTTTCATAAAATTTTATTATCAAAGGTCATTTTTTTGAAATATATAGAGGTTTCAACATCTAAAAGGAGGGTATGTGCAGGATCATGATGGGCCAAAAAGTGGCGATATGTAAGCCATATGATGGCCCATGTGGCTGGTGACTTTTTTTCTACCCAAAATTGATGAAACGAAAAGGGTTTTTAGAGGAGATTCTCAGCTTTCCACCAATATAAATTATGTTTTACTTTTAATTTAATAAATAATTATTATTCATTTTCTATTAGAATTATGAGTAAAGTCCTGATTGATAGGTTGATTGAAAAACATCTATAAATTTCAAATGGTATCACATTTTTTGAATCTAAAACATGTGTCACATTATATGCTTCACATAATATAGGATTAAAAAAATAAAAATTGAATTTCATGAATTTTTGACTAAGTTAAGGTGGTTAGACATACGAGCTTTTATTATTTTTTAAAAATTTAATAAAAAAATCATAATTAATTATTTACTTGGAAAAATATTGTAAAAAAATATGCATCAGATCGGGACATGAGTCCTCTACTTATATCTAAAATCTTATAAAAAAATATTATCATTTTATTGTGGTTAGGGTGGTCAGATAGACACCTACTTCTTATTTTTACCCCGAAATTTAAATACTACTACATTGAAATTTCAAATTTTTACCAAATAGATTTTTTTTTTTAAAATAAAGTTCTAGTAGTTTAGAAACTACATTCAATTTTCTACAGATTCAATTTTTACATTTTTCTAAAAAAATATAGATAACTTATTCAAATTTTTACATCAAGTTGTCTAACTCTGATTTTCTATTTTTTTATTGCCACTTAAGGGCCTCTTTTTTCCATGATGATCCTACAAATACCCAGGAATTAAACCCTATCGGGTTTCCTTAAGTCTTCATTAATTCGTGATAGTGAATTTGACTTGGTGTAAAGTCTATTGCATAGAATTCATGGCTAAGTGCAATCGACAACCATTATATGTCTCTTTCCTTGTCATTTTTTGAAAATCATTGGACTTTGAATAAAGGTTTTTAAGTGACAATATGGATCAACATATTAGGAGCAATAATCAAGGGATTATTGTGTCGGCCTCCATGGTAATTAAAACATTTTTTGTGTTGGCCTCCAAGGTGATAATTGACAGTGGTCTTAAATTCATTATAATGTTTTATTAAAACATGTTCTTTGTCATTTCAGAGTTCAAGGTTTATTTCATTGTGGGAAATTCATCGAATAAATTGATGGAAGAAAGGTTAGGGAGAAAATTATTTGTAGTTTCTTTCATTTTTTCTTCTCGGCTATGTATCAAACCCTAAATGCCATTGAGATCGTTGTTGACTTTTTTTCCACCATGTTTAGCATGATTACTTGCAGTTGTTGGTGTCTACACTTAGTCAATACATTGAGAATTGGTGTGTTATCTTTCCCACCACCATGGAGTCAATGTAATTGTTGTTCTTCTATGTTTCTACTAGCTGAAATGTTAATGACATAATGCACTTCTCTTGGTATAAGCATTGAGGGGTATTTTTGCTTAGTTTGATGTTTTTCATTGGTCTAGGGCACAAAGGATGAAGGAGATTAGATTGTGTTACCTATTGGGTTGGTAGGTGCTTCTAATTAGGTTATCATCTCTTATTTTTGGTTCCACTCTTCATTATCAGGTATTCTTCCTTCTGCTCGAAGATTATTTTTTTTAAATGGGTAAGTTACTAGTTCTTTTCTCGATTTCAAAAAGGAATAAATGGGTTATTTGAGTATCTCTAATAGTAATGGCATGCTATGATTTTGGTCTCATTTTTTCCTTTATGGGTATTCTAAAATTTTCTTGGTTCTTTCAATAAAAATTGGCATAGTGGGAGATCAAGTTTGTTCCTGGCAGTTTGTGATATTTGATTGGCTCTTGTACAAATTCATGTGGTTGAAGGTGTTTTTCTTTATGGAATAGGTTGTTAATGATTTTTCCTCCTGCCATAGGTTTAAGGGTTTTTGGAATCATTTCAGGGATAATGTTCAGCTTGTGCAAAGTCCTTCGAAAAAGATAGATGGTTTATTATTGGTGTATTTTGGCATTTCTTGAAAAATATGATATTTTTGGTACAAACTTTGTTACTGTTAGGGTTCAAAAAAACAAAATTGTTATGACACTTTGTATTGCCTGAAAACCCTTGGGTGAAGATTCGAAAAGAAAGATGTTATTTTTAGAAAAATAAATGCACAGTGATTGATCACTGGTTTTATTGTATTGATTGTTCTTGAAGAAGATATGTGATAACTTATGTAATTGAAAATCTGAAAAGAGAATGCATAGTGATAGTCTTGATATTTTAATATGTCTAGTATTTTAAAGGTTCGATTGAGAACCTTGAGGATATTAGGGGTATTTTATTTAGAGGCTCTTGTGAGTTGAAATGAAAACAAAAAAATCCTCTGATATATGTTCATACTGAAACTAAAGAGGGGTTGGTGATCCTTGAAATTGGTGTTTCTAAATAAGGGGTTGCTTTTCCTTGAGTGGGTGCTCTAAAATTTTCCTGTAAGGCATTGTAAGAAGTGATTTGAGAAATATAAGCCAATATGGCACTAGTTTAGGAGTGGTTTTTCTACATAGGAGAGTTTTCCACTTGGCAAATCATTTGTCTCTTGGTCTCTTTTATGATCTCTATGCTTCCTTATGATAATTTTGTAATGTTAATTATATTGCTGTGATCTTCTCTTTCCAATTCAACTAATTAGTGTACTTATCATTGAAATATTGAGAGCATAATTTGTCTATGTTTTATTTTCTAACATATTGCAAGAATGGTTTAAGACATTGATTCACCCCCCTCTTAGTGTCATTTTCACTCCAACAATTGGTATCAGAGCATGGGGTCCTCCTATACGTCTAAACCACCTAGGATTGATTCTGGTTTTGGAGTCTGTTAAAAATGTCTCAAGCTCGTGAAGGCACTTCTATGACTAGAGCTCCTTTATTTGATGGCACTTATTATGTGTTCTGGAAAATCAAAATGAAAACTTATTTGATTTCAATAGATCTTGATGTTTGGAGTATTGTTTTAAACAAGTATACTATCCCATCCACAATACCCACAAATGTTGCTAAGAAAAACAAGTATGAAAATGATGCTAGAGCCAAGCATACCATCTTGTGTGAATTGACTAAAGATGATTTTTTTAAAGTCATGCACTAAAAATCTACTCAGGATATCTAGGAAAAACTTGAAACCATTTATCAAGGAAATGAAAATTTCAAATTGTTGAAAATCCTTACACTCAAACATCAGTTTGAGGAAATAAGAATGAAGGATGATGAAAAATTGGTTGAATATTTCCTAAGAATAGATGAAATTATTACTGCTATGAGAGGACTAGGATAATATGTAAAAGAGTTCAATGTGGTTACAAAGGTTATTAGAACCTTACAACCTAAATTTGAATATAAGGTTTTATCCCTTGAAGAAAATAAACATTTTGATAAGCTTACCTTAGATAGTCTGTAAGGGATTCTCACTACTTATGAAATGAGAACAAGCAAATACAACTCAACTAGAAAAGAAACTGATTTTCCAACTGAAAAGAAAGAAAAAGTAGATGAAAGTAAATCAGAATATTCTGATTCAAAAGAAACCCACTTTGTTAGAAAAATTTAAAAGGGTTCTGGCAAATACAAGGGAAAACTTCCCTTTAAGTGTTTTAACTATGGCAAGATTGGACACTTTGTTTCCAAGTGCCCCTATGATGATCAAATTAGTGACACTGAGAAATCTGATAAACTGCCTAAGAAGAAGGCCTATAAACCTAAAAGAAAATTCAATTTCAAAAAGAAGAGTCTATTTAGTAAAGATGAAACTGAATTGAAACATAAGACTCTTTAGCTGAGGAAGGTGAAACTTTATTTATGGTTGAAGTCAAACAACAAGAAGAGACTAACAACAATTATTTAGAAGATGGTGAAATTGATGTAAAAGGTGAATTAAAATGTGCCTTAAAGGAAATAAAGAGACTAAAAAACAAAATAATTTCCAAAGAACAAAAATCAAATCAAGTTCTTGCTTAAGAACATAAACCTAATCAAGAAATAATCTCTCTGAAAACTTAGTTTGAAGAAGCTAAGAGAGTTGAGGACTGTCTTCGTGTAACTGTAAGTTTCAAAGATCAAGAAATTCATAAATTGGAACAAGAAGTATTTTGTCTTATAAATGAAATTAGAAGGTATGTAAGTACCTTAAAACTTAATGAGATGCTTAGCAAGTAGAAATTGAATAAAGATAAAACTAGTGTTGGGCTTGAAAATGGTGAATGCTCAATCGATAGTTTAAAGTAAAAAAATTCTTCTGAAAACAAGAGTTCTAGTCCAAATAATCTTGAATCTGGTAAGAATCGTGTTTATTCCTTTAAGGATAGTAGAAAATCTTACAGATTCAATCCCTTCTTTTATGGCTACTATTTTTACTGCAACAAATTTTGCCATAAAGTAAGTACTTGCAAGCTTATGACTTCTAGAATACCAAAACTAGGACATAAGGAGTACTTTGGCTTTGCCAATCAGATCAGATGCTTTAAATGCAACACTTTAGGACATACTATCAAACAACGCAAAACTGATCTGCATAATAAACAACAGAAATCTAAATCAGTTTGGAGACCTAAAAATGTTAAGAGCCTAGAGCAAACAATGCTGGTCCAGACTGCATTTCACTCTAAAAATAAGGACTTATGGGTCCTAGATAGTGGTTGTTCTAACCACATGATATGTGACAAGGATAAATTCATCAAACTTGAAGATTATGTTGGTGGATATGTAAAGTTTGGTAATAACACTAGTATATAGATTAGAGGTAAAGGCCCACTTCTATTAAATGAGGATACACCTATGTACAATGTGTATTATGTGGAAAGCCTAAATCACAACTTGCTTAGTGTTAGCTAAATCTTTGATAGTGCTTATCATGGTATGTTTACTTCATAGGCATGTGAGATCAAGAACAAGTTTGGAAAAGTTGTTGTAGTTGGGAGAAGAACCAAAGGTAATGCTTATAATCTTCTTGACACCTCTCGTAATGATAACAATGAAGGTATGTGTCTAATGGGTCAAGTTGAAGAAAGTTGGTTATGGCATAAAATATTAGGACACATAAACCTTGAAAATATGGTTAGAATTAGAAAAAATTAGGATGTTAGAGGTTTACCAGTGCTTAACATACTAGAAAATTATGTGTGCAAATTTATTTGAAGTGGTAAACAAACTAGAGTTAGTTTCAAAACAAAAGAACATTCTTCATCAAAGCCCTTACAGTTAGTGCGTACTGATTTGTGTGGCCCAACTATAACTAGATCAATCAATGGTGAAAAGTAGTTTATGTTTTTTGTAGATGATTACACCAGAATAGTTTGGGTTACATTTCTTAAACATAAATCGGAGCCATTTGAAAGGTTAAAAATCTTTCATAAAATGGTTGAAAAGGAATCTAATTTAAAACTTAACTGCCTAAGATCTAATAAAGGAGGCGAGTTCACCTCTCAAAAATTTATTGATTATTATGAACAACATGGTATTAAAATGCAATATGCTGCAACTAGAACACCTCAACAAAATGGGATTGTTGAAGGGTATGTGTACGATCATCATGAAAAAAATAGGCCCTTAAGTGGCAATAAAAATTCAAAAAATCAGAGTTAGGCAACTTGATGTAAACATTTGAAAGAGTTATCTATATTATTTGAAAAATATGTAATAATATAATCTATAGAAAATTGAATATAGTTTATAAAATACTAGGTTTATTTAAAAAAAGAAAAAAGATATTTGGCAAAAATTTAAAATTTCAATATAGTAGTACTTAAATTTCAGGGAAAAAATAAGTAGGTGTCTGTCTAACCACCCTAACCACAATAAAATGATAATATTTTTTTATAAGATTTTAGATATAGGTAGATGACTCATGTCTCAGAGTGATGCATATTTTTTTGTAATTTTTTTCCAAGTAAATAATTAATTATGAATTTATTATTAGAATTTTTTTTAAAAATAAAAAATCGTATGTCTGACCACCTAACTTGGTCAAAAATTCATGAAATTCATTTTTTATTTTTTTAATCCTATAGTATGCGAAGTATAGAATGTGACACATGTTTTGGATTCAAAAAATGTAATATCATTTGAAAACTATAGATTTTTTTCAATTAGCCTATCAATCGGGACTTTAGTCGTAATTCAAATAGAAAATGAATAATAATTATTTATTAAGTTCAAAGTAAAAAATAATTTATATTTTTGGAAAGCTAAGAATCTCCTCTAAAACCCATTTTTGTTTCATCAATTTTGGGTAAAAAAAAAGTCATCAACCACATGGGCCATCATATCACTTACATATCGCCACTTTTTTGCCCATCATGATCCTGCACATACCCTGAACGTAAAAACAAAAAAGTAAAGGAAATGACAAGAACTATGTTAGATGAGGCTAAGTTGCCTAACATGTACTGGAAATAAGTTGTTCATACACTTGTGTATATTCTAAACAAAGTGCAACTTAGGGTGAAAACAAAATACACTCCTTATGAATTGTGGCATGGAAAAATTGCCTCTTTAAAACATTTTAGGATCTTTGGCAATAAGTTCTATATCATAATAGATGATGATGATCTAGGTAGCTTTAAATCAAAATGTGATGAGGGTATCTCTTTGGGACACTCAACAAATAGTAAAGCCTATAAATGTCATAACAAAAGGATTAATAAAATTGTTGAGGCAATCAATGTGAAAGTTGATGAAAGTTCACATTTAGGAACTGATCTTGTGCAATTTGATGAGGAAGAAACGAAAAAAGAACTTGAAATAAAATCTTAAAATGTTGAAACAACAAGTCCTAAACATGATGAAACAACAAGTTATGAAAAATGTGTGCCCAAAAATCCTTCAAAATATCTTGCTAGATATCATCCTACATATCAAATTATTGGGGATAGATATGTAGGAGTTCAAACTCAAAGAAAGGATGCTAAAAATAAAGAACAAGCTCAAATAGTAGAGCAAACAACCTTTTCTTTAGTTACTGAATTTGAACCTAAAAACTATGATGAAGCTCTCATAGATGAATGTTGGGTTAATGCTATGTAGGATGAAATAAATTAGATTGAGAAAAATAAAACTTGGGAATTAGTCCCAAGACCCGATGACAAGAATGGCATTGGTGGAAAATGGATTTACATAAATAAGCTTGATGAAAATGGCAATGTTGTTCACAACAAGGCAAGGTTTTTCTACAAAGGCTACGCTCAACAATAAGGTATTGATTTTGCTGAAACCTTTGCACCTATTTCCAGACTAGAATCTATTAGAATATTCTTGGCTAATTTTGTTTATAAAAACTTCAACTATTTATCAAATGGATGTCAAAACTATCTTTTTGAATGGGTATTTAGATGAAGAGGTCTATATGGAACAACCTGAAGGGTTTGTTTGCAAAAATAATCCTAATCATGTTTACAGGTTGAAAGAGGTACTATTTGGCTTAAAAAAAACACCTAGAGCATGGTACTCTAGGTTGGATAATCACTTGACATCAAATGGCTTTTTTAGAGGGAGTGTTGACAGCAATCTTTATGTTAATATTAAAGGTATTGATATTTTGGTTGTTTAGATTTATGTTGATGATACCATATTTGGCTGCAATAATGTTGATTTAAGCAAAAGATTCTCTCATATTATGGAATCTAAATTTAAAATGTCATTGTTGGGATAATTGACTTTCTTTCTGGGTCTTCAAGTTTCTCAACATGAAAATGGTATATTTCTATCTCAAACCAAGTATGCTAGAGAGTTTCTTAAGAAATATCAAATGGATGAATTTCATCCAATTAGCACTCCAATGGTTACAGGTTTCAAACTCACTAAGGTTGATGATTCTCCTGATGTAAATCAATCTGAATATAAATCAATTATTGGTAATCTATTATATTTAACTACTTCTAGACTTGACATAATGCAGGTAGTTTGCATGGTTGCAAGGTTTTAGGAATCACCTAAGGAGTCTCATGTTATTTTTGTTAAAAGGATCTTTAAATATGTTCAGGGCACTCTTGATTATGGACTTTGGTATCCTAGAAGCAATGATTTTTCTTTAATTGCTTATACTAATGCTAATTGGGTTGGTTTTTTTGATGATAGGAAGAGCACCAGTGGTGTTGCATTATTTATTGGTGATAATTTAGTGGCATGTCACAACAAGAACAAGAATCTATTTCTCTTTCCACTACTAAGGTAGAGTACATAGGTGCCACTTCTTGTTGCACTCAAGTTCTCTGGATGACACAAAAATTATCTGATATGGGTATTATAGTTTCTAAGCTTATATTTATTGTTTGTGATAACACTAGTGTGATTACCATTTCTAAAAATCATGTTATGCACTTTTGCACTAAACCAATTGCTATCAAGTTTCACTTTTTTCATGAAAAAGTGTTGGCTAATGAAGTGTGTTTACAGTTTGTTGCTTCACAAGAGCAAGTTACTGATATTTTCACTAAGCCTATATCCAAAGAAGTATTTGAAAGGCTGGGACTTCAATTGGAAGTTATCTCTCAATCTTTTCTTCATTGACTCAACCATTTTTGGCTTAGGGGGAGCATGTTCCAATTTTTATTCTTTTACAACTCTCTTGCAAATTGTGTTTGTTGTGCTATTGCTCTACTTGTAGCTGGTTCTTATGGTATTTGGTTGGCTTCTCAGTTGTGTTTCATGGAATTCCACATTTTCCTCTTTTATCCTTTGTCATTAAGGCAAAAATGGGGAGAGTCATTTGTGTTTTTCCATCAAGGACAAAGGGGGAGTTTGTTGGATTTTAGTTGTGATCTTGGTTTGTCCTTGATGACAAATCCACTTATTTGAGTCTCATGGTTTGACTACTTCAAATTTGGTCTCTCATGATCTTTATGCTCTCCATATTCAATATTCAGTTGTCTTATTCATGATATATACTTGTTGGCTCTTGATGTTTACTATTGCTTTATATGGTGATACACTTGGTTCATGTCATGCACTTTCAAATTTTAGTTTTTACATGTTGGTAGTGATATTTGACATGGTGCTCATTATGACATGGCATGCATTAGTTTCAGATATGTGACTTAGCTATCTTGATAGATATAGGTTATTCAAGTTGATTATGTTCTTGCTAATTCAGTTTTATGTTCAGGTATATGCAACAAGTATATTGTTTCAGATGATCATTCTTTCAAGTTGATCTTGGTTTGACCTTTTATACATGTTCATTTGATTCTATATCATCTTGGAATCTTTTTATCTCCATGGTATCAATGGTTATGACTCGTTGATTGATATATATGACACATGAAATCTGGTTTATTGTTTATATATATTTCCTTAACAAGCAATTACCTTGTCTAAGGATTTAGGCATCATGGTTATTGACTCACTTTGTTCTAAAATTCTTGGTCATTGGCATTCTTTGAACCTTGGCTCATTTCAAAGGAAAGCTTGAATGTCACATGGTAGTGACAAAGTACTTGACAACCACTATTTATTCTTTGTTCATTCCTTAAGTCTTGAATTGGAATAATGCTTATTCGGGTATGATCACCTCTACCTATTTTCATAAAATTATATTATCAAAAATCACTTGTTTTAAAGATATAGAGGTGTTAGAATCTAAAAGGAATTAAACCCTATTGGATTTCCTTAAGTCTTCATCAAGTGGCGATAGTGAATTTGACTTGGTGTAAAGTCTATTGCATAGAGTTCTTGGCTGAGTGCAATCAATAGCCATCATATGTCTCTTTCCTTGTCGGTTTTTGAAAATCATTGGACTTTGAATAAAGGCTTTTAAGTGACAATATGGATCGACATATTAGGAGAAATAATCAAGGGATTATTGTGTCAGCGTCCATGGTAATTAAATAATTTTTGGGTCGGCCTCCAAGGTGATAATTGATAGAGGTCTTAGATTCATTATAATGTTTTATAAAACATGTGATTTGTCATTTTGGACTTCAAGTTTTATTTCATTGTGGGAAAATCATCAAATGACTTGATGGAATAAAGGTTAGGATAAAAACTCTTTGTGGTTTCTTTCATTATTTCTTCTCGATTATGTATGAAACCCTAGCTGCCATTGAGATCGTTGTAAACCCATTTGTCGACATGGTTAGCAAGATTACTTGCAGTTGTTGGTGCTTGTGCTTAGTCAACACATTGAAAATTGGTGTGTTGTCTTTCCCGCCACCATGGATTCAATGTAATTGTTGTTCTTCTATTTTTTTTCTAGCTCAAACATTAATGACAAAATTCACTTCTCTTGGTATAATCATTGAGGGTTATGGTTGCTTAGTTTGATGTTTTTCATTGGTCAAGGGCATGAAGGATGAAGGAGATTCGATGGCGTTACCTGTTGGGTTGGTAGGTGCTTCTAATCAGGTTATCATGCTCTCTTATTTTCGGTTTCACTCTTCATTATTTATTATTCTTTCCTCTAATAGATTTTTTTTTTTAAATGGGCAAGTTACTAGTTCTTTGCTCAATTTAGAAAAGGAATAAATGGGTTATTTGAGTATCTCTAACAGTAGTGGCATGCAATGATTTCGGTTTCATTTTTTCCACTATGGGTATTTTGAAAAGTTCTTGGTTCTTTCAATAAAAATTAGCATAGTGGGAAATGAATTTTGTTCTTAGCACTTTGTGATATGTCATTGGCTCTTGTACAAATTCATGTGGCTGAAGCATTTTTATTTAAGGAATGGGTTGTTAATGATTTTTCCTCCTGCCATAGTTTTAAGTGTTTTTTGAATCATTTTAGGGATAATCTTTAGTTTGTGCAAAGTCCTTCGAAAAAGACAGATGGTTTATTATTGGTGTATTTTGGCATTTCTTGAAAAATAAGATATTTTTGGTACAAATTTTGTTATTGGCAGGGTTCAAAAAAAAAAACTATTATGATGCTTTGTCTTACCTGAAAACCCTTGGGTGAAGATTAAAAAATAAAGATGTTCTTTTTGGAAAAATAAATACACAATGATTGATCATTGGTTTTATTGTATTGACTATTCTTGAAGAATATATGTGATAAATTTTGTAATTGAAAATTTGAAAAGAGAATGTAGAGTGATATTCTTGATATTTGAATATGTCTAGTATTTTGGAGGTTCGATTGAGAATCTTGAGGATATTAGGGGTATTTGATTGAGAGGCTCTTGTGAGTTGAAATGAAAAAAGAGAAATCCTCTGATATATGTGTGTACTAAAACTAAAGAGGAGTTGATGCTCCTTGAAATTAGTGTTTCTAAATAACGTGGGTTTATTTCTCCTTGAGTGAGTACTCTAAAATTTTCCTATAAGGCACTATAAGAGGTGATTTGAGAAATATAAGCCAATATGGCAGCAATTTAGGAGTGGTTTTTCTTCCACAGGAGGGGTTTCCACTCGATAAATCATTTGTCTCTTGGTCTCTTTTATGATCTTTGTTCTTCCTTATGATAATGTTGTAATGTTCATTATATTGTTGTGATCTTCTCTTTTCAATTATTAATGATTACATTCAACTAATGAATGTACTTTTCATTGAAATATTGAGAACACAATTTTTCTATGCTTTATTTTCTAGCATATTTCAATAATGGTTTAAGACACCGATTCACTCCCCCTCTTAGTGTAATTTTCACTCCAACAACTTGTATCTCTTTCATACATTATCCATGTTTCCCATGATGATTCTATTGCATTCTATGCATTCCCTTTACTTGATCATAGTAGCCCCATTCCAATGCTTTGCTTGTGAAAGGCATTTCTTTGTTTCTCAACAATATATGGATGGAGATAACGTTACTTATAGTTCTTCAGAAGCAGGATTACTTCACTTATCTCTATTTTTTGTCCACTTTTACTTAAAATGCAGCAAGATGGTCCATTAAATAATATTCACATGATCTGAAGTATTCTTTCATTTTCACCACTATAAAAGCACATTCATTGTTTATCCATGCATTATTTGTTGATCTTTAATTCATAAAAATGGCACTATTGCTACTCCATTATTGTGATATTGTATGTATGCTTGTTAACTATTAGATTTATAAAATGTACTCTCTAGTATGTTGGGCTCAACCCTTGTGGGAGCCCATTTTACTCTACATACTAAAATGTTTGAATATGATGAACCAATAATGAAACATGTACTTGTACCTACATAGTGACCAAACAAGTTAGATAAAAACAGTGAATTCAATGTTCTTTTGATGATTTGATCTGGAAATTTTGCATTTATGTTTGGATGGATCAATTAATTTAATGCCTCATAGCTATAAATTATATGTATGTTGATAGGATATATGATTGGTTTCATAGTTGAAGCTCTAATAGAACCTTGTTCTAATCAACTACAAGTACTTCTAAAGATCGGGTATGAGAGGATTTGAAGATAAGAAGACCCATCTAAAGATAAGAGGATAAATGATCAACAACAACATTGCTAGGAAATTATGGATATTTTCCTTTTCATGTTTTCTTTGCTATTTTCGTCTTCAGATGTATAACTTACTTTAGTTGTCGCATTGAATTAATTGAGTCATTCCCATGACTTGTGTGAAACTTTTTAACATTTATTCTATCTTCAAAGCATGGAAGAATAATTTTTATGCAATATTGTATGTCCTTTGATTGTTTTTAATGAATAAAATACATCATTACTATGTAATTTTTATAAATCTTGTTTGTTGTGAATTTTTCATAAAAAATTGAATCTTAGTTAAAATCATTCATTTCAAATGAACTATCAGCATAAAAAAGAATGCACCTTTAACCTTAAATTGAATCAATTGTTCTAGCTCTACCAAATTGAGCTGAGGTGAAATTTTGGTAACATTCTCATGATTTTTGTTGAATGCTTTCCTATAAAACATGCCAAATCAGCTGTCTTTTATATACATTGGGCATGGAGTCCATTTTTGTCTTTTTATGACTCAGAGAACCTTGTAACTCAGTTTCTAAAACCATACAACAACAAACAAAATTGAAAGAAACTAGGATGTTTCTATTTAATATGGAGCCCAAAAATATGTGCAACATTTGCACTTATTGAAAGAAAAATAGTTTTGAAATGAAATGTGTCATGAGAACATATTGAAAGAAAACAACTACTCTACTATGTACATCTGCAAACTTTTATCCTTAATAGCATTGTTTGAGGTGAATCTCCTTGACAGGGGTTGGAAACACCTCTCCATCCAATTTTGAGAGATGGAATGAATTATGTTTTATGCATTTTGTGATAATATATGGGCCATCCCACATAGCATCAAATTTTGTGTGTTTACCCGGTTCACTCTTGAGTTCATCCCATTTGAAAACTAAATCTCCTTGTTCGAATATCCTTGTGACTATTTTTCTATCAAAATTTCATTTTAATCTGAGCTTGATGAATCTTTAGTTTCCTTAATGCTTCTTTTCTTATTTCCGCTAGGTCCATTAGTTGTTATAGCCTAATCTCCATAGGTTCCTAATCAAGCAAGTCTAGTTCTTTGATCATACTTAATGTAGGAAACTCAACTGGGATAGGTATTTTATCCTCTTTACCATATGTTAGAATGTAAGGTGAGTTACCAATTGCTCTCTTAGGTGTAACCCTATCAACCCATAAGGCTAGTTTCAGTTTATCATGCCAAGTCCTTTGATTATCTTGAATTTATTTCTTGATGATTTTGATCAAGTTCATATTTGTGGACTCTACCTATCCATTACCTTGTGGGTAATAGTTTGAGGAATTATTTTGATAAATATTATGCTTTAGTGACCAATCTAAAAAATTTAATGCTATGAATGTGAAAGCATTATAAAAAATTATTGAATCTGGTGTACCAAACCTAGAAACCAATTCTTGATATAAATTCAAGACAAATGTCTCATTTGCATCCTTCAATGCAACTGCTTCAGTCCACTTTGTAAAGTAATTTGTAACTGTTAGTATCCATTTATTCCCAACACTTAAAGGTGGATTTATAGGGCCAATGAAGTCAAGTCCCCACTTGCCAAAGGGTTGCTCCACCTAAATTGGATCTAGAGGTAGAGTTGTAAGCTTTTGCATTCCTAGAAAAAACTGCATATTTGTTACATTTCCTAACCCAAGCATGGACATCTTTAATTAAATCTAGCCAATAATAGCTAGCTCTAATTATCTTCAGAGCTATGGTTCTTGGTGTAAAGTGGCCTACAGTGGGTCCATCATGAAACTCTTGCATAATTTTATCAATTTGTTATGATTCAATGCATCTTCAAAGAATACTATTAGGGTATGTGTAGGATCATGATGGTCCAAAAAGTGGTGATATGTAAGCGATATGATGGCCCATGTGGTTGATGAATTTTTTTCTACCCAAAATTGATGAAACGAAAATGGTTTTTAAAGGAGATTCCCAAATTTCCGCCAATATAAATTATTCTTTACTTTGAATTTAATAAATAATTATTATTCATTTTCTATTTGAATTATGACTAAAGTCCTGATTGATAGGCTGATTGAAAAACATCTATAGCTTTCAAACGGTATCACATTTTTTGAATCAAAAACATGCATCACATTTTATGCTTCATGTACTATAGGATTTTAAAAAATAATAATTTGATGAAGTTTTGACCAAGTTAAGGTTGCCAAACATACGAGCTTTTATATTTTAAAATATTGTAATAAAAAATTCATAATTAATTATTTACTTGGAAATAAATTACAAAAAAATATGCATCACATTGGGACATGAGTCCTCTACTTATATCGAAAATATTTGAAAATAATCTTATCATTTTATTATGCTTAGGGTGGTCAAACAGACACCTACTTCTTATTTTTCCTTGGAAATAAAGTACTACTACATTGAAATTTCAAATTTTCACCAAATAGATTTTATTTTTTAAATAAAGTTTAGAAACTACTTTCAATTTGCTACAGATTATATTCTTACATATTTTTGAAATAATATAGATAGCTTATTCATTTTTTTACATCATGTTGCCTAACTCTTATTTTTTAAATTTTCATTGCCACTTAAGGGCCTATTTTTTCCATGATGATCCTGCACATACCCATTATAATTCCTTCTATATAAAATTCCATCAGTTACAACATAAGGGATAGTTTGAAGCCTATAATAGCTTTATTTTGACTTGTCCAAGCCTTTAGCACAATAACCTATGAGGAAGTAATGGACCATTTGTTGAATCCGATTTGTTAATTTAACTAGGAAAACAACTTGTTCTTCATTGTTGAGCACTGTTTCAGCTTGTTGATCAATTTGTTTGTTGTTTTCTTCATTACCAAAAATTTGTTCACATAGGCCTTTAACTCTGAAAGCTTTGTGACTTTAATTTCAATGTTGTACTCCATCACTTTTGTGCTCCAGCTTGCTCTTTTATCATTAACGTCTTTGTTGAGAAAAAAGTCTTTAATTGTTGAGTGAGAAATCATTAGCTGTATTTTTTTATTTGACAGGTCATATGCCTAAATTTCTTATAGCTTATTTCTATAACTAATAAATTCTTCTCTACGAATGAATATCTAGCTTCATAATCATGCAAAACTTGACTCAAGAAAGCTAGAGGTTGTTCTAGTCCTTTGTTTTGCTAATAGAGCATGGTTGTAATTGTATCAACACTTCCAAACATGTATAATATGAAATCTTTATCAAAATTTGGATTAATAAGTGTTGCGGATGCTACAAGTGCCTGCTTAATTTGTTCAAAAATGGTCATACCTTCCTTAGTCTAATGAAGTGGAATGTTCTTTCTCATCATGGTTGTAAGTGGCTGCAATAAGCCTACAATGTTAGGAATGAATCTCCTAATGAAGTTAATCCTACCTAGAAAACTCTACAAACATTTCTTATGTAGAGACAGGGGTAAAGCCAAAATTCTAGTGATACTTTGTGGGGCAATGGTGATACCATGCTTTGAAACAATATGACCCAAAATATTTCCTTCATGGACTACAAAAATGATCTTTTTGGGGTTTAGTGATGCTCCGTACTCTCTGCATGTTTCAAAGATCTATCTAAGATGAGAAAAAAAATTGTAAGATTTCTTTGAAAATATCGTAATATCATCTAAGTACACATGAACAAATATATTAATAATTCCTTGAAAGGCCATGTCCATTGCCCTATTAAAGGTTGTCCCTACATTGGACAAACAAAAGGGAATATTTTTTATAGACCATAGTACCCCACTTGGTGGTAAAGGTTATTTTGTATTGTTCTTTTTCTTTAACCAAAATCTGGTTGTACCCTGAATAACCATCCAACAATGAGAAATTCTTTGAACTTGAAACGACTTGGAATATCTACTCCATTGAACGCAATAGATAGTGATCTTTGAGTGAGGCTCTATTTAGATCGCAAATATCAACACACAACCTTATCTCTCTATTATTTTCCCTAATAGGTACCAAATTTGAAACCCAAGAATTATACTATCAGAAAGATAATACTACCTTCAATTAGCTTGTTCAATTTTGTTTTCATAAGATGCTCCAACTTTGGATTTAGAGGCCTCTACTTTTTTCTTACTGGTTTCGTGTTGGGTTGTAGCTCAATGTTGTGTTAAGGTAACTCAGGGTTAAAACCCTTCACATCTCCATATTCTCAAGTGAAATTGTCACTGAATTCTAGACATAGTAAAACAAATTCTTTCTATTCCTCTTTGTTATAGACTGTACCAAGCTTGAGAACATTGTCTCTAAATATTTCAATTGGCTTGTAGTGTTCCTGCTTCATTTTGATGTTGTATTTTTCTTTTCTAACTTGATCATCAGTGTTGAAAATTGATTCAAGGGTCACCAATCCCTTGGGTAGCTTATTAGACATTAATTGTAGAATCTGGTTATCATATTGCTCCTCAAGCTTATGCTAGTTTCTAGTAGAAAATTCTACTTCTTCTTTCAAGAAACTGATAGTTTGTTCATCGGTGTCAAAAACCTACCAACTAACCTTGTTATCTAGTATAGATGGTCTAACTACCACCTTTACATATTTATATACTTCAACATTATGAATATCAATTGGTATGCCATATTGTGAACCTATGGCAGCAGGATTATATGCCTCTTTATTCACACTTCGAGGAATAGACAACAAATTAAAAGCATCAAATTAGTCCATTAAATCCCAAGTTTTGTTCTTTTATAGCTTCAAAAACTCATTTTTAGTTACATTGAGGTTTCTTACCTGATTTTTTATCAACTCAAAATCATTGAACAATTGCAGACATTTGACTCATTTCTTTCTAGCCCATTCTAGGCCATGAATTAATGCTTCATATTTAGTTGTATTTGAACAACTGAAAGCAAAGTGAAGTGCTAAAAAAAAATTCTCTCCTTCAAGTGAAATCAGCATAGCTCCTCCACCAACACCTAATTTACTCTTTGAAACATCATAGTACAGCTTTCAAAGCTAATTAATCTATTGTTCAAGATGTTTTTTCTCTTTGACCATATTTGGAACAATCACATTAGGTTCCTTAATGATATAAATGCCCAAACCCACTTCATCCATGTGACTAAATGGATAAACCTCATGATTCTCATTTTCCCACTCATCTAATTTTATGTCAGACATGTCATCAATAGGTACATTGGGTTCAAGGTTCATGGATTAATCCTCATACTCATGGATGTGCATTTATAGGATTTGGAACATAAGGCTCAATATGATCTTTAGCTTGTGGTTCTGATTTGATAGTCACTCTAGTACCATATTTGGTCCTAAAACACATATGTGACCAATATAATGATAGATAACCACCTAGCTTATTTGTAAAGTCTCTAGAAAGGCAAATGGAAAAGAACGGTGGTAGATCAATGACTTAAATATCTTGTCGAATAGAAACGTCGGGACAAGCATGCAAGGTAAGAGGTAGAATTTTGATAACTCCAACAGACTTATTGGTTGTTCCATGTAATTGAACTACCCCTTTTGACAATGGCTCATATTCTAGTCCTAACTTATCTTCCAATTGTTTGGGCATAACTGAGATACTTGATCATGAATCTATCATGCAATTATGCACTATGTTTTCACCAATAATCAGACTAACATAAAAAGGTGGTGGTTTTACCTCCTGAGTTGGTTGTTCAGTCTTCTTTTATGGATTTTTTACAATAACTCTTGGTTTCTTCTTAGTGGATGCATCAAAAATAGATATCTTAGTGTATAGGAGTGAATTTGTACCCCTTATGCAAATTCTCCTTTTACCCTTCTCCACTTTAGAAAACCAAATTCAGAGGTTTAATTACACATAAGCCTGCTATCCTCACTCCACTTGGAACCTATTTTGAGCATCGGTAGGGGATTTTTCAAGGATGCCCACATGGCACATAGACATCCATGTGGCATGCTTATGTCTCTAGTAGATTCCTACAGCTAGAGTTTACAGAGGCATTACACTTCCTATTGGAATTTGAATTGTAATGCCCCCCTTTGGATAGCTCACCCGAATATGGTTGTTTCTTCATCCCTCTTCTTCATATTCACCTCTCACTCATTCATTTAAAGGTTGGTTGATATCTGGTTGAACTTTTTTTGATCTCTTGTTGATCTCTACACACTCATCCACAAGGTCTTTGCATTCACTCTAAGCATTGAAGCAATGTTTTAAACTCCATAGCAATAAGTTCATCACTCCATCACTTCAATAGAGAAAGTGTAGGACAACACCATTGCAGCAGAGGCTTAATTTCCTCTCATTTTCTCCTCCACTAGCCTTGAGCACTTTGGGTGGAAGTGGTAATCTCCTCACTCATATTCCCTATTATTTGGTTGAGTTAGCACATTATTGTTTTGTAGCCTTTTAGTGTTCTATTCCTTTCATTTCCCTCTTTTATCATATTATTTCTACATCGTTACAAACTTGGATGTCTATAGAAGTGGAAACACCAAAATGGGGGTCTGAGTGAGGTAGAGCCTAGGTATGTGCAGGATCATCATGGAAAAAATAGGCCCTTAAGTGGAAATAAAAAGACAGAAAATCAGAGTTAGACAACTTGATGTAAAAATTTGAATAAGTTATTTATATTATTTCAAAAAAAATTAAAAAAAGAATCTATAGAAAATTGAATGTAGTTTCTAAACTACTATACCTTTATTTAAAAATAAAAATCTATTTGGTGAAAATTTGAAATTGCAATGTTGTAGTATTTAAATTTCAGGGTAAAAATAAGAAGTAGGCGTCTGTCTGACCACCCTAACCATAATAAAATGATAATATTTTTTTATAATATTTTAGATATAAGTAGAGGACTCGTGTCTTGATGTGATGCATATTTTTTATAATTTTTTTCCAAGTAAATAATTAATTATGAATTTTTTATTACAACTTTTAAAAAATATAAAAGCTTGTCTGTCTAACCACCTTAACTTGGTCAAAAATTCATGAAATTCATTTTTTTTTTAATTCTATAGTATGCAAAGCATAGAATATGATGCATATTTTAGATTCAAAAAATGTGATACCGTTTGAAATTTATAGATGTTTTTCAATCAACCTATCAATCAGGACTTTATTCGTAATTCTAATAGAAAATGAATAATAATTATTTATTAAATTCAAAGTAAAGCATAATTTATATGGTGGAAAGCTAAGAATCTCCTCTAAAAATCCTTTTCGTTTCATCAATTTTGGGTAAAAAAAGTTGTCAGTCACATGGGCCATCATATGGCTTACATATCGCCACTTTTTGGCCCATCATGATCCTGCACATACCTGCCCTAAACAACCCCCCAACATTTTCCCTCCTTTTTTTTTGTAGGTGGAGATATCTTGGAGAAAACTAGCAAACACATTATTGTGTGAGATCATCGTCATCACCCTTGTAGCAATATACTTGTTTTATCATGTTCATTTGTATGTTTCATATTTAATAGTGTTATTTTTCTCCATTAGAAACTAGTAACTAGGTTGTTAGTCTATTTTTTAGTGGTCAAACCTTGTCTTCTTCATTTTTTGGCCATACGGACACCAGTGCACCTTAGAGACACGAGTATGTTGCGCTATTATCCTAGAACCATACTTTTTTCCTCTGACAGGGAGTTATTTGAGACAAAAAGTTGACCTGAAAAACTGATTTGCCTAGTCTCCTTTAGAATCTTGGGTTTGGAGGGTGATCGAAGGACCTTATAGTCCTCATCATTCTCATCCCACCTTTGCTAACATTTCATTTAAACTAAGATAAGTTAGGGAAGCCTATTGATCTCAATCCTCTATGACCTAGGGCCTTGGAATGGTTGGTACCCCTCTCTTACATTTTTGATAAACCTGGCATCAACCAACATCTAGTCATTTGTTGGTGTTTTGAGATTTTCCTCTTGTACCCTTTGATTATTGTACTCCTACGTGTTGTGAAGGTTTATGACCCTCACAACCCAGTCCATGACCTTTGGGTATATTGTTAGAAGAATTATATGACACCTTCTGATGGAGAAGATGAAGGTCACTTTGAATATCTCTACATGCCTTTTTATAGTTCTATGGTTGGCCTTTCCACACATGAGCAGGTACCATAGGAAAAGTCGAGATTCTTTGATGAAACTAACTACGTCCCTACTCCTTTTGTGTCACCTAAATCATCTTCCATTGGCAAGCATGAAGTTTTCGACATTCCCTCTGAATATGTTGCTAGTCTAAGCAAAGGGTTGGGTGCTTTACAAAATCACCTCCAAGGAGGGAAACCCAAAGTTGGCTAGGATTGCTAAAGTTATTTGTGAAATAAAGTATATGATAGGAAAATATTGAATAGGAATATAACTCCTAGCTAGTCTCATGGGTATGGCCAAAGCGTGCGCCTCTTCAAACCATGGTAGCATGATACGAGGGGGGCCCTTTGAAGAACATGAGAGGTATTTAGGAGTGTCAATGCCTCCCAGATCTATGTACATGGTCGTCACGGTCCCTTCCATCAATATCCCTACTGCTTTTGAAAGTTCAGAAACTATCTGAGTAAACAAAAACCCTCTGGGTTTCCACCTCCCCCTCTTTCCATCCCTAGTGGTGGGGGATTCAATGGGATGGTTGATAGAGGCTTTGGTACTGGTAACTTGAGTAGCAAAGGTGGCACTAGCAGGAATGGTTCTAGTGGAGGTCATGGTGGTGGCTTTGGAAGTGGTAGTGGCTCCACCGAAGGTCACACTGGTGGCAGTGGCATCAGTGGTGGCTCTAGTGGTAGTCGTGGCAGTGGTTCTGGCGATGGATCTGGTAGTAGTTCCACTGGTCCTATGTCTTCTATTGACCCAATTTTGAATACCCTTCTTTATAATATGGGGAAGATGCTAAACCATTTGGCGAACCTTTCCCAAGCTTTAGCCTAGCCTATCTTCTAGCCCTTCTTTTGACATATCGCATTGTCAGTAGCAATTTTAAACACTCCTTTCCCACAAGGAATGGAGATTCCCAAATTCAAGAAATACAATGGAAAAGGGGACTTGCAAATGCATGTGTCTTCCTTTAATGCCTTATGCACAAACTTCTTGCACCACGATGCATTGATGGAAAAACTATTCCCTCGATTTCATAGCACACTATTAGGAACTCTTTTTTGCAAATATCATACCCATTATCAAACCCTGATGTATAGAAGGTATTTAGAGGGAACTTACAAAGGCCTTGGCAATAAATTTTTTCCCTTATGAAGTAACCTTCTTTCATGCATTTCTGTGTGGCCTTCTAGGAATATCAGCAGATGATGGTTCAGTTCAAGGGACCTTCCTTGCACTCCTATCTTGAAGAGAATTCCATTGTATCAATCTCTAAAAAAGGGAAACTCGTTGTGAATGTAATAGCCACTATGGATAATAATAGCCTCAAACATGACCAAAAATTCACAAATTTATCAGAATCTTGTTCCACCATCTTACAAAAGTTGTTGAAGGATAAGATCATTACTTGCCAGGCCATAAACCCATTAGGGAACCCTACCTTAGATAGTATGAAGCGAATGCCTATTTTTAGTACTATTGAGTCAATGAACATGATACCGAACATTGCATGCACCTGCATCATGAGATACATGATCGCATTGAGGATGGTGCTATTCATCTTGATGGGAACAAATAGAATACAAAAAAATTAGTGGAGAAAGATAAGAGTGAATTGCAGATATACATGGACCCATTTTTGTCACATTTTTCTAACATGATTATCGATCTCTCTAATTTTGTTACCCAGCCTGAGGCATACGTTAACATGTTTGTTGTTGCCTCTTCTCCTTATCTTGCGACCAGTTTTTTGGATATAACATTCACTTTGAAATATGTGATGACAAACGATAAACCTTCTCCGCTATACATTCCTTCTCACCTCAATGGAAACATTGTGATGGGGGTCTTAGTCAACCCGAGTAGACTAAAATGTCATCACAAAGGAGACCCTATTTTTGAACTTCTTACAGAGGGAGGAATATGAAAAATTGAATTCCATCATATGAACACATGATATCCTTTCTCTTAAACCATATGGATCAATAGTGTTTCCCATCCTAGTTGGACCTAGGAATGTGGACATGGTTTTTGATGTTATTCCTGAGTCGAACCTATTCAGGGTGAAGCTAGGTATACCTTGGTTGGCTTCCATGAATGAGATTGCCTATGTAATTCATAAGTGTTATATTTTCCCATGAAGGTGTCATACACGTAGTGCATGATACTAGATACTAGCCTGTGGTGTCCTGTGGGGGATATTCATTGGATCACTTTTGGCCTGCTCCAATCAGTCCACTTCCACCAAGAATGGACCTACTTTACAAGAACTATGTGAAGTATAAGGCTAGAGGCAAGGGACAACCAAAGTTGACCCTTCGTATAGTAGATCAGCCAATTGCCTCCTCCTCCCAAAAGGGAAAGGAGAATCTTGATCCTTCTTGGGCTGCCTCATCCACCCCCTTTTCTAGGAGGAGTATTAGATGAGTAAGCCCGGTCTCTAACCATTGATTTTGATGGTACCTACTTGGTGTAGACCCAAGATCAATATATCAGATCTCCCTACAAAGCCTCCCTAACCCTGGTACTATTTGTATGGAAAGAAGAAAGGATCATAAAAATATTTTTCACTGTGGCCCCCATCGCTCCTACTCCTAAAGTAGTAAATGGGAAAAGGCCCACCACCAAGGTGCTAGAGTCGATTCCTCCTGTTGTTTCTAAACCTATTCCTCTTGCTCCCATCTAGGAGCCTATCCCTCCACTAGAAAAATTTGTGGAGGAAACTCCCATGGTTGATCTAGAGCCTTTAGTTCCTTTGCAACCTTCGGCCTCTAGTTTGAAGAGACAAAGAAACCGCCTTGTATGTGAGTGCAAGAGCCCGAAAAATGCTCTCCTAGCTGAGTAGACTACCTCACAAAATAAGGAAGAGGATACAACCGCTCTTGTATCAGGACCTTCTATTGTTTCCTCCTCTCTCACTTTTGTCCAAACCAACTCTATATCACTTATGGCTTCCATTGTGAGTGCACATGCATTTGGAAAGGTATAGGTGTTCATCGCTCCTTCGTTGGATCTGCCTCTATTGAAATTTTTTCTAGATGTCCCACCTTTCATGAAGTCTGTAGATATGATTAACACTTCCATTGTCTCTACTATGATTCTTGTCTCCTCTCCCTTTTCCCTTCTTGCTTCGTCTCTGGGGATTTCACCTCCTGCAATGAAGAAGAAGGTAGAGAGTGGTCCCTATAGCAATGAAGGACATAAGAGGAGCCCACCTTCCCTGAAAGTTGGTCTTGCATTGACTTGTTCTATCTTACTGACAGAACCAGTCCCAGCCTCTCCCAAGTTCATCACCCCTCTCGAATCTCTCAGTGAGCTTAGCGGTGAACCTCAGGTGAAAAATCCTTTGTCCACTAAGGTGAAACATGGCACTCCTGTTAAGTTCATGTTTAACGCAATGGATGAAGTTATAAACCTGTCATCAATCTTCATCGGTTCATTGACCTTAGGCTCATAAGCGTTGAACAACAAAAACCTAATAGGTCCTTCTTCCTTAGCCCTTGTTGTGAGAGGGTCATAATCTCCTCCTCTTAATATAACACCATTGTAGGCATGTTCTCCTTCCCCCTACGATGATCTATAGTGGGAGGTTGACAACCTCTTGGTTGATCAGTGTGAGTGGGAGACCCGTTCTTAATCTTTAGATTAGATGTGTGTGTGTTGTGATGTGTTCCCCAGTAATTATTCTATGTGTGCATGGATGAACCTTTTCAACCCTGCTGGTTCTTGGATATAGGCATGGTGTTTTTTTGGTAAACATTCCTCTATGTGTATCATCATTCTTCCATGTTTGTGATTTACTTTTGATAAATTGGGGACAATGCAAAGCATTGGGAGAAATTAGGATTCCTTCTATGTTGAGCCAATTTTATGTTTTTACTTTGTCTTTCATGCAATCTTCCTAATTTAGTTTGGGATTAATCATCTCTAGCCCTTGCACCATGGTTACCTACTATTTATACAAGCAAGTGTAGATCTAACCCCGCAAAACCAGATCCCCATGTGCCCTTTATTTGTGTTCTTTCTCCCTTTTTCTTTTGCTTTATCTTTCTCTCTTCTTTGCTTGAGTTGTCCCTCTCATGTGTGACAACGCCACCTTTACATTACTTGAATCTTTAGAAAAATAATTCATTTCCAATGGAACTTTTCTCAAGACCCTCCACACACTTCTTTGCTATAATTGCATTCTTGACTTGAGACCTTAACGGAACATGTTTCCTTCATCGTGGGTTCATAAAGAAAGGACATGGAAATATTCCTCTGAAGCAGGAACAACTTTGACCTTCCCCTCATGTGGGGGCATATCCTTCCTTTCAAATTACTTGATTAAGTGAACATATTTCAAAAGGATTCCTTGATAATGAATTGATTCGTGAATTAAGCTGTTTGCTTCCGAGCAACTCATCCCTTGAGTGAACCCTTTCTTTTCACATTGGGTTCTCTTGGGACCCCTTCGAAATCCTTTACATCTTCGCATCTAGCTTGGGGGTAGCTTGACTAGACCTATTCCATACCTTTGTGCCTAGCTCAAGGGTAGCCTGACTAGACCTATCAAATATCCTCATGTCTAGCTTGTGGGCAACTCGACTAGACCTCACTTTCAAACAGTGCATCCCTTAAGTGGACCCCTCTTCCTTTTTAAGGTTTCCCGAGGGACCCCTTTCAAAGTCTTCCAACTTGACTATTTGTGTGAACATTCGCTTACTATCTTGTGTGATCGCTTTTTGACATGTTCTATCTACAAGTAAACATTTCAACACTTTTTTACTCTACAGAGTCTGCTTTTCTTAGTCTCCCTCATGTGAGAGTTCTTGGGGGATACTTTTCTTGCAGGTCTATGAGTTTTTAAGGTTCTTTCCTTGGTTTCCTTCATGTGAGAGTTCTTGGAGGATATCTTCCTTACAGGTCTAGAGGCCTGTAAGGCACTTTCTTTCTTTAGCTTCATTGTTCTATGGAGCTAGGAATTCCTCTTCCTATCCTGCACTCTCGGGTTCGCCAGATCATGGTCTGCTTCCTTGATAGTTCAAGTATAAATTTCTAAACCTACTACTCCCTTGAACTACTTTACCAAAACACTAATCAGTACTCGTGCTCGCTAAAGTGGGGGAAAAATGTATAGGGGTGTATTTGCACCCCTTATGCAAATTCCCCTTTTATGCTTCTCCACTTTAGAAAACCAAATTTAGAGGCTTAATTCCACATAAGCCTACTATCCTCACTCCACTTGGCACCAATTTTGAGTGTCGGTAAGGGAGTTACTATCAAGGATGCCCACACAATGTGTAGATGTCCATGTGACATGTTTATGTCCCTAGAAAATTCCTATAGCTAGAGCCTACAGAGGCATTACACTTACTATTGGAAGTTGAAGAGTGTTGCCACAATAGTGGTTTACAATTTCTAGGATATTATGATTTTTGTTGAAATCACATGTTTTTAGAAAATATAATGATTCAAGCCTTAAAAATTTTCATTTAAGGATTCCAATTGAAAAGGGTTTGATCAAACCACCTTATATCAAACCCCCTTGGAAAGAACCCTGCTAGTTTTAAACCATACCTATAACGGAGTCTCCTTTACACCTATCAAAATTTTGATAGAAATTCACTTTTGATTTAATTTTTGGGGGACAAAATGAATTCATTTAAAATTTATTTCAAATAATTATGGTAGTCCTCAGAATGAGCTATGCAACAAATAGAATTTTAATATGTTTTGGTTTTAAGATGTATTTTTTTTTAAGTTTTATTAAATATAAGTTTTTCACCGAAAATCAAGATCTTTGTTCTACACATGTGGAAAAATAGTAGGTTATAAAAAAAAAAAAATTAAAAATATGATTGCACCAAATATTGAGTCCTTGATCCAACAACAAAAAAAATTTATGCGTTATACTGCCGCACTATGTCTGAATTGTAATTGGTTTGACTTCGAAACTTGATTAAAGAAAAAAATTCAATAAAAAACTATCTAACCAAGTGTAAGCACTAGATATCGGAGTTAAAAATCTAAATTGAAAAGAATTAGAATTTTATCCTTCATGGAAAATAAGTTGTGTTATACAGTGTGTGTCACTTTTTAAAAATGTTATTTTCTCAAAAAGAAAAATAGTTTTCATGGGAGATGGAAAAAGAATTGCAATCTGATTCCAAAAAAATTGAAAAAAATATTTTTAGAATCTATAGACAAAATGTGACAAGAAGTTATAGTTTGATCATCTTCAAATTCCTCACGGTTTAGCTACTATAGGTTCCTGAATGTGAAGATTTAGTTAAAAATAATAGTTTCAGTGTCTAGTTTGGCCAAAAATTGTAAACCACTATTGTGGGATCACCCTAAATCATAACACCTTCATTCAGTTGGCCATCCCGAATATGGTTGTTTCTTCATCCCTCTTCTTCATATTAACCTCTCATTCATTCATTCATTTGAAGGTTGGTTGATCTTTGGTTGATCTCTACACACTCATCCACAAGCTCTTCACATTCACTCCAAGCATTGAAGAAACATTTTACACTCCATAGCAGCAAGTCCATCACTCCATCACTTCAATAAAGCATGTATAGGACAACACAATTACAATAGAGGCTTGAGTTCTTATCCTTTTCTCCCCCACTAGCCTTGAGCGCTTTAGGTAGAGGTGGTAAGATCCTCACTCATCCTCTCTATTATTTGGTTAAGTTAGCACATTACTATTTTGTAGTGTTTTAGTGTTTTATTGGCTATCTGTTGAGGTGAAAACACCAAAATGGGGGTCTGATTGAGGCAAACCCCTAAATATCCCCCCAACATTTTCCAACATATTTTTGTGTAGGTGGAGATATCTTGGAGCAAACTCGTGAACAAGTTATTGTGTGAGTTCATCTTCATCACCCTTGCAGTAATATACTTGTTTTATCATGTTTGTTTGTATGTTTCGTATTTCATAGTATTATTTTGCTCCCTTAGAAACTAGTAACTAGGTTATTAGTCTATTTTTTAGTGGTCAAACCTTGTCTTATTAGTTCTTTGGCTGTATGGATGCCAACACACCTAAGAGACACTAGCCCGTCGTGTTATCATCCCTAAACCGAGCTTATATCCTCTGACAAAGAGCTATCCAAGACATAGAGTTGACCCTGAAAACCGAATCACCTAGTCTCCTTTAGAATCTTTGATTTGAAGGGTGATCGAAGGACCTTATAGTCCTCATCATTCTCATCTTGTCTTTCCTAACATTTCCTTTAAACTGAGGTATTTTAGGGTAGCCTATTTCTCTTGATCCTCCGTGACCTCGGGCCTTGCAGTGGTTGGTCCCCCTCTCTTACACTTAGCTAAAGCCTATTGTAGGCTTTCTTTCTGACGAGGAAGATGTAAAGTATCTAACATGGTCATGCTAAACTATTGCTTTCCTCATATACTCAACAATATTAAAAGCAATATCACTAACATTTTGCTACACTTTTAGAACAATAGGCTCTGATTGCATTGTTTGAGGCTCAAAAGGAGTTTTTTGTTGTTCCTTAGCTGCTACAGGTTTTCCTCTCAGTAATATCTAAAAATTATGTGAAGAAGAGGGTTGTGACTACCCCTGTTGGGTTGTAGAAGTCTAGTTTTTCACCTTATCATCTTGTTATTGGAATTTATCTACTTGTTCGTTATAAACAACTTGTTGTCCTCGATCAGCAACTCTTTTCTTGGATCTTGTGCTAGATGCAGTGGAGGTAGCTGACTGATTTCATCCTTGTACGTGATTTAATCCACAAAATTCATTACCTTTCTAGTTCATCAAGGCTACATCAAGGTTATCTTGTTGTGTCTCTTGTTGATCATTGGTCTCCTTTGTTGTTTTATTAGAAGCAACAAAATTGTTCTGCACCATAAGAGTCTAATTAATCACCATGTTCATACAAGTAGCCTAATTATGAGGTTGATTGCAGGGATAACACCATACATAATCTTGTGCTAAATTTTTCTGCATAGGTACAAGCTCTTTAGAAGATTTGGCAACATTCTGATTATATGATTGATTAGGCCTAATATTAAAAAAATTTATATATCATTGGTAGTCAACCTAATAAGGTGGTCTATTTGACTGAAAGGGTGCTTGATAAGGTTTCAAATTTTGTCCTTTCTGATTCTTGAGGCTCACTAAGTCTTTTCTAATTGTTTGTAGCAATTTGGCCATTTCTTGTTGGGTACATCTAATTTCCTACTTGGCTCCTCTAAGGTCTTGCAATTCTAAATTTGTTGTAACAACATTATTTTGAGCAATTGTTTGAAAACCTAAAGTTGGAACAGTAGGTAATGGGGTAATAAGAGGAATTTGAATGGGCATCAATGGATGAATATCAAGGAAAATAGGCATAGGAGGCCTGGGTACAATTTCACCAACTTGAATTAAAATGTTCTCATCCCTAATAGCAATCTCAAATTCTCCTAGAAATGTAACCCCACCCATAGATTGTATCATCACAAAAATATCACTATTTAGTGCTCTAAAACAATTCAAAAAGGCATGATATGGTGTAGGCCTTACCATTGTTGGGATTCTACTCCAAGTCCTTTGGAGTTGAAAGTTGAAATCTATCATTTGTTCTTGTGGACCTCTCTTGATAGTCGTCATTTTCTCGACTAGAGATAGATGATCAAATTTATCAAAAAATTGCTTGCTTAACTTCTCTCCCAAATCATCCCATGATGCAATAGTATTCACAGGTAAGCCTTTGAGCCACTAGAGTGCTTTTCCTTTGAATGAATCTATCAAAAGCCTCAATTCCACATTCTCTTTGTGTTACATGATGAACTCCACATACCAAAGCTATGTCTCTGATGTGCTCTATTGGCGTAGTTTGATCTTCACTAGTGAAAATAGGTAGATTTTTCAGTGCAGACACTTGTATATCATCATGTTGTTGAAAATTCAATTGGATGACCCCATTGAATGGTATGAACGCATGTGCTTTGACCATTGAAGCTTCTTTAACTATCAAATTTGGTGCTTGTAAAATTGGCACATGATGACCAACTAGAAATTCAAGTATAGAACTCATAAATTTGGGATTGGGAGGAGCAAAATGAGATCTTTGTGTTGAATGTGATCTACATTTGCTTAGTTTCCTTCATGGTATTTTAATTTTCATCTTAGGTGATGAAAGTTGTAGGTAATCAAAAGGATCAACACTTCCTCTTTTCTGAATTCTTCTCATGTGTTGCTCGAACAAATCTGCATATAACCAAAATTAACGGCATCGCCAAATAAATATTTTAAACCTATGATAGGTAAATACTACTTATGTATTCTCTGTATAGTAGTTTGAAAGCTTAAATTTTGTCTTTGAATTGTGATTCAGGGTCCCACTAGGCATGCCAAAAATTGTTATCAACATGATTGCACCTATGTGTGAAATAAAAAATCTCTTACGATCTTGTGAAACATGGGAATACTTTCAGGTTGTGGCTACCCTGTATTGAAAGTAGACCTCTGGATTATAGGTTGACTTCCTTTATAATCTAATGTTTGACTATAATTTTAATGGAAAAGGGAAGAAGGATTGAATTGAATGCATAATTGAACTTAAAATGAAAGGTGATGCACCTAATGATTGAAATTTAATCTACAATCTGAATCACACATACTTCTTAATATTTCTATTCACACAACCAAATCTAACAACTTAATCACCTGAATGTTTCATACAAAGGCTTTGATAGAATATCTTTTTCAAAGGAAAACTTTATTTTCATAACTAAAATGATAAAGTGATCACATGCACAAGGTATAACCTATGAATTTAAGCATTATTGTATACGTACATTTATGAAAGAGACAAAATATTAGAGGTTTTGAAATTCAAACAAAATAATATTCTTAATCAGATCCAACACAATGATGATGTTTGAAATCTTCAAGGAAAATATTAATAACATAGAAAATCAAAACGAATCCATCTACTAATAACAAAGCTAAAATAACCTATAAAGAATTGTTATATTAACTATAAAATATCTGAGTTACAAGATCTCTCTTCTTTGCAAAAATGCAAAGGCAAAACTATCAAGAACTAAGAAAAAAAAAGTATTTTTCCAATATTTACAAAAGATAGAAGAGAAAGAGATTGGAAAGAGATGTTGAGCTAATTGAAGTCAAAAATATGTGAGCTCCAAATTTATCCATGAGAAAAATAAAAAATGCTTGAAAATGGGGCCCACCAATGTTGCAAACTAAGCTTAAAAAGATCAAAACTTCATCTTGTATTGTATATAACTGAAGTGTATCTCAAAATGGCTCCTGATTGCATGGACATGGCATTGAAAGTAAATTAAAAGTTAAAATATCATCTCCACAAGTAAAGAATACAAGCTTGAAAATAAGGGCCCACCATTGAAGCAAACTAAACTCTAAATGATGCAAACTCATCCTTTTAATATGCATGATCAAAAGACTCTCAAAACCGATGTAGAATTGTCGATGCGATCTCCACAATACTTAAAAATGACTCTAAGTCTCTCTAAGTCAAAAAAACATGACACTCCAGATGACTCCCACTGTCTTTAGTTAAACTTCACCTATCTTAATATTTAATGTGTATTTGTTCTCCTTTCACATTTGCATGTTAAATATCAAGGTAAAAATACCTTAAATATTTAACTATATTGTTGATATATTTCTATAATCATGCAAAGAAGAATAAGTTAAAAACTCTTCCACTAGAAGATGACAAAATGGGTATGTGCAAGATCATCATGGAAAAAACAAGCTCTTAAGTGACAATGAAAACTCAAAAAATCAGAGTTAGGCAACTTGACGTAAAAAAATGAATAAGTTGTCTATATTATTTCAAAAATATGTAGCATTGGAATCTATAGCAAATTGAATGTAGTTTCTAAACTACTAGGTTTATTTAAAAAAAGAAAAATCTATTTGGTGAAAATTTGAAATCTCAATGTAGTAGTACTTAAATTTTAGGGAGAAATAAGAAGTAGGTGTCTGTCTAACCACCCTAACCACAATAAAATGATAATATTTTTTTATAAGATTTTAGATATAAGTAGAGGACTCATGTCCCGATGTGATGCATATTTTTTTGAAATTTTTTTCCAAGTAAATAATTAATTATGAATTTTTTATTACAACTTTTAAAAAATATAAAAAACTCATATGCCTGACCAACTTAACTTTGTCAAAACTTCATGAAATTCAATTTTTTTCATTTAATCCTATAGTATGTGAAGCATAGAATGTGACACATATTTTCGATTCAAAAAACGTGATATCATTTGAAAGCTATTATTTTTTTTCAATCAATGTATCAATCAAGAATTTAGTCATTATTTAAAGAGAAAATGAATAATAATTATTTATTAAATTCAAAGTAAAGCATAATTTATATTGGTGGAAAGTTGAGAATCTCCTTTAAAACCCCTTTTCATTTTGTCAATTTTGGGTTAAAAAAAGTCATCAGCCACATGGGGCATCATATCACTTACATATTGCCACTTTTTGGCCCATCGTGATGCTACACATACCCAAATGTTAAAATTAAATGATGTTAATCTTTGTCTAAATTCAAGTGATAATATTAAAGATAATATTATCAAACCCTAAACTCATGGCTCCCTAATGGTGATTAGGTCTTTTCACTTAATAAGTCAAGACCATTTGAATCTTCAAAAATGTGAAATGATTTTTTGATTAAAACATAGGGAAAAAGCCACTCAAAAAGATATGGTATCAATTAAAACTCTCAAACCCTAAACCATGGCTTTCATTGTTTTTTTTTGCACTTTGGAGAAACTTCAGCTGCACCGCCATTGACTATGGCTTGGAGCTCAGCCTGCATCATTTCTTGTTGATTATTTATCATTATCTTGCTATTTTTAGTTTTTTTTTTATGGATTCTGCATGAAAAATGCATGGTAAGTGTTTTTTTGTGACAAATTTGGGTATTTCTCTCCATTTTGAAAGCTTTTCAAGCCTTCGTGATCATAGCTTTGCCACATTTTTGATGCATTTTGTTGTATTTATCCTCTGTGTGGTTTTGAGGCTGCCATGAGATGGAGTTTGATTTGAATTTTTTGGAGAGAAATTATGGAAGAAGCCCATGGGTTTATACATGTAATTTTCAACAGCATAAAATCTGGTAAGCATGAATCTCCTACTCCTCCCATTTTGTGTTGAAACTAGCTCAATTCAAGCTTAAGAAATTGTAAATGAGTAACCCTTTTTCTTTCTAATGCTTCTTTATTCCCCTGAAACCATTCATGGTTTCTTGGTCGCAATTGTACTCTTAATAGGTACTTCAATTTGGTAGAAATGAAAGGCTTTTGTAGGTCACTGGCACTCTATTATTGGTTGCATTATCAACACCTTTGACTTCCATGGTTGCCATTGTCATTTTTTTATCTTCATGCATTTGTTAGAATACAATATGGTTGCATCTTTACATTTGATTTTTTTGGTATTTATGATTCTTCATGGCCACAACCATTCATGCATCTTTGAGTGCTTTAATTTGTGGTATGAGAGAAGACAATATTGTGTAAAAACCCTAGAAAGAGATGAGACATATGATATTTATTTGAGATCTTGCTATTACCTTAATTTATCTTCTCTTTGTCTCTCTGTGTTGTTTTAATGACATGAATGATCACTATGTTGATTCAGCAAAATTTCTATGAACATTTACTTATTCTTGAGAGATCTTGTCACTATGCCTTGTTACATTTATGAATGTATTCCCGATGTTTATGACTATGTTGCTATGTTGTATGAGTGGAAACACAAAATTTGGCTTCCATCTGGGTATGCCTTTTGACTCTCAACACTTTATGATTGTACTTTATCTTGTATGTTGTCTTATCAAGTTGTAGGGTTGCCACATTCATCTATAGTGCAAAATTGACCTTGAGTGTTTCCAATCATCCTTTAAACAGTGTGATTTATTTGGTACAATATTTTCACGAATATTTGTACCTCTCTTTTTCCATCAAGGTGAGTATATTAACGATTTTCTTATGACAAGTATTACCTCATCATATGTAATAGTTGAGCTAAATTGGATGAGATATAGGTGGATGTATTGTCATGGAGAATGATGATATTTCTATGTTATATGTTGTCCTATTCATTGTATGTTTCTCACAACATGCTTGTATCTCATCCATACATTATCCAGGTTGCCCATGATGATTCTATTGCATTCTATGCATTCCCTTTACTTGACCATTGTAGCCACATTCCCATTCTTTTCTTGTGAAAGTCATTTATTTGTTTTTGAACAATATAGGGACGGAGATAACATTACTTACAACTCTTGAGAAGCAAGATGACTTCATTTCTCTCTGTTGTTTATCCACTTTTACTTAAAATGCAACAAGATGGTCCATTAAATAATATTCACATGATCTGAAGTATTATTTTTCTTTGATAGATAGTGTTGTATAAAATCACATTCACTGTTTACCCCTACATCATTTGTTGTTCTTTCATGCATAAAAATGGCACTATTGTTGCTCCATTATTGTGAGTTTTTATGTGTGCACATGTTCACTATCAGATTTATAACAATGTAATTTTTAGTATGCTGGGCTCGACCCTTGTGAGAGCCCATTTTCCTCCACATACTAAAATTATTGAATATGATAAACCAGTAATGAAACATGTACTTGTACCTGCATAGTGAACAAACAAGTTAGATAAAAATAGTGAATTCAATGTTCTTATTATTTGATTTGACACTTTTAAATTTATCTTTTGATGGCTCAATTGATTTAATGCCTCATATCTCTGTAACTTATATGTCTATTGATAGGATATATGATCAGGTTCTTATTTGGAGCTCTAAGAAAACCTTTTTTTAATCAACTACAGGTGCTTCTGAAGATCGGGTACAAGAGGAGATGAAGACAAGAAGACCCATCTAAAGATAGGAGGATCAACGATCAATGCCAATATTGCCAAGGAATGATGGATATGTCCCTTTTCATGTTTTCTTTGCTATTTTCATCTTTAGATGTATAGCTTACTTTTTTTGTCAGATTGAATTAATTGAGTCATTCCCACAGATTGTGTTAGACTTTGAAACATTTCTTATATCTTCGAAGCATGAAACAATAATATTTATGCAATCTTGTATGTTCTTTGATTTTTTATTCTTTTTAAATGAATAAAATACAACATTACTATGCAATTTTGATAAATCTTCTATGTTGTGAATTTTGCATAACAAAAATTTTTTTGTTTAAGATCCTTCATTGCAAATGAACTATCATCATATAAAGAATGTACCTTTCACCTTAAATGTAATCAATTTCTCCAACTCTACCAAATTTATTTGAGGTGAAATTTTGGTAATAGTAATACAAGGATTCCTCTCTACCAATCTTTTCATCTTTTCTTTTGCAAGGAGAGGAACACAAGACCACCACTAGAACTAGCCAAGCACAAAGAATTAGCAGATGGATTCAACTTAAAGGGATCATCAACATCATTCTGAAGATCTTGACATGGAGTGGAATCATCCACAAAATCTTTCACCTTTTTCAGGTTTTTCTTCCAAACAGTGTGTTGTTTCTTCTTTTTCAAGCAAGTAAAGGAGGCAAGACCCACTTTACTAGAAGAAACAAAAATAATCGAAGAGTCTTCATTTAATCAATTTGCTACACCCACTTACCAAATTTAGAAGATAATGTAATATTAGTAGGAAGAATATAGTTATTCTCCACTAACATACAAAATCTAGTAGCCAACAAACCCTTCATTGATTTACTTAACTTATCCATAGTACAATATTGCCCAAAGGAATTAGTAATTTACACATGAAAATATTTTCATTCCAAAAATCTAGAGGCATCCCTAGCAAACAAACCCAAATAGGAAACTTAAGAGTGTCTATCAATGGGTTGCAATAAGGCAAGCACATTTGGAGGCAAAGGCCATTCGAACCAAGAAACCAGGAGCCTTCACAAAGGAGCCTTGTGTTAGGGTTAGAAGGTAGATATCTAACAAGTTAAATAAAAATTTGAACAATAAAATAAAGAAATAAAACACACAAAAAATTATAGCAGAAACAAGACACCATAGAGAATTTAGCATGGTTCACCCAATCTGGGCTACATCAACAAAACCATAGTTATCCAATGCAAAACATATTACAATATTGTGAATAATACCATTCTACAACTCCCCATCCCAACCACTTATAACAAGCATTTAGAACCTTCAAAAATTAGGGTTTACAAAGTCGGCGAGGATACATGAAGAGTGTGCAATACTAAAGAGTGTACAGTATAGCATGATCAGTCGCCATATACCAACACCTTGAATAATATTTGTTGGTGTAATTAAATGTGTTGTACCTTGTCCTAGGTCATAATTACACCTTACTTAAGTTTACTTAGGGACCACATAGGATTTGTTGGAGAATTTCCACCTTTGGTGGACTTATCATCTTATTACTTTATTAGTTCCACCTTTTGTGGTCATATCATGTGATTAGATTTCCACCTTTTGTGGTGGTTATCACATTATCACCTTTCCACTTTAGGTGGAGTGATAGCTTTTCATTGTTGTCTCATGTCATAAGCTTACAACACTTGTCATAATCTTATGCACTCCTATGTACTCACCTTGGCTATATAACCAAGAGGTCTCTCATTGTAAAATAAATCATTCATATCATATCATAATCATATTGATGAGAATACAGTTTATTCTTGTCACATTATTTTTTCTCTTCTTTGTGCTTTCCATTTGGTCCATAGATCTTGGCCTCCATAGCCAATTCTAACATGGTATCATAGCATGTTTGATTCTAACAATATTCAATGCAAGGAAAAGAAAATTGAAAGAAACCATTACATAACATAGTTACCTCAACTCTAATATTCCAAACTCAAAGTACCCATCTTCTAACAACATGTATATTAGGATGATTACTACATAAAGTCCCAACCAATGGGATCTTAATCCAGTCCAAAGACTCATCTGTAACATCACAATCAATCTCTAACTGATGGTTAGACAAGTCACATAACTCCTTAGCATGAAACTCCTCCAAAGTGGGGATAGTAATAGGTGATGAAGCAGGAGAAGTCTTGCATGAACCCTCTATCGCACAAGCTATCCCATCAATGGGAGGCTCAAAAATTGAAGGGTTCAAGGGGGAACCAACATGAGCTTCAGAAAGGGGACGAGAAACAACATCACCCTCTTCAACAACAGGGAGAAGAAATCCCCTTTTAAGGCCTAAAAGCATAGCATTGTTGAGCGATTGTTCCACATAATTTTTCATTAAACACCTCATTTCCTCCCGATGGGCTTCCAAAAGAATATCCAAAAGGAAATCTCTCCTCAACGACCCCATTGTAATCACAAACAACAACCTCAAGAGAGCCAGTGACAGGATTATCATACTTAGAAGAGAAAAGCTCTTCCTCTATCTAGCCCTCAACCCAAAAGCCAATCTCAGAAGAGATAGGGGTAGCATATGAGTCCTAATCATATCCCTCCCCATTCTCATCCCCAACAGACGAGGACAAGGAGCCAACAATAGGGGATCTAGGTACAAAGGAAGACCTCCCATGCACCATCCTGGAGCCAGAAAAGGGAAAAAAGAAGCAGAGATTAGTGCAACAGATAATAAAAGGAGAGTGGTGTAAATACAAAGCAATAGGCTCAGTGCAGAATCAAGCACCACATAAGGCATGCAATGAAAGACAAGAAGGGGAAGCAAAATAGGCACGAAGAAGAAGCCAACCATAGGAAAAAGCGATGAAAGCAAACAAGCTAGAGGCATGAAAGATGAAGATCAAGCCAAAGGGAAAAAAAACCATGACAAGCAAGAGCATAGCACTAGGCCCAAGGCTTGGGAGAAACCAAGAATTCGTTTTTATTCATAATTATATATTAGAATTTTATAATTTATAATTTATGTTTTGTAATCGTAAATGTTATATCCAAATTCAACTTGTTGTGAGTTCTTCATCTAAATGAAATTGGAGTACATACTCCATCCACTCAATTAAGATCAACCGATTAGGTGTAAAAAATGTTAAGGATTTACTCTTTGTATAAATATAACCCATAAGTGTGTTGACTTAGATGCCATATTTGTGTAACTTGTGAAAGTCTTTATAAATGAGACAACTTTTGAATTTGACCGGGAGCACTTTTACAGGGGATTGTGATTGAAAAAAATTGAACCAAATATTAGAATTTAATATTTTTGATAAACAGTAATATACATATTATAATATATTGATAGGAATTTTTAGTATATATTGATATTTGACTAATTATTATATTATAAATATTTTTTATTTTAAACATATAAAATATTTAAATATCTATTTATTAACAGTTATAAATATCATTATTGTTATTTTATATTGAAAAAAGCTGAAAAAAATTACCAGGTAGAAAACATAACTCCATAACAGCAAAAATTAAAACAATTACAAATCTACACCACCAGCAACAAAACTAACACATTTACATCATTTTTTATTTTATAATTGTATATATTTTTAATATATATGGCCAAACCATTACGTCTACTCAAAAAAAAAAAATGTCGTACCCCGTACCAGGACTCTACTTAAAATCAATCTTCCAATAATAAACAAGAGATTAAATGGTAACACTATTAATACACATGAAAAGCCTGGAGGATTCTTCCATCGATAATGTGATGGAGGGTCACCGTTAACACACGGTTAATACCGTGACCGCATATACGGGTGTTTTTATTATTTATGATTTATTACTTCGAAAATACAGAATATAATAAACTTGAATAAACAAGCTCAAGACTCCAACGCTGGCGGCATAATTTTGCTTGATCTTGCTGGCAAAATAGGCCTTCATAATCTCTTATTACGGATCCAAGGAAAAAAAAACTTCAAAATCATATCAACCCACTTGAAGTATTTTTTTCTCCATTCCTTTCTCACTGCGAGCAATAACATTACACAGCAATAACCTGCTACATGTGACAATCCCAGACCAATCTCATACCATATAATTTTCCTTCTATAATCCTCATTTCTATCTCCCATATCATTTGGAGGAGGACGAGGGTGAGCAAACTCTGGCCAAGAACATTTCTTTGGAAGTGGGCATCCCTCCAAATATGGATTTCGAGAATATGATGTGCTATCAAATGTGGTCATCTGTTTGCCTTGCGGTATGATGCCTGAGAAGTTGTTGTTGGACAAATTTAAGTATCCCAATGAAGTCACCTGTTGAATTTCTGGAGGAATTTTGCCGGAAAGCCTGTTTGTAGAAAGATCCAGTGACTCTAGTTGCCTCATGTCCCCCAGACTGTGTGGAATAATTCCACTCAGATTGTTCATTGATAGATTCAGGTACCTCAATCCCTCCAACTTTCCTATATCCGACGGAAGTTGTCCATTTAATTGATTATTGGAGAGATCTATGCTTGTGAGTGTGGAAAGAATATATGAGTACTGCCGGTCAAAGGCTTTGACAGTGATGTCTAATTCTTCTTGAGACGAAATTTGATATACAATTGTCTCAATAGGGCCAAGCTCAGGATATGATTTAATGCCGTTGTCTTTTGTAATAACATGAAAAGGGTTCAACTCAGCAGATAACTTATGGCCGTCTTCTCTTGCTACAGCCATTGCTTTTAGAGATGCAACGTTCTGTGGAATAAAACCTGATATATTGTTAGACGAAAGGTCTAAGATCTGGAGCTGTTCAAGTTTGACAATTTCTGAAGGAATGCTACCTTTGAAATGATTACCATTCATCATCAACACTTGAAGGGCTGATAGATTTCCAATTGACCATGGAATATCCCCGGCAAATCTGTTGTGCCCAATATCTAGTACTTGTAATCTCTTACAATTGGTGACTGACACAGGGAAGGCTCCACTTAACTCATTTTTTCTCAGAATTAAAGAGGAGGAGCATAGCCCAGGGGGTATACTTCCATCCAACCTATTATCCCCCAAATTTAACACTTGAATTATCTTATAGTTGGCAAAGCATGGAGGAATGCTTCCATTCAATTTGTTGTTTGACAGATCTAACTTCTCCAGGTGAGTTAAATTGCACAAACTTAGAGGAATATTGCCAATTAGAGAATTGCCATTAACCATCAAGAGCTGTAGATCTGGAGGCCACGTGGTTGGTATGCGTCCAGTGAATGCATTCCTAGATACATCAAATACTGTCAACCAACGAATTGATCTACTTGGTATAATAAGGCTGCCATTCAAATGATTTCCTGAAATGTTGAACAGATACAACTGGGGATTGTTCTCCCATAACCATGAGGGGATTTCTCCAACAATGTTGTCGTCAGCCAATGCCAACCTCTGTAGTGAATACTGAGTGACAAGCCACTGGGGAACTTGACCACCAATACTACATGAGACCAGATAACTGGAACTGGGGAAGCCAACTTGTGCTAATATTCAGAGAACAATACGACACGAACAAATAAATTAATTTTGCAAGGTTATGAAACAGAGTTTCTGAAATGGTAATGTGGGAAAGCCAGAGAACCTTTATAGAGGACGGCAATGCCAACTGCGAAGAAGTAATGTTCTCCGGTAATGAAAAATCACGAGCAAAGAGCATATCAAGGGAGGAAAGCCCAGTGAGCTGAAGGTTCCCATTGAACCTGTTACCGGAAATACTCAAGAACTTGAGCAAGGAGAGTTTGTTGAAGGAAAGTGGGATTTGCCCAGTTAAATTATTGTAGTGGACACTGAGCCTACGCAGAGAAGTAAGACTGCCTAGACATGGTGGTAAGTTTCCTCCGAGTTGATTAATGCTTACATCTAGATAGCTAAGATTTTTGAGCAGGCAAACGGCAGGAGGAACTTTCCCAGTCAATCTATTATTTTTTAACACCAAAAGCTGGAGATAAGAGAGATTTCCCAAACAGGAAGGAATATTACCTGTTAATCCGATGCTTTTCAAGGTGACGTATTTGAGAAAAGGAAGGTTGCACAAACTACCCGATATGACTCCACTCTGAAAGCCCTGCTCTGTATGGTTGGCGTAAGCACTCAAATTAACCTGCTCTGCATTGCTGGTGTAAGCAGTCAAGTTAACCTGCTCTACATGGCCGGTGACATTATTGCAGGATATACCTTCCCATGTGGAGCAACAGTCACTTCCATTAACCCATGTTCTGAGAATGCCATCAGAGGCACTCATGGCTGCTTTGAAGGAAAGAAGAGCTTGGGATTCCTGGGTAGGGCAAAGGAATAGAGCAACACATGGGCTTGTGAAAAGGATAACAAAAACTGCACTGATAAAGGCATAATTTACTGGAGCAGCGGCCATTGCTTGAATGGAAATGCAGAGGACAACGAAGCTGACTTTGAGAGGCATATTTATAGGATATCATCCCAGGGAGTTCAAATTGGCAGCATAAACTAACTATAAAAAGGATTTAACAGAAATAGATTTACATGGCTAGAAAATTATTCTATCGCTCTACTGGAAGCCGTTGACTGCAGAAAATGGACGAGCGACCCCAGACCTTTAGTAGATAGAACACTAATGCTATAGTACACTGTCTGTTGACAGAGAAATGAATGTGTGTAAATGTGGAATGTTAGTGTATTGATTATAATGTACTATTGAAACAAATTTTTATAGATCAAAATATCAATTAATAATAAACTATAAAATCATTTCCATACAAATATAATATAAAGAGCTGTCACCGTTTATAGACATTGACAGAAAACAAAACTTTTAAATATGAATATTAAAATATTAATGATAATGTATTTTAGTGGATATGAGTTTTCTACAATTTAATATTTTTAAATTGGAGGTAGTTCTTCCGGCCGTTTTGTTGTTGGGTTGGGAGAGATAGTTGTGGGACATCCTCCATTGTGGGTGGGTGGATAACTATTCACTTTGAAAAGAAATATTGTAAGTTTGTATGGAAATTATAAAGTATATCAATTGATAAATATTTAATTAAGATAACTATAAAAGCCATTAATTATACAAAAAGGTTTATAAACTAATAACAAATCATGATTTTTTTTACATTTAATTTGTTAGAAATTTAATACAAATACTCAGGCTACCTTATTATGGGGGGCTTTAGGATCTATTCAAGGAGCAAGAGGTCTCAAAAAAAAAAAAAAAATACTATAAGATTAATTGGTATATTTTTTTCAATAATAGTAGTTCCTATTTTTTAGGGCTACATATTTGAGTGGGTGAAATTACAGTGGGGCTAGAAATTGACTCACCAATTTTGAAGAAAATATATTATTATTTATTTATTTTTAGCTCTGTATTTACAATTCATTCCACTAGCTTCCTTATATTTTGAAACTTAACTTTTAAATTGAATTACACTATTAAATTTGTGAGATCAATAACTTTAAAATATTCTTCAATGACATTCCCTATGTTTTTTTAAAGCCCCCACTTTTATTAATCTATTAGTTGAACTGTGAAAAATAAATTCTTAATTAAAGACCATTCTATTAAGAAATAATTTATGTTAAAAAAAATGTAGAGTTGAATAACTATATAAAATATTTTAATAATAGCTAAAGGATATAGATTTTTATTAGATTAAGAACAATTATTACACATCGCTCCCAAGAAGCTTTCAAAATTACAAAGTAAAAAAATGATTGTGCATATAATACATAGCAATTAATAATATAGATCAACATGGTGAAGAGATTTATTTATACATTAAAACATTCTCTTACACATCTCTCAAACATATTATATGATCATTTTGGTTCAAGAGATAATATAATGATTAAAAAATCCGTAGTTTTCATTTTAGAGAGATTGATTTGATAATTCTTTTGAAGAGGAATTTTTTTAAATATATAAAGATTATGATATTTTTTATAGAAATATTGCAATGCAATTGTAAAGATGAAAAATACAATATTTTTGTTTTCGTATTATTTTGATTAAAGTGTTGAGAATATAATAATCAAAGTGTCATATTTTATTCATCTTTAAAGAATAGTGTAAAAGCACAAATTTGTGTCACACTTTCAGTCAACTAAATAGTTCCTAATGAAACCGTTTCAATCTAAACAATTTTGGTTGAATTTTTTTTGCTTGGAACCACGTGACCTATGCATGACACATAGAGTTTCAAATGAAACCCTTTTTCCCAAAACTACAAAATTTAAAATTTCCCCTTTGCCGCTTTAAAACTCTACTCAATTATATATGTTTATATATGTGTAATGTTTTAGGGGAAAGGATTTCAAGCGAAAACGTTTCTACTGAAACTATTTATGTGGTATCCTTGTTGGCATCCACCTCATCTTTTAAAAAAAAAATCTAAAAATCACTTGAATATGATATTTTTCAGTTAAAATGTGTTTTTATCAAAAAACTAAAAATACCCTTTTGTAGAGCTCAGAATCAAGAACCTAAATATATATAAAAAATTAATATTTTGATTTTTTTATTATTTTTTTACATTAAATAATATAAGTGAATTGTTAAAATAAAAAAATGAAGTTGATTAGAAATTAGAAAAAAATACTAAAACATATTAAAATATATATATATGGTGGAAGTTAGAGGAGATAATCCTCTTAAAAAAGTGTAATTTTTTTTTTGAAAATAATAATAAAAAATATATAATAGTTGACATCGAATGAAAACTATCAAATTTTGGTACATATGACTTTGAACCATTATTACGAGAAAAATATGCATTAAAATGTATTATTTTTTTCATGCACTAGATAGAAAAACATTTAGGGGAAAATAAAATTGGTTGCTATTATTTTCTTCACGTCAACTAAACATCAATTTTTCCTCAAATTTTCAAGCATTCAAAATCCGCCTTTAAAATTATTAAAAAAATATTAAAATATTTTTTTTTTTTTTGAAAAATTATAGTAGCAAACTTCATCAAGAGTACTAAGTTAGCATCATTTTGAGATTAAAAACATAAATGTCACTTAATGCAATCAAAATTGAGAATTTGTGTTTGTGTTGGTTGATTCCTTTATGAAGTGTGACATAGCTTTGTAGTTTTACCCAATAGTCTAGATTTTAAAATCCCTCATTTATCATTTTGAGCCATGTTTGTGAGTGTAGATGTGTTTGATTCATTTCTGCATTCATAGATCTCAAATTTGACTTTTAAAATTTAAATTTAAATACTCATCTTGTTAATATTTCTACTAATCATTTTGAACTAACCTGTCACATATTTGTGTTGACTCATTTACTTTTCAAAAGGATCATGAATTTTTTGTTTAAACAACACACCCTAATTTTATTTAAAAAATTTAAGATCCCCTTTTTAAACTCTTAACAATTTTAAATATTTTTTTATTTTTATTTTTTTGTATTTGGCCCTTTTGAACATTTATGATATAGCTTATAGCATTCATTACCTTTGTTGAAAAAGTATTTAATCCACTTTCACTATGCAACTCTATGTTGATGTGTATGTTGGATTTGGTTTATGCAGCAATGTTCAAATTAGTTTTTTGTTTTCGGTTTGCTTCACCTCCACACAATTAGATGCCTCATTTATTTCATGCTAATTTTACCTTCAAAGGTGTTCTCATCCTTTATTTTCCATGGTGAGCCACTTTTTCAGGTTGTGAGTATAATTAAAGCCTATGTTTGAGCTTTTTCTTTTTATTCTATTTGAACATTGACATGGGATTTATCCATTTTTTAATAGAATCAAGTGATTTGTTTAATGTATAAAGGTAATTTATAATTTATTTTACAATTGATTTACTATTGTGGGTGTTTGAAATGACTGATTTATTATCACTTCCCTAACCCATAGTATTACACTTCATTGTTATAATCATCACAATGACATACATAAATATTGTGGGTGAAATTTTAGTTTTCCTTGTGTTTTCCCTAAACCATGGAGCTTCATTTGATCAAGGTTAGTCAAAAGATCATGTCATCATTTAATAGCTAGGGCACGACTTTGAAATTAAAATTAAAATTTGTGAAATGTGTTTGAGTAGATATGTCTTAATACTATTATTCAAAGAATATGCTAGAGCTTGTTCAATTCTTAATGTTTTCCTTTTTTATGTGTCATGGTTTTTTGTCCTAAGTTTAAAACCCTAGTTACCCCCATGACACTATTTATTTTCTAATGTTTTGAGGTTGAATTCTTATATTCCATTAGAAATAACTTAAGTGGCCATCTCAAGACTTTGTGTTCATTCTTTTATCGACCCAATTCCCTAGTGATCATCTATTAATATTTATCCTACACATAGTTTAAAACACTTAAATTAAATATTAAGAACTTGGTTAAGTGGTCCCCACCAATAGACTACCTATCACATTCTCATTTCATCACATTCGATTAGTGCATCATAGTTTCATAACCTCCATTGTCAATGTAAGTTGTGAAGCCTCTATGTAGTCCCATCTATTAGTTTCTCATTTGGTTGCAAGACTTCTTCATAGTGTCACTTCATGTTCATCAATCTCTTCCTAAAATATATATCATGACAGTTTAATAGGCTAAAACATGTCTTCACCTTATTAGAGAACATGACCTCTTCAAATCATAATTTTTGTTTTCTTAAAGCTATTCAAAGTTGTAATGGTGCACTTGCTTAAAGATAAGATTCAATTACATGTGGTTGTTCCTCATTTGGTCACAATTTATTAGTTGTTTATAGTTTTCATCTAATCATAGCTATCAAAAAATGCTATAACATGATTTCCTTCCATGTGTCCATGGGATTTCTCAAGTCTATAGCCACTCAAAACTTTGCATCTTTTGATTACATTGTAAGATTATAATGCATCAAAACTTCAACAAAGAACTTTCAAAATTATTTTTCTATGTATTAAGAGAATATGATGGTTGTTGATATACCATGCCAAATTTTGATTGATGGCTATTATTCAAATTTGGGAAAAAAATACAAATAGAAATTTATTTCATTCAAGTTTTCCTTAATTGTAATGAATTTTTCCTACTACCATTATATGAATATTTACACAAGGTTAAGCAATTTATTATATCTAAAATCTATCAAGAATTCATGCAAAGGAATCTCAAGAATTCACATGACTTCTACAAATTTTCAAAGTGAAAAATTAGGGTTTTAGATAATATAAATAGGTAATTAATATCACTATCTATTTTGAATCATGTTCTTTGGTTTATTCTAGGAACCATAAATTAGGGATTGTAGTGTACATGGTAAATTTTCTTGTGTCATAAGAAATTTCCTACTGTATTCAACAATACTTATAAAATGAGTCAATCTTCTAGAAAGTATCATGGAGATAAGAGGATTCTTGAGGAATACCTAATAAAATAATTGCCTTGATCCTTCAAATGATGAAAACATGCTTAGGTTACTATAGTGGTTACCAATAAATTTGCCGATAAGGCTGGTGATATTGGTGATGTTCTTATGTCTCGATAAGTGTGGAATTTGTTTGAATATGGCTATAAGATAAGCCTCATAAACATTCCCATTTCAAATCTTTTGTGTATGGACTTGTAGAAACTAGTTATTCCCAATATTTTTTAAATGTGGACCTCATTAGAGCTATTTCCTAAAGATATGATGTACAAAATAGATTCATCAACAATAGCAACAATGATATCCTTCTAAAATTAATATGTATTATATCACCATGTTTTTCAATGTCAGTGTAATTGGAAATGTACCAATCAATTTTAATTCCCTCAAAAAGGAATTTTATCAAGATAAATATAGGGACATGTTACCTCAACACAATAAAATATTTGTAGAGAATAAAATAGTTGAATTCACAAAGATGAAGTGGAGCTCTTGAACTATGGTATATTTTATTAGTGTAGTAATTATTTGATAACTTCATGTAATTGTTTACACTCATAGTTAAGCCATCTTAGGTGGTGTCATTAGAAACTTAGAAATATTGACAAAACTCTTTGAAGATGTGTGGCAAGTTCTCTCCCCATTTGACAGGAACAAATTCATCACATTTGGTTGCGTGCATGGGTTGAGTCCTTTAGATTTTTAAAAAAATTGTATTATATGTACTTTTATTTCCATTGTAAATGTACAACTGTAATGAAGAAAAATGGTTTTCATCAAAATGAATTGATAAAAGGGGGTATGATGCACCTATTTCACTAATTTCATTCAAAATATGTGTTATAAATGATAGATATGAAAACTAATAGAACTAAATATCAAAATGCAAATGTGGAAAAGGTAAAATGTTGTCTACCTATCACCAAAGATGTTTTTTCAGAAATCACTAAGGAATCATTTGCCCTATGGCGAATGGGTCCTAGCTAGGGCTTCAAAAAAAATGATTTTTGGGTTCTCTTTTTCCTTGTCTGCACTCCCAAATTCCAGTTGTTCACATTTGAAAAGTCAGAAATAAAAATTATAGATCGGTTTCCATGATTTGACAAATTTTCTTGCAAGTTTGTCAACTTTGCAAATTTCTTCATTTTTTCTCATCAAAGGATCTTCAACCTAAAATCTGCAATCACACATCAAAGAGAGAATTTTTTTTTTAAGGGAATGGAGGTTTTACTTGGTCAAACCCCATCTTGGTAATTAAACCTTATGACAAAAAATTAAATGTGAAGGATGAAACAATGAAGCATGAGACAATTAAACCTTACTTGAAATGTTAGATAACAAATCCGCAATCTAGCATGAAGTGCCCTCCATGGATGTATATCTTGATCTTGATACTTTTCTTGAAATAATTCCTTTGATATGCTTTGATAGATCTTGAAGATTACACCAAAATATTAGATCAAACAACATGCATGATGCAATAGATCTTTGACATGATGAAAGAAATTTTTATTGTTGTAATAATATTCTATAAATCTACCCTTGAATGCCTTGAAAATACTCTTGAATTCTCTATCAATGCTCTCTTGAATTCTCTTACGATAACTTCAATTTTTTAGGTGCCTTAGGATGAAACATAGTGAAATAGCCTTGCATTTATACATATCTTAAGATTAATTCTTGAAATTCAAATATCACAAACCGACATTGAATTATAAATTTCAAACCATTAAAGTACTACCAAAAAAATATCCAAAAGAAAGGTCCTAGGTCTAAGTGAGGACCCATTTTGTATAGCGTGAATGGGTCCTAGGCCACATACCTAGTACACACATCTGGCAATGTTAAAAATTATGTAAAATCAGGATCCTAGGACTAAGTGAGGACCAATTCACCCTATTTCGAACGGACCCTAGGTCACCTACTTATGACACACATCTTCCAAATTTAAGTATTGTGCAATGAAAATTAGGAATATTAGGTTTTATCCCTCAAAATTTGCTTTTAATTAGGCTTGGATTTGAATTAAAGGGGCCAATTAAGGAAAATTAACCTCAATCAATTAATAAAGCCCTAGATTAATGTGAAGGTGTAAATATACACCTTACAACACTAAAACAAGGCACAATTAAGTCCATTTTATTAAAAAGGGCCCTAAACTTAATGTGAATATAAAAAACATATTACAACACTAAATTAAGGCAACATTAGGCTCATTTTATTATTGATTATTCCCAAATTAAGTGTGGAAAAGGGATAATTTCTTCAACACTACATTTTCCCCCACTTTAGTGAGAGTATGACCCCATATCAAACTCACACTAAAGTAAACATTCAAGGCACTTATGTATGTAGAAATTACAAAGATACATAATCATATAACATCACAAATCAAGAAGATCAAGCCTAGATTATCTAGCACAATGTGGAACACATCTAAGCTATTGGTTTGCGCTCACTCTAGGGTAGTGAAACATTAGGTTTTCCACTAGGTAAGTCTCCTAATAAAGTGGCTTAGTGATAAATTCATGCCTGTGTTTTGTCTTTCACCATACAATGTGAAAGTCATGCTTTTGTGTTAGCTTCTCATCATACTAACCATACCAAATATATCCCTTTGATAATTTTTAATAAGGTGCCATAAAACAAAAAAAACAACATACAAGGGGTGAAAAATGAGAGAATCGTATTAGGCTCCCATACCGTATCAAAGCTATCCTCCTGAAAACTTCAATAAGGCACCACAATGCAAGGCTCCATAGGTAAGCAAGGTGTGTTATACTAGGTGGAATTTTATTTAGGGGTTTTGAGCTTCACAAGTTTAGCAAGCTATGTTATGTCAGACACTTATGAACATTATATATATAGATTTTTGTTCAAGGGGTTTTCTCTTAGTTCGTGTAAGGTCTTCTTCTTTTGGGTCATTGTGCCTAATGTCTCCAAGAGAGGATAAATCAAGAGTAAAAGTTTCACAACTTAGGGAATGCAGTGTGTTGCATCACCACTAAGAGGATAGTCATACACTAAGAAATATCACTCTTGGAGGATAGCAAACCCAATGACACCACCAAGAAAATGATGCATCACAAGAAAAAATAAAATCACACCATGAAACATGACAAATGTCGAAATACATTATCAATATATGCCCCCACTTTAAAGAAGTTGCTAACACCATTGTTGTGAGAAAATTTCTTTAAAGTGGCCAATGTTTAATCCTGAGACATGACAACTTAATAAAAAATCCCTATGCTAATTCATGTGTTTTCAAAATAAAGCTACGTCACAAAAAAGGAAGGAGGAGTTGCCCCCAAAAATACATAAGGGATCTATGGATTCAGGGTCAGTATATCTTTACTACAATGTGATTAGAGAGCTCGAAAATGTCATCATTCCTTAAATATTCATAGAATTGGAAGAATGACACATCAATATCAAAAACAATGAAAAATGATTTTGGGTCAACATGGAAGAGACCTAAATGTCTCGACACCTTGCATCATCCCCTAAATGGAAACACAAGACAAGTGAAAGAGGTAAAATTTTATGACATAAAGAATGTAGATACATATAGAGGAATACACAAAGAGAGAGAGAGAGAGAGAGAAAGAGATACACAAAATAAAAGGGGATCACATTACACACATGCAATCGCATAAATAAACATGAAAAAGAAAAAAATGCAAAAGAATATTAAGGAACATGTGAGTCAACCTACAGAAGGTCATCCACATCCCAATCTTCGTTAGTATCTATTGAAGGTAGAAAACTACCCAAAGGGACAACAACAAGTACCAAACTAGGACAAACACCAAGTTCAACACTCTTATTAGTAGAATTGTCATTTAAGCTCAAGGAAGAAGAGAACAATGAATTCAACTCATTATGCACTTGTTCATCAATCTTTGCAATGTCAATATCATCATCTAGATTAACCACAATAGGACCTGTCAAACGATAATTTCCATGGGAGGTTCTTTTTATATTGTGGTGAGGATATAAATTCATCATGCACTACTTTGGGCAAGTTCATATTTTATCTTTTTGTGTTGCGTTTTTCTTCTTTGGTTTGTAACATACAAGCAATAGAACTATGTCTACGCCTACACTCTCTAGCATTTAAATTTCATTTCAACCTGTTGTCAATTTGTGATTGTGTAGGAGTGGGTTTGTCAACCATGGGTTTCTTTTCTTCCCTTAGGGGAGGAATGGAAGGAACCATAGGAGGTTGTTCAAACACTTTCTCTTTGGCATTGTAAACTAGTTTGATTTTAGGGGGCACAACATAATTGTTTTGGTTATCTCACAATCTCTTATAGGAGATGGGTGAAGGATTTGTAATAAGCTACTCTTGGATATTTGGAAGGGCTTTTGGTTGAATCATGATTTCATCAAGGATAGGTGGCTCAATCATGGGTTGAGGCATACTTTTAAGGGATAATTTTGTTATACACTTTTTCTTAAACTTTTGATATTTTAAAGATTGAAAGTTTGATTATCATTTCCTATAAATTAAATAAATTTACATCAGAAAACCTATTAACCTACCTATTAAAAAAAAAATTAAAAGAAAAAGCTCCACTTAACTTATTATTTCTTACAATTAAAGATGAGGAGCATAGCCCATTAGGTATACTCCCCTCTAAGATATTATCACCCAAATTCAACACTTGAATTAACCTATTATTTCTTACAATTAAAGATGAGGAGCATAGCCCATGGGGTATACTCCCCTCTAAGCTATTATCACCCAAATTCAACGCTTGAATTACCTTATAGTTGGCAAAGCATGGAGGAATCTTTCCATTCAGTTTGTTGTTTAACAGATCTAACTTTTAAATTGCACAAACTTGAAGGAATATTGCCAAATAGAATATTTTCATTAACCATCAAGAGCTGCAGATCTGGAGGCCACACAGATGGTATGTGTCCAGTCAATGCATTCTTGGATACATCCAAAACTGTCATCCAACGAATTGATTTACTTGGGTTAATAAGATTGCCATTCAAACGATTTCTTGAAAGGTTGAACAGATACAACAGAGGATTGTTCTCCAATAACCATGAGGGCATTTCTCCAATAATATTGTTCTCATCCGATCCCAACCTCTGTAATGAATACTGAGTGAAAATCCACTCTGGAACTTGACAACCAATACTACATGAGACCGGATCTAAGCCTGCTAACTAGAACTAGGGAAGCCAACTTGTGCTAATATTCAAAGCACAATATGATACGTACAAAAATTTCAATTTTGCATTGTTATGAAGCAGAGTATCTGAAATGGTGATGTGGGAGAGCCAGAGAACCTTTATAGAGAATGGTAATGCCAACTACAAAGAAGTGATCTTCTCAGTGAATGAAAAATCACGAGCAAAGAGCTGATCAAGGGAGGAAAGCCCAGTGATCAAGGGAGGAGAGTTTGTTGAAGGAAAGTGGGATTTGCCCAGTTAACTGATTGTAATGGACATGGAGCCTACGTAGAGAAGTAATATTGTCTAGACATGGTGGTAGGTTTCCTCCGAGTTGGTTAATGCTTACATCTAGATAGCTTAGATTTGTGAGCAGGAAAATGATAGGGGGAACTTTCCCAGTCAATCTATTATTTTTTAATAGCAAAAGCTGAAGACAATAGAGATTTCCGAAACAGAATGGAATATTACCTGTTAATCAAATGCTTTTCAAGATGAGGTATTTGAGAAAAGCAAGGTTGCACAAACTACTCAATATGACTCTACTCTGCAAACCCTACTCTATATGGTTGGTGTAAGCGATCAAATTAACCTGCCCTACATTGTTGGTGTAAGTAGTCAAATTAACCTGCTTTGCATGGTTGGTGACTTTATTGCAGGATATACCTTCCCATGTGGAGCTTCCATTAACCCATGAACTGAGAATGCCATCAGAGACGTTCAAGGCCACCTTGAAGGAAAGAAGAGCTTGGGATTCCTGGAAAGGACAAATGACTAGTACAATACATTGATTTGCAAAAAGGATAATAAAAACAACACTGATAAAAGAAAATTTAACTGGAGCAATAACCATTACTTGAATGAAGTCGTAGATAACAAAGAATCAGACTTTGAAAGGCACATTTTTTAGATGGCCTTCCTTAGTGTTTGATGCAACATTAACAAAAGATTAGCGGCATCATGTAGTCGTGAAAAGGATTTAACATAGATAGGTTTACATGGCTAGAAGTCAGGTATATATAAAAATAAAGTTAAAGTACATTGTTTATGGACAGTGAGAAATGAATGGGCTATAAATGTGAAACGTGAGTATATTAATTATTGATAGTAATAGAAAAAAAGTGATATACATTAATTACCACATTTACAATATTAACTAATCAGGAAAAGGACTTTACATCTATAGGTTTAAATGGTTACTAATTAATTCTATAATTCTATTGTATATAGAAGGATTGTTATTGTTCAGATAAACAGTTATTGAATTGAATGCTTATAAAGATGGAATGTTACTGTATCGATTACAATGTATTGGTTGTTTATGGTTAACAATATAAAGTATTTTTTAAATTAAATTATCAATTAGTCTAAAATCTATTTAATTAAAATTATAATATAAATAAATTTTGCCGTTGACAGAAAACAATACTTATAAATATGGATAATTAATGTATTAATGATAATATATTTCAGTAGGTATAAATTCTCTACAATTTATAAATTTAATTATATCCAATAATTTTGAATTTTTGACTATTTGTTGCTCAAAAAGAAGATTAGAAAGTTGGAATATCAACTAGTAAAAACTCATAAATTATATGAAAATTATTAATTGATAGAAAACTATAACCATTAAAACAATTAACCACACAAAAGACTTATAAATTGATAATAAACAATTAATAAATTAGACATAGCTCAAAATTTAATAATTGTATTCAATTATTTTTTTAAACTGAAAGAATGTTGAATTCTATTATTGTATAAAAATAGTGACTAAATAATATAGCTTTCTATTGGATTAAGAACTATTATTACAGTTGGATCCAAAGTAGCTTGCAAAATTTCATAGTAAACAAATGGTTGTACATCTAATACTGGAGAAATAAAACAATAGCATAATTGCCATGGCTGAAAAAGATTCATTTATACATTATTATTTCTTTTCTTTAGACTATGATAGACCTAGGATAAATATTATTGGTAGCATACATGTATCAAGCATATGGAATCTTAAAATTCATCACTAGACATCACTGTAAATGTTTGCAGACTTTTGAATTAAGAACCACTTAGAAGAATCATGCATGCGACCATTTATGAATCAAATTTAAGCCCCTTGAACTAATCCTTCTTCGTGCATGCCAATTTAGCCATACAAATTAGCATAATCTTTTTTATATTTATGTATTAGTAGTTCTCAGAAGGTAGAAGAAATCAACTTTATTAGGCTATGCTAGATGATAATAGAGGTGACGATAAATGAGTTGTTTTCTAGTTTTTTTTTAATAGTGGCATAGGAGATGTGGTTATAAGAAAATTATTGTTTTAATTTGAATTGTGTGAGGGTCAAAATTTGAATCTTAAGCATTGACACATATTTAAACTTTCCTGTCTAAGTGTAATGTGACTTGAGATGGAGAAAAAATAAAAGATTGTAACTAAACTTACAATATGCTTCTTCTAGAATGCATTCAAAATGTATTATAAGAAACTGTTAGAGATCATACCCCTTAATCATCCATAAGCTTTCATATCAGATCCATATTGTGCAACAAAAGGGTACTGAGAGAAATATAGTAACTTTTCCATAAAGGTAATTTACTGTAAACAATACACATATTTTCAAGAATACTTGAAAATTTATGCCTAAGGATAACCTTATATCAAATAACACTTCATAATTATATCCTTTTTCAAAGGTTTGAAATCTAGGTAAATCTTGAGAAATCTAATTTTCTTTGATATTTGACAACCTAGATATGTATTTTACAATGAAGGTAAAACCCAAAAAAAATCAAGAAGGCCATTGAAATTCTAAAACCCCTACTACAATAAAATATTTATTCATAAATAATAGATTGGTGAGAGATTAAAATCAGCAAGATTTTGATACTTGGATTAATTTGGTTCATTCAAAATTATCTAGTCATAATGAGATTGTATTCACAAATAATTGCACCCACCACCTTGTATAAGAAGAAAATTCATGAATGACCTAAATCACATGAGTATAAAGAATTTTAATTACAAAAATCTCATAAATACATGAATGACCTAATTTATAGATGAGTATAAATAATTTTAATTACAACAATCCCATCAATATGAAACCTATACTATTGGTACACTCAAGTAAACAAGAGAGAAAATGGTTTCATTGTTTTTTTTTGGAAAATCAAGCTATTTAAATAATGTTTATGATTAATTTGGGAGTTATAATAGAGTTAGATGAGATTCACAATAATTGAGAGCACAAAAATTTTAGAAGAATTTATTATATATGATATTTCATCTTAACTACATGATGTTGCATTTACCAATAAATACTTTTTTATATATTTGATCAAATTTAAAATAATCAAGAACACCAAATCTTTAGAAGAATTTTCAACTTTCATTTAAAACTAAAGCTACTCATAATCTATCCATGGACTTTAATGGAAGGCTCTTGTTAGATGTTGAAGTTGTATTGCTGATATGTGGTTGTCATTGATGTCATCACTATTAGCATTGGTGATTCTGAAGGTTGTATATGTTGAGGATATTGAGAAAATTGTAATAAAAATATTGCAGGCAACCAATGAAGCTGAGAAGGTCAGAGTGATGGAAAGTTGTTCTCAATGATGATCAGGTGGTGTGCACTAAAGAGTTTTTTGTTGAGCATATCTAGTACATTGTCTAGAAGTTTTAGTGGTACACATCAAGAATTGAAGAAGTTATGAAGTCCTGTGTTCCTATAGTTATTCTGTTACTCTAGCAAGTGTTCTTGAAAGATGAAATTGCAATTCTAGTGAATTGGGTTGTTGTGTATTATTTTGAGATGTTTAGTGATGTTTCTAGATCATTCTATATCATTTTGGTACGTCCACATTAATCGAAGTGTTCGTGATTGAAGAATTTTCTTTGTGTGTTCAAGTTTTTCATATTCTTGGCCAACATAATGGTAGTAGCATGTTATGGATCCTTATGGATTAATATTTTAATGGTTAGTGTGTTTGAGGATGATGATTTAGGTCCTTACTATGTTGTGACCAACTTAGGTTGTTGCACATTAAGATTTATTCATGTATTGAGGCCGATAATTTTAAATTTATTCATTATCTTATGGCCGACAGAGTCATTGATGTAAATCCATATAGCAGATATATAAGAGTGATTGTTTGAGCGAATTTATGTATGTTCGGTGTGCTCAATGTGTGTATTTGTGTAGAGGTATGTGTACATGCGAATAAAGATCAGATCCTTCGACCACAGAGAAAAGTGTGAAGATGGGTGAGTGAAGTGTGAAGAAGTGTATTTGTGCCTAAGTAGAACTATAATTGGGCTTATGATGAAGCTAATTTCTTAGTTCATTTCCATCAGATGGATTTAATCTTATTATCTTATGTAAGGCAGTGAGCCTTCCCTTTTGAGCAGTGAGCTCTGGACAGTGTGCCTAAATGCAAGTGCATTCCTTATTCATTCTTCATTATACTTTTAACAGGGTATAATCTTGTGGACTAACATCCACCATGGTTTTTCTCCTAAAAAGGTATCCACGTATAAAATATTGGTGTTCATGTGTCTTTGATGTGTTATTGGTTTATGCTTGCACTCTTAATTATCAGATATGAGATTATAAGTTGATTAATGTTGAATAAGTTCAATCTTTGTGACAACTAATTCATCCCCCTTCTCAGTTGTCTATCCTTGTTTTGCCAACAATTAGTATTAGAGCTAGTTCCTTTGAAGAAGTCTAACAACTTGAGGTGATCTGAGATGGCATCATACAAGAAGGATAGTCCTAGATTCGATGGTACAAATTACTCTCTATGAAAAGTTAGAATGGAGTGTCATTTGAATTGCATTGGCAAGCCCTTCTGGAAGATTGTACATAGAATGCATATACTATTCCTCAGAATGGTCCCTCCTCTGAAGATTAGATCAAGCAAGTAGAAGTTAATATCAAGGCTATAGAAGTATTGTTGAGTGCTTTGACAAATTCTAAGATGACAAATGTGATAGGATTGAAGACTACATATGAGATCTGGAGAAAGTTAGAAACATTGTTTGAAGGAGATGCACTAGTGAAAAGTGTTAAGCTACAAATTCTGAAAGGAAAGTGGGAGAACATGAAGATGAAAACATATTTTCTTTCTCACAAAAAGTAAATGAACTAGTGATTGATATTAGATGTGCCAGTGGAACCTTGGATGAAGAAGATATTATGGCTAAGATACTTAGATTTGTGCCTACTTCTTACAAAACAAAATCTCATGCTATTGACGAGCTCAAGAAAGTAACAAATGTGACAAGAGACATGCTTATTGGAAAACTAGTTACCTTTGAGTTGAGTGAATTTGGTGAATCTTCACCTAACATAGAATCTACATTCAAAGCTACTATTTTTAGAAAAATCCAATAGAGATATAATCCGGGAGAGAGATCCAAGAAGACATTCAAGTATGAAGAAGAAATGAAACTGATTGAAGATGAAGAAAGAGAGCTAGAAGGATTTGAAGCACTTATTGTGAAAAGAGAAGCCAGAGGACAAGGTAAGTACAAAGGAAAGTTACCTGTTAAATGTTTTTCTTGTAGTAAAATAGGTTATTTTGCATCAAGATGTCTTGAAAGGATTTCTAAGTACAGACCTGAGAAGACTAGATTTAAAAAAAAATGTTATTATGCTAAAGAAGGTGTAACTGATGATGAATCTAATAAGGAAATTGGAAATGAAGATGAATGGGTATTCATTGCCATCAAGGAAAATGGTCTTGTTGGTGTTCCAAATCAATAGATCAAATGAATCCTAAAGACTAGCCAATTTGCTATATTCAGACTCAAAGATGGATTTGGCCAATTGTTAGGAAATGGGATTAGAACACATTTTCCTTGCAATTTAGGCTCTGTAGGACCTAGTGGGGTGACCCTTTAGCAAAACCTAAAGATTTGGAAACACAATTAACAGGATATTGCTTAATAGATAATGCTCTCACAAACTTATTCTGAGAAACCTAAAATATCACTCAAAATTGGCTAACACCTTGAGAGAATTTCATTAACCAACATGGAGAACATAGCAAACACATAACCCAAAATACATAATTGAAATGTTTTTTATTTAATATTTTGGGACCAAACTAAAAATAGCAGAAGCATGGAAACTTGACCAGTTCCAATAAGAGGGCTATGGAGTCACATAACCAACACTTCATCCTACAATGTTAAACATGTTCTGGAGATCTTTGGAATTGTTATCACATTATGACAACAAGACTACTGAAGCTTTATTTGGTAATCATTCTTTACGATCCACCTGAAACACAACACTCCTATCAAATTTGTTGAAACAATTACACTATCCTCTAAATAATAGGCAATAATAAATGTAGCTTGTCACTTATTAAAGGTAACAATAGATGTAACTCAAATGCAATAAATGTGCATGAAAAAACTAAAGTAATCTTTGATTATTGAATTCAAAACAACATTACATTTTAGCCATGGAGACAATTATTAGGTAAAATATAAACATGAAAGCATAATTTAGACCGAAAAATTTTAGATTAGTGACTCAGTTATGATTCAGCCTAGCTTTACAATTCTACCCATAACTTATGCCTGACTTGCAAAGCTTTCAGAAATTTTGGAACCCTTACAATGAGAGAAGAATGAGAATAAAAGGAAAAAAAAGAAACCCTAAAGTTAATCCATTGATGACACATGTCAACATCCTTCACCAATCTGGAAAAACTTCTCTCATCTCTCCTCCCTTTGCAGCAAAAATTTTTGCCTCCAATTTGCCTTTGCTTATCTGCAACAGAAAATTTACTCCACCGTGAAGACCAACACCATTTTACCCAACTGTGTAAAAATGCCTCCCGTGAAAACTTTGTTTCTGCCTTTTATTTGTTGTATTAAAATTATTCTGAGTTATGTGCCCAACATATATTCTCTGCTTATAAAGTGAGTAAATTCACTTTACCTATGTTTTTCTTTGTTGCACATTAATACTTTAATCCCTAGAAAATTAATACTTGTTTATAAAGTGAATAAATTCACTTTATAAAATACCCACAGTAAATATTTAATTCACCCTCCAAATAGAATTAAAATATTTCACCTTTGCTTCCATTTAATAAGCCCAAAAATATAAAAAAATTTACCCATTAGGCAATAAAACAATACATCTTTTACCTGGCACCTTATATTTAAAAGCATTGCTCCCCTACTTTTATTTTATATTTTAAAACCCCTTTTAAAATATATGCTTTTCACATTGAGAGATTTCTAAAATTGGGGTAAAAATATTCTCATGCCCTCCACTTTTGCATACTTTAATATACCTTGCCTAGGAAAATGAAAATTCAAGATCCTTTTATCCGCCCATGATGTTTTATATGTTTTATTTAAAACATTACCTTTAAAATTTCCATCAAGCAATTCTTTGATTTTAAAAATGTTAGCTTTTAAAACCAAATGGAGGTCCTTTTTAATAATTCATCTAGCAAAATGAAACTATCTTTGTGCCTTTTCAAAATTTAATGGGCCCACCCTTCACGTGGTGAAATATTGCCAATGTCACGGGAGATAAAGTGCTTTCATTTTAAACCTATGAGACAATAGAGAAGGCTCAAAATTCTTTTAATATTTCCCTCATGCCTTTCAATTTTATGGAGCACACCTCGTAGCTATTGTGATGATGTCACCTTTAGTTGTGCGAGGTCTGCGATCAACAGTGGGGATTTTACAGGCTCCCTCGTACAATGCATGCCATGTGATTTTGGATTTTTCTCTAACTTTATTTACCCTGCTCACCTGCTTCTGTAAATTCCTCATGAACATGATGGTAACTTCTCTGCATTGGATGCCTCCAATCTTGGCACAATACTTGAAAATTTCTAAATCCCATCCATCAAAAACCATTATTTTCATACACTACAATCACAAAACTACATTCATTTGGGATTTTTAAAAATTTCACATGCTCTGTGAAGGAATTTTCTATGCAGCTTGAATGTCATGAGTGCCACCTTGGAACCAATCAAAAGCAAGAATTAAACTTGCTTTGATTAAAAAAAATTGAAAGTGCACTTTTATATTTTACCTAAATGCCTCATTTACAAATACACAATATTTTAAATATTGACATTCGAGAACATTAGAAAATAGATAAATTTTAATTACGCCTATGAGCCATTTGAAGAAATTGATTGTGGGAAAATCAGGACAACTGAAGCAAAGAAATTTTTTATAGGATCTTAATCAATTATTTATAGAAAACTCATTTCCTTATATTTTTCCTAGCCCTTAAAATTCAAGTACCTCCTTTGTAAACTAGCCCTTGGGATATGTTAGATGCAACATAAGTATATTAAAATAATCTATCCAATAACCTTCATTTTTGATAGAAATGGAGGTGGAGAGGTTTTAAACCAAAACACAAAATGGGTTGTCCTTATATTTGCAAGATTTGACACTTTTAGGAACACCATTTTTGGCCTTGTCATGATCGTAAAATGATTAAATAATGCATTAGAATGTATCTCGAGACCTTGAAATTGAGGAGATGTACACACATTTGGTCCAAGAATGCAGTGAAAAAGACGGTTTGAGAAAAGAGATCCCGAAGTGAGAGATATTAATTGACAAAGATGCTCTGTCAAACGTTTCTGCAACTGCACTTGTTCAAAATCAATCCGGGCTCACCAATTTGCCATCTCAGAAAAATATGAAATAAACTCCTCACAAGCTGCCACTAGACATACAAGTTAATCTAGGTACCCTGAGTATGTGTGCAAGAAGGATTTTCTTGAATCATCATTAATCAAAAGATATTAAAGGTCGAATTTGACCACCCTAAAAGGTTCAGGAAAAAGCTGGTGCAAAATTAAAGAAATTGCATTTGGTTTTGATCTATTAAAAATAGAAAATCAACTCATGAAGCTTTGAAAAATGGCATGGGGATACACTTTGGTATGAAGAATGGAGAGAAATAATCCTTTTCTCTTGACAAACATCTAGTTGCAAATTCAAGCTCAAACAAGGGGCTACTTTGTAAAACTGAATGTTTGCAAACAACAAAAAAGTGTCAAAACCCTTCAACTTTATTTTTCAAAACTTTGTCAAAACTTATCATGGCGAGTTGAAAATTGACATACCGACTCACATAGGACACATGAGTGAGCTTGCAATTGGGTTTTGCATGAAAATCAACAGGCTCCAAAATATGACCCTCCAAAGTAGGTCACTCAGGTAGATTCATCAGGTGCACTTCTAAGAGTGCAGAGGCAATTTTTTGGAAATGGGCACTTCAAATTTCCAAAATTTGAGAGTGCCACTAGGTCCGGTGTCCATTGAATCAACTAGTAGTCAGAATATTGAAAGAGCTCTTGCAACCAAGATTGATGAGAAGGATGAGTGGGTGATTGACAGTGGATGCTCACATCATGACTAGTGACAAAATTAATTTTCTAAGTTTAGAAAAATACTATGGTGGTGTTATAAGATTCAAAGATAGCAATGTTGGTGTGATATGTGGCAAAGGCACTATTTCTCTTGGAAGTAAATGCAATACTTATGATGTTCTATATGTTGATGGTTTGAAACACAATTTGTTGAGTGTTGGACAGATGGTTGATAAAGGCTATAATCTTCAATTCAAGGATGGTAAGTGCAGAATATTGGGAAGCTTGGGAAATGTGATTGCTTTAGGTATGAAGACAAGAGGTAACATTTTTCACTTGAACGTTGCTAGTGTAAGTTGTTTGATTGCTCAAGTTGATGTAAGCTGGTTGTGGCATAGAAGGTTGTGTCATGTGAATTTTGATAATATTATTAGAATAAGCTCCACACAAGTAAGTCAAGGATCTAAGTTGACTTTTATTGACCTTAGTTTTAGATGCATTTTGCTTTTAGTAATGCTGATCCACTTGTGCTAACTCCTGTCCTTTACCTGTGTAGAGTCGGCTTGTGCCGATTTATACCCCAGAGTTTAGGCCGACAACATACGCCTTCAGAGATCACATGAGCGATAGACAGAGACAACGACTGATGGCGTTGGGTCTGTATCATATTACTTACATGCCCGTTATTCAGGCAAACAGAGGTTTGCTGATAGTCCTCTGTGAGAGGTGGCATTCAGAGACCTGCTCATTCCACCTGCCTACTAGAGAGGTGACAGTGACTTTGGAGGACGTGTACCATATTCTTCGAATTCTGATTAGCGAAGAGAGAGTGATCTATGATCCACACCAAGGGTGACAGGCCATATCCGAGATGTACGAGGATGTGGATGGTGCTCAATTGGGCATGGATGGTTACGAGATCAGTTGGGACGTTGTGGCTAACCGGTTTCCCAAGTGGGATGCCATGTTGATGACTCTGATTGCTGGACTACTGATTCCAGATCGTCGCAGTCACGGATTTCCCATTGGATGGGGAGATGTACTGGTCTGTATGTGGGATCATAGGATAGTTTTTGCTTGGGGGCTTTTTTTGCTGGCCATGTTATATCATCAGTTGCATGAGGTTGTTTACCACCAGGGTCACAGTATCAGCTGTGGGACTACCTTACTCATGATCTGGGTATGAGAGCGCATTCCTATTTTTTGACCGCCAGTGCAGATGCAGTGGCTAGGTGATGGGATGTCATATGTTTACTTGTATGCGGGGTCAGTTAGCCAGACTTGTGTGGGAGATATTGGGTATTGGTGTCATTGGATTGATACGATGATCAGTTTTGTTTGGAGGTCGTATAGAGATTGTGGCCCATGGTCAGATGAGGATGGTCATTTATCCTTTTGGAGATAGTTCTGGTATCTAATTGGCCACACGGTACAGACCCAGCGGATTATTGAGATGTATCTGCCCCAACGGGTACTATGACAGTTCGATGAGCAGCAGGTTGTGCCAGTAGGCACGACAAAGTATGCTTGGTCCTCCAGGGAGACCATGTGGGGGCCGCCCATATCAATGACAGTGGCTGAGCAGCAGGTTGATAGCTTGGTGGTAGTTCAGTGGGTGTGGAGAGGGGGTCCAATAGATGCAAGCACATCTATCGAGTTTGACGCCTGGTGGAAAATTCACCGGCCCATCCCGCTGATAGATCCAGATGGTCCACCACCTATTGATTAGAGATCGGTTATCCTACAGGTACCAAGGAGAGGTCGGGGTGGCAGGGATGGAGGCTGAGGTGGGGGAGATGGCAGGGGTTCCATGAGGAGGAGAGATGATAGAGGGTGGCGACAGCCTAGGAGAGTTAGGAAGAGAGTGGGTGATGCACCATTTTCACCTATTCGAGAGGAGGGCTAGGAGAGAGAGCAGGAGGTAGGGGTCAAGGAGGTCAGAGGTGGAGATGAGGAGGTGGAGGTAAGAGTCGAGGAGGTCAGAGGTGGAGATGAGGAGGTGGAGGTGATATTCGAGGAGGTCAGAGGTGGAGAGGAGGAGGTGGAGGATCCATTTTCCAGGGGACAACATCTATAGATTGATGTGGAGGAGGTCTGGGTGGTGGAGGAGGATGAGGCAAACCAGAAGCTACGAGAGCGGATGATTTTCGGGGATGATGATGGTGATAGATCACCCATTTGCCTGTCGATGCCACCATTGACCAACAGATCGCTGATTTGCAAAGGAGACTTGATGCGGCCTTAACTCAGAACAAGGCCTTGGTAGCAGAGTTAGATGTCACTCGGGTGGAGAGAGATCAGGCTATCATCCGATGACAAGAGTCAGAGCAGTGGGTTGCCGAGTTGTGCTCTAGATCAACAGGGGATATGGCTCGGGAGTTGGCCTGGATGGTAGAGAGCAGGGGATGATACAGGTTATTATATGAGCAGGCTGTTCCACTAGACATACGGGACCTAGGATTGTCCTGATCCTACAGTAGGATAGGCAGTGACAGCCAGACCCATAGCAGCAGCAAGTCACACAATAGTAGTCATACTAGTGCTGGGGGGTCCACAACATCAGGTCAGTTGTCAGGCCATAGATCACATAGCTCGCACAGGCACTCATCAGGTCACAGTCACAGGTCAGAGCACAGACACAAATCAGTGTTGAGACAGCGAAGAAGGGTAGACACCTAAAAATGACTTAGGCCTGCTATCACTATTTTACCACCTTTCATCCTAACATGATTATTACATTATAATTATGTTTCTAACCCACATTCAACTATTTATTAAATAATTTATAATTATTTAATTAATTCACGATCTTTAATTCTTCATGATTATTAAATAAATAAATCTTATTTATTTAATGTGTCACTAATGATTAAAGTCTACTTGCAATTAAATAAAGTCTCATTTATTTAATTAATCCTTATCATAAATGTCTTCTTGATTATTAAATAAGTATATTTTAATATATTTATTTAATATGTCACTAATTCTTAAATCCTCTCTTTTAATTCAATAGATTTGCTAATTTATTTAATTAATTAACCACTTTTTCTAGATTAAATAATTATTCTTAATTATTTAATTGTTGTATGTGACACTTTGTTATTTTTAAATAAAAAAATTTATTTAAAAATGTCTCACATAGTTAACTAATTCTTCTTTTAGTAATTAATTTCAAAAATCAATTACTCATTATCTCACAAAATCCATATTTTGAATTAATTTAATTCAAAATGGAATTATTCTTCTACAAATCAAGTAATTTCTAAAAATACTAATTTTCTAAAATCCCACCTTCTTATCTTCTGATTTTTACTAATTTCATTTCAACTGTCACATTTATTCTTGATTTAATTTATTTAATTAAATCTTATTCACACACTTGGGCATTTTCCCCTAACCCTAATTGAGAGTTACCATTTTGAATCTTAACCATTGATTCTAGGGTATTTTCTCAATCTCTCATCTTGTCTGTTCCTTCAAGATTGCATTTTCTATAAAATGACAATCTTGATCTCATTTCCAGGATCATCGCTTAATCTATTTTTATTATCAGCATTCTCATATCTTAGGCTTATATTATTTTTTGCATAATAGAAGTAAAATTCTAGTTTGCATATAGAGTCATTTTCAATAAATCCTTCAAAGGCTTTGCTAGGGCTAGACACATAGAATTTTCTCACAAATTTGAGGGCATCTATTATCACCACAAGCTTGAGGAGGTGCAACAAAAGTCAGCCATGGAGTATTAAATGGGTGAGATCTTTCTAGTTTCTTCCGTTATTCATTATTTCTCCTTTCCATTCTATTGTTTGATGTTTTCTATTAACATACAGGTATTACTAATCATTTTGATTGATCTTGCAGGAAAAATAACGTCATTACATTGGTGAACCCGACAATCTAACACTTTTTTTTACAGGTTCTCATACGGCCTCGAATATTTATTTTTGCAGGAACAGGTACAAAACGCCGCATTTGCCTTCTCGTGCGACACAACTGCTCTGCTGCACTGCATTAGCCTTCGCATGTAACACAACTAAGTTGATGCACTGCATTAACCACTCAGAGAGCCACATCTTACAAGATGCATTTTTTGAGCCGCATCTGCCATTTCGCGCCACAAACGACTGGTAAACTTCATTTTTGTATTGTAATATGGATCCGACGTGACCACGGCCAATTGTTCTTTTTTATTTTTGATAGAATTAATGTGAACCAACCCTAGGGTAGACATCTAAGTTTCAGTTTATCAATCCTAGAATAGACATCTAATTTTTATTGGAATTTATCAATCCTAGGGTAGTCACCAAATCTTTTTTTTGTTTAGTTAAAATGAACCCCATGCTTTTGTGAAGCAATATCTTCACTTAGAGTAAAAAACTTTCATTTGGGTTTAAAACTAAACAAAATTGTTTACTGTGTTTGATTGGATAATAGGTATATGCTCTCCCCTTTACTGGGTGATCAAAAAGCCAAACCTATCCATTTTTATACTTATGCATTTTATGTTTTCTTACAACCTTTAGAAGGCCTGTTGTAGTGGGAAAAAGTACTCACCCTACAAGAATGACCTAAATGGGAACAACCAAAGCTAGGTTTTCCAACCCACTATAATCAAAAGTGAATTTTGGGGAAACCGATATTCAACGGCAGTAGGCAAGATAACCATTCCCAAAGTCTTTGTTCTAAAGATTGGGAGGTGTCCTGAGGGATTTTATCTATTGCCATGTCGAATGGAAACCTTGAGTAAGAACCATAGTGTAGAAGCCAACAGTGTCAATATCTACACATTATCTCAATCACGGTGTAAGGGGAGGGAAGAATCTCCCCCCAAGACACTCACCATATAATTTCCATAGACTATTTGCTCAGGGGATTCGGTATCTGCTTCCATCACCTTGAGTATGCACCTAGAAAAGACAAAAACACCGGCACCCTCTAGGGGGTGACATGGCTGTGTGAGTCGACGCGATTTTAAGCTATGGGCTGTGATTGTTATGATGACCTTTTGACTATTAAGAGTGAGTTTGTTTAAAGTGTCTTTCTTATTCAAATACCAGTGCAAACAAAAAGGGGTCATGGTTGACCTTTTAAACATACACTCAATGTTTTAGTTTCTAGGTGTTTGCCTACTATTTTCAAAACATACTTCAACAAACTGAACATCAAAAATTTGGGTCAAAAACTTGTCAAATCTGCACAATAGCTTTCTATTTTTTCCAAAAAATTGCTTGTTGCAATGCAATCGCTCTGTTACAATCGCCATATCTTGAGCCGCATTCACTCTGATGGGCCGCATTTGAGTCATACTGAGCCGCATTCGCTCTGCTGAGCCGCAACTAAAACACATAGAGCCGCATTTGCTAGTATCAACCCGTATTCGCCAGACTGTGTCGCAATCGACACTTTTTGAACTGCATTCACCTTTGTGATCCGTATTCGCTCTGTCATACCGCATTTGCTGCGATGCATTTGTGAACATTTTCAAATCACTTTCTCACAGTCAAAAACTGAAAGTCCACAACTTGTATGTAATTCAATCAAGTCTTCCTTCATTGTTACAGTTCAAACCAGACTCTAAATTGCTCAATTGTCATTAAACATTGCATTTTAGGTACCACTTTAGGATCACAATAGGGTTCCCTTTCTATTCCATTAGAGTGCATTGATAGCTTCACAATCTCCTTAAGACACTTACTTTTGCAGATTTTAGGAGTTGACTCTAACCATTCACTGTCAAACTTTGCATTCAATAGTAGGTTATCATTGGACCCAATTACCCCTTTGTCACTTGTCAAAACTTTGGTGAATCATTTCCCACTCAATAGTCTAGTGTGGAAACTTCACTTTGTCCTCTTTATAGTCCCTCTATGGTCCATTGGTCTTCCAAACTTGAATCATTGCAAAAACTTTGTTTGCTCAAGTTGTCCATTTTAAATCCCTCAAATAGTAAGTGCATCTTAGGCTCCTTTAGTTGCATATCATTTAGCATCTCCATTTTTAGTGTCACAAAACTCAAAATCCACAAGTCTTTAGCCTCATTTTGATCTCATTTGCATTTCATAGCATTCCAAAGAAACCAAAAACATAGTGTCATACTTAGATCATTGTCTCCATCATCCCAAGTTGAGCAAACCTTGTATGGTTGAAACTAGATTACAGAAAAAGAAAATACTCATGGATTCTTTTAGACAAGAAACCAGCTTTCTCGAATTCACAACTAACATGGATTCATTCCCTAATGCCATGAACAATCCTTGTTTTGGCATGGGAAATTCCAACATCAATCCTTTTAGTGAAATGAACATTCCATCATCTCCATCACATATTTTTGAACCATTTATTCGATGGGATCAAAATGGGGAAGTCTTTGAAGAAGACATCTTAGCTACTGCCCAATATCCAAAAGTTACTACTTTTGTGGAAGAAGTAGTCTTAAATGACTCTTCTAGATTCCTAGCTATGCTCCTTGACCAAGGGGCTAAGTTACAATAGGTATTTGATCTTAACACTCTTAGAGCAACTTCTCCCACTCCACAATCACACAACCCTTCCATGGGAGCCTCTTCACAAAATGTCATCAACACCATCAATGTTACCTCCCTTGGTCATACTACCACCACAACCATCACAACATCTATTGGGGGATCATCTTCCCAAACAAACACCACATTACAATCCATCCCCCAACAAACATCCACCATCCCTTCGCAAACAATGGGGGCAACCACATCAAACCTATTTGGAACTACATCTAGTTCCATGAATACATCAACAAACCTATTATTAGGTTCTTCAAATGCTATGGAAACCAACTCATCCAACCCTTTTGGGAGAAATAAACAAAGAGTTGTCATACAACCCACCCAAACTACTTCCTCACAGGTTAATACCAACATTCTTGTGACCCAAAACACCAACTTTCCTCATGGCCACAATCTCTTATTTGGGCAAGGAAATCAAGATGCTCAATCCTTCACTCCATTTGGGCATCAACAAGCTCAAAATTAACAAGGCCCTCAATCCTTCACTCCATTTGGACATCAACAAAATAAGAACCAACAAGGTCCTCAAATTCAGTCCAACATGGCAGGATATCACATCCCCACTTATGCCTCACAAGTCCATACACAACAGCACATCCCTCATCAAAACGTTCATTTCCAACAACCGCCTAATTAGAATACTCATTTTGCTCACCGACAACCAATTTTAAATCAGCACATCTCATCACAACAAGTGGGCACTCAAGCCATCCCTATCACCAACATGGGTGATGCTACCAACCATCCCATGGTGGAAGCACTCACACTCCAACTCATTGCTCTTCAAACACAAGTAGAGACCTTGTAGCAATCCAATAAAAAGTCATACTTGTCACATGACTTGTGTCCATATCCATTCGACACAACCTTGTATATGCCACCCTTTCCTCATGGATATGTGGTACCTCATTTTCCCAAGTACAAAGGCAAAAAAAACCTCATTGAACACATAAGAGAATTCACCACTAGTTGCATGGAAATTGCATATGAGCAAACCTATCTCATGAGACTCTTTTCTAGAAGTCTCGCAGGTCATGCACTAGAATGGTTCTCGCTATTGCCTAAGGGAATCAAAACATGGGATGAATTAGCAAACAAATTCATTGAAAATTATGCCTATAACATCGACATAGCCTCCTTATGCAGACTTACCCAAGAGGATGTAGGAGAGACTTTCATTCCATTCTTTCAAAGATCGTGAACCTTAGCAAGCCGATGTCCGGTAGAAATACCTAAAAAGGAGAAAGTCACCATGTTTGTGCAAACTCTCCTAGGACCACTAAGGTATGGTTTACAAGTCCATTGTTGCACCACTTTTGTCAACCTTGTTGAAAAAGGTGTTCAACTGGAGAAATCCTTGATCGGCAAAGGCGAATTGAAATATGGTGGCAAAACCATCAATGCAACCACAAATAATAACCCAAGTAGCTCAAATGACAAAACCAAATACTGGGTTAAGAACAAACATATCACCAACGATGGTGTAGTTGATGTAAAAACCACCAATGCAATAGGTCATGTCATCACAATCAAAGAAGTACAAAATCAAAACGCACATCTAACTACACCAATACCAATTGCCAATGCTATCCAAAACAATCATGCGCAAACTAATCAAAGGTAGTTGTGTCAACCCCGACAATTCCAAAAATGTACATACACACCTTTGGGGGAACCTATTGAAATTGTCTTAAAGAAACTTCTTCAAAACGACATCATAATGCTGGAAGAGCCAAAACCATATGACCCTGGTCAATTCAAGCCATCATGGTGGGATGACAGTTCATTTTGTGATTACCACCATGCCAAAGGGCACAAAACTTCCTCTAGTCATCAATTGCGAAATCTGGTGCAAGACCTCATTGAGAACCACACTATCAAGTTAGGTGGTCAATAATTTACATCTAATGTAGATCATTCTATTCACAAAAACCCATTGTAGGATCATGGTAAAACTTCCTCATCTGGCACAAAGAATACCAACAGTCAAGCCAACCACATCCGTCCAACCTACAATACTATCCATCCTGCATACAATTATCCCGGTGGTACCATTATTAACAATCTTCGTGCTGTTGATGAAGATGAATGTGTTAATACCATCACCATTAAAAATGCCCCAGAATGCAATGTCACCACGCATAAAGGCAAGGTCACTATCCCTGGTCCTTCTACACGTCAACCGAAAATCACCATACCTGGTCCATTTGCTAGATAGTCAAATCCAAAACCAGAGTTCAATATCATTGAGCAATTGAATAAAACACCTGCTCAAATATCCATTCTCGAACTACTCTGTATTTCACCCGAACATAAGGCCATCTTGGATAAAGTCTTACAAGATTCGTCTATCCCAGCCAACATCGATGTCAACCACTTCGAGACTACAGTCGAATATCTGATTTCACCCCATTAGATCACCTTTTCAGAAAGTGACTATTCCTTGCCAAAACCATCTCATAATGATGCCCTCGACATCGAGGTTTTTGTCCACAAGCATAAGGTCAGACGAGTTCTAGTAGATGGCAGAGCAGGATTGAACATCTGCTCTCTGAAATTGGTTAAAGCTCTTGGTTTCTCTGATGCATGTGTAAATGCTAGCAAGAGCATCGTCATCAAGGCATACAATGATGAAGAACGTGCTTCCAAAGGCATCATTACCATTCCACTCCGAGTAGGACTAGCTATCATAGATACCACATGCCAGGTCCTAGATCGTGACATCCACTATAATATCTTACTTGGTTGCCACTGGATTCATGCTCTAAAGGCCATTCCATCCACATACCACCAATGTCTAAAATTCCCTTTTGATGGTATTGAGATCACTATCCCAGGAGATCCCGATCCATTTCAATACTGTACCAACCTACGAGCCACTGCTGAGCACCAGGTTCCCATCAATCAGGAAGCCTCATCTTCCACATCCAAATATATTGACCCATCAACACTCATAAAATCATCCATTCCATTACCTTCTACCACACCATCTTCATCGGCCTCCATCCCAAGTAAAGACCTTCAGATCCAGGACCTTGGTTGTGGAGAGTTCAAATTGAATACGGCTTACTGTATCACCACAATACCAAAGCCAGCTAAAGTCTATGGTAGACCATGTTTTGTAGTTGAGCCCACAACAACTTTCAAGGTTCCACCAAAAAGTGTGTTCACACTATGGGGGGACATGGGTAATGAAGTAATCATTGATATAGCCAACTGGATCTACAAAGACCCAGAAGAGTTGCCTCTGCTACCATTACATCTCTATGGCAAAGGCTATGACATATGCAAAGCCCTAGGTTTCAACGGCACAAGCGGCCTTGGAAAGAACAAAAACGGAAGAAGGGAACCTATTATCATGACTACAAGACCAAAGAATATAGGGATAGGGTTTGACCAACTCAGAACTGACGGTCTTTGTATCCATGAAATTCAAAGTAAAAATGTAATGGTTACAGAAAGTGTTGAGACATATGAAGAGTCCTTTACCGAAACTAACTCAAATGAATGGGAATGGGGATCTGACAAAACCCTAAGTGACTATGACATTGAAGAACTATTCCAGGAACTTGGCCAACTTTCCTTTGAAGAAATATTCCGACAGGAGTATAACATAGACCCTATTGACTAACATTCTAAAAATAAGAAATGGGTAAGAATTCCTTGGAATCCAGAGGAACACAAGGTGTCGTCAGCAATACCTAAATCATCCCACCCCATTCCTGAGCCCACCCATGATCCTAACTCATCTAAGCCCACCACCCATACTTCTGAAATGCCAACCACTAGTCATGATGCAGATAGCTTTATCCCATATTATGATTTTGAATTTGACTCATCTGACTCTGAGTATGGTCCATCCATTGCATCCGACACGGAAGTTGAAATTGATAGCTTTGCCTTTACACTTGAGGCTTCAATTTGCACACTTTATGCATCCTCCCCATTCTTCACCAACAATGATGATGGGATCCCTCTTGTTTACCCACAACTGATCGACTGGGACCAACAAGATCCACCGGTAATGGACATTTTTCAGAATGATGAGGCAATCACAAAATTCATGGGACTCTGAGAAGGAATTCTATGGGGTGATCACAAAATAGGGTTCTCCATTGATCTATATTGTGTAGCTTACTTCAGGGAGACTGCAATCCTCTAGTCGCAAAAATATAAAAAAGAAAAAAGAAAAAGAAATGTCTTTAGGTGAAAACTGCAAGGCACCTTCTAACAGTAAAATAGTAAAAACAATTGATGTATCCGAAGGTGAAAACCTCTTCGAGGCACCTAAGGATGGAGGATTGGACTTTCTTCCCGTGACACAAGAAAAATCAGCTATGCTCATTGAGGACACAATAGAAGTTAACATAGCCACACTAGAGAATCCCCAAATGATTCTCCTAGCCGCATCATTGTCAGAGGAAGAAATACCCAAATTTCAACAATTCTTCAGAGAAAGGAAAGTTAACTTTGCATGGTCATACGTTAACATGCCAGGCGTTGATCCAGAATTGGTTCTACATCATCTTCCTTTAATTCTAGGAATCAAGTCGGTCAAACAAAATTTGCGCAAAATGCATCCACAGATTGCACTACTTGTCAAGGCTGAACTAAAGAAGTTACTAGATGCCAAGTTCATAAGGTCAATAGACTATGCTGATTGGATATCCAACCTTGTCCCTATTACAAAGCCAAATGGACAAATCCATATCTACATGGATTTCAGAGATTTGAATAAGGCTTGCCCAAAGGATGACTTCCCCTTACCAAATATAGACATGATTGTTGACCTCACAGCAAGGTATGAGATGCTATCTCTTGTGGATGGTTTCTCAGGCTATAATCAAATTTGAATCGCAACAGAAGATCAACATAAAATGGCATTCACTTGCCCTTGGGGAACATACTATTGGAATTTTATGCCTTTTGGCTTAAAGAATGCAGGCGCCACATACCAAAGGGCTATGAAAACAATCTTTCATGATGCTGTGCATATTTTGCACACACGCCCCACCATTGCCAGGGACCCTCTTTTTAGCTCTCGGTGGGCTTCTTTGCTCCCGTCTCATTTTGCATGCCCCTCATTTTGCTATCCTAGTTGGTCAATGTGCCCTTCAAAGTCTCATTTTTGGCTGACCATATTTTGCTCCTAATATAAAAAATGGCTAAGTCTTGGGTTTTTCGGGCTTCGCCCCCCTCGCTCGCTCGATTCTCTTTTTCCTTCATTCTTTGACTTTGAGGATAGATTTCCTATGGATTTTGGATGATTCTGTGGTGCCTAAGTGAACTAAAAAGGTTCATTAATTTTTAGGAAGTTTTGAAAATTCCAAAACTGTGTTTCTGCAGTAGCATTCCTACAGCGGCATTCCGGCCTCGTGTTTTCGGAACGTACAAGCGCACCCCCAAATCAGAAACGGACTTCGACCCAGATGCTAAAATGGGGTCTTATCCTCCCTTGAACTTTAAAATTCCAAATTTGTAGTTGGGAAAGTACCATCCGGAGTTTCGTGCTCTGTCTGTCGTTTCAAAATAGCATTCCTATAGCGGGATTTCGGCCTCATGTTTCTGGAACGTACAAGTGCACCTCCAAATCAGAAATGGACTTCGACCCAGATGCTAAAATGGGGTCTTATCCTCCCTTGACCTATCAAATTCCAAAATTGCAGCTGGGAAATACCATCCGGAGTTCCGTGCTCTGTCGGTCATTTCAAAACAACATTCCTACAGCGGCATTCCGGCCTCATATTTTCGGAACGTACAAATGCACCTCCAAATCAGAAACGGACTTCGACCCAGATGCTAAAATGGGGTCTTATATTGCCTTGACCTTTCAAATTATAAAATTGTAGTCAGGAAATACCATCCGGAGTTTCGTGCTCCGTCGGCCGTTTTAAATCAGCATTCCTAAAATAGCATTTCGGCCTCTCATTTCTGGTTTTAAGGAGCCTACCATGGGTCTGTCGACAAAACCATTTGATCCAATGAGGAATGCTGAAATTCCATTGGGAGAAGGTAGCTTTTAGTCAGTTTTAGCTACAGTAAAAGGGAAATTAGCTAGAAGGAAAAACTGCTACAATGACTGGCCACTACAAGATAGAATAGGGAAAAGACAACAGATGTATTTTAAATTGCTGAATATTGTGGGGTAGGTGAAGCCCTAATGCAATTAAATCTGGGCCACACAATGTAACTCAATCATAGCCATTCATTTGGGATTTGGTAAACTATAAATAGGGGTCTTCCCCTCATTTGTAGTTGTTGGAGAGCTGTTATAAAAACATTCTGCAGCAATAGAAAACAGCATTGCATGATCTATGGGTGTTAATTCTGAGTTTGTTCATTATGTGTGCATGGTTCTACTGTCCAATTTAGTTTTAGTTGTAGTTTTTTGAATGGAAGTGGTAATGGTGATTTTTGTTACAGTATTTGATGAATTTTTAGCCCATACTTTTGGCACTTGTTGATGGCAAGCTGCTGTGCAAAGTCACCCTGGGCTTCTTTATTTGATTGCTGCAACTTAGTTCATTTGCATGTTCATGATGTGTGTATGCAAACCGAAAATTTGCAGTCCTTAGAAGATTGCACTGGTTTTGTGTAACTATAGGATCCTCTTGGCCAAGCAAAACCCAGTTTAGGGAGTTTGTCTACTGTAGCAGCCTCAATGATCACTGTTCTTTCATAGTTTCAGATCCAGGAACCTTCTCTCTTCCCTGCCCTTTTTCCTTTTTTTAAATAAGTAACCTTAGGAAAGGTTCATTACACATTGTAAAGTTAAATCTGATGTTGAAATGGAGTTTTAGACTACTGTTTGAACGTACAGAAATCACTCAATAACTTTCCAATCTCAAGAACTCCATTTGCAGATCCAACTTCCTCGCTTTGTAACTCATCCATAAGTCCACCTTGTGATTCCAACAAATCACATAAATCAACTGAAATATTCCAAGCCTCGTCATGACTAGACATCCGAGAGACCTTGGGATAGTGTTCTCTAATCTGATTGTGGAAAATTATCTTTCAAGAGAGGTAATGCACCTACATATTACCTGTGTTGTGAAGTGCATAAAAACACCATCAACAAAATTGGCGCTAGAAGGAGGGTTGACATGTTGTGGCTACAAAATTGAAAGTTGGAAATCAATAAGAGCACTTTCAAAGAAGAAATCTGAGATAGAGTGATCTTTTTTAATGCTGAAATTTGAAATTAGAAAATTTTGAAGGCAAAAAGAAGCTGAGTCAAAATGGAGCAGCACGTGCAAATCAGCATCACTCAGCTACATGTAGATTTGAATAGGAGATTGAAGAGTCCATTGCAAAAATTTGCATTGGTAGATAAGTGTAGGATCCATTGCACTTGTAGGCACAATGAATTGGAGTGTCTAACCTTCTTGAGCAAAATTGAAAGAGTCTTGCAAGGAGAGATTCCCTTTTGGGAAATCTATCAGCCTTTGGCCCTTGCAGACCCGGAGGAAGAATTGACAACCATGGCAGCCAAGCCATTTGAAGAGCTAATCCAAGAGTGTTTGGGCAACAAAGACGGACCAAGATTGGAGGAAACACTAATATTAAGTTGGTGCAGATTTCATAATGCACCACATTCAAAATTTACTTGTCCTTCATGTGCAAGCATCATCACCCAATTCAAAGGCAATTTGAACAAATTGGAGTAGCCAACTGTCAAAGAGAATGAGTCATCCCATGAGGCAGAAAAGCTATCAGCATCTGGAGGACAACACATTGCAGATAGACCAAGAAGCTCCATAGAAATAGATGCTGGGACAATAAACGTTGAAGTAGAAAATGAAAAGGAATAAGTTGATTTCCTGGGGACAGCAGAAAGATTTGGTGAAGGTTCACTAGGAATGGAGTTGAAAAGCCTCTCCTTCATCAGTAAAGGGAATTCCTCCACTCAGGAAGAGGAGCCATTGGCAGTTGAGGATGAGTCAATCAAGTTTGTAGCAGTATATGTTGGGGTAGCCAATGAAGATGCTGAAAATCAGCAAGAGGAAGAGGTTGACAACCCTGGGACAACAGAAAATGATGATGAAAGCATAACTGAAATTAGACTAGAAGACATCTCCTTCATCAATGATATTGACCAAGAACTTGAAAATGCAGACTTGGAGGAGTGGGAACAACTACGGGCTCACTACCAGTTTTGTGTTTCAAACGACGATGAGAACCCAATCATGGATAGATATAATGAGCTAGTGTCAAGGCTAGCAAGGGATTAGTCTGAGCTAAAATGTCAGGTGGATTTGGAGGTATTTCTACTACCAAATTGGTGCAGGCTCCATGATTCATCGTACTCAGAGTTCACATGCGAGCTATGCCAAGAAGCTATCCAACAAGTTAGAGAAAAAGCAAGGCAACCAACTACACCACTTCCTGCAATTGCCTCAAGGATGGAAGGTGAGGATGAAGAGTCCGGGCCAAGTGACAATTCAGTTGAAGGCGGTCCTCAAGAGAATGTTGGGACAGCAATAGAAGTAGGACAGCAATACAGTCTCGAGCTTCTGAGCGATGAAGTAGATCAAACGAGAATGTTGTCCTCCAGTCATCAAGAATTTCTCCCTCTTCAAGAGCATTTGAGCACCATGGACAATAGGCTTTATGACAAGTCCTTGGAGGGAGATTGTGTAGTAGATTTTGGTTCCCTTGATGAGGTGCCATCAATTGATGACTTCTTTCCATTGGGAGCTATACTACAGAGGTATGCTCATGCCAAGGAAGAGCACATCCCAGAAGATGGTAGCGATGAAGACATACACCTTGAACCTCCGAACGGTGATGCACTAGATTTTCCGGATTGGGAGAGGGGTTCCTTCTCCATTTACAGTGATAGTGAACAAGGGGAAATGAGTGAACATCATGATGAGATGCATGAACAAGAAAGAGAAGAAGACAAAGGTGGGGGTGCTGAGATAGCTGCCAACAAAGATGAAGCACTCGGTCGCCTACAAGATGCAACTTGGAGTCCTTCCGCCATGATTATTGTTGATCCTCCTTCATATTCAAATGGCTACAATAGGATGGATTCGTACATGTCATCATCCCATGATATTGAGCATCTTGAAGATAGGTTCAATACTTGGGAAAGGAGATGGGACAACGTGCTACCTTTTCAAGACAACAATCAAGTGGATCCCAAGTTTGTGGATGATCAATGTGGAGAAGTACTTCTTTTTGAAGAACTGCCAAGGGGGATTGTTGATCCCACACAAGACATGGAAGAAGTGTTTGCTTCCCCATTCTCCCTACCTTATGCAGACTTGATTCTTGAAGTGTTGTATCCTCCACCATGCCCACTCGAGGTTGTTGATGCAAAGACTGATGATGGGGTGCTCGCTCTCAATTGTCAAATGCTGCCACCTCCATGTGATGAAATCTAGGTTCTATCCTTCCTTGCTCCTATTAGTTTTCATAGCTACACTTATCATTGATTATGGGAATGAGAAAAAACAAACATTTTTATGGATTCATCATGGGTTTAATGAGCTTCCTCAATTGTTGATTCTTCATGATGTTGGAGTAGTATTTGAAATCTTCCATACTGAATTTATTTTCTCTGAATATAAGGATAAATCTGCATGGTATAGAACTATAACAATTGCTCGTCTACTTGTGCACGCATTGCAAAATCCAATGGGCATGAGTATCGGCTCACCTTACCCGAACGTAGTTCTTTGTAAATATCTTTGTACATAACTCATTTTGAGTAGTGTAGGTTTCCTGTAAATAATCTGCTTTCCTGCTTTCCTTAGGTTAGTTTGTTTATTGTAGGTTGCTTGCCTTGGAGAGGTTTCTTTCATTGTTTTCTTTCGTTGTCTCATTTTGGTGTTTTCTTTTCATTTGCTTTTGTTTGCTCTCACTTTGCTGCCGCTTTGCTTGGGGTCCCTCTATTTTTGGTTGGGTGCATTTGTGCGCACAACAACCTTTCTTATCACCTAGGGTTTCTCTATGTATTTCTTTGTCAAACTATAATCAATTTTTTAGAGTGGATGGTGAGGATCTTCTATTAGTATCAAGTGATCTAGATGTTTGATTCAAAGTGGATAAGTCTTTGGTCGGTCTAATTTTGAAGTATTCTAGAATCTTATATCTCTCACAAATTTTAAGATTCTGACGGTCACTGTAGGCCTTTTGTGAAGTCTAGTTAAGTGAAAAATCTAAAATTCTGCTCTAGCACCACTGTGATTCTCAGCCCTGAGCATGAGCTTCATTGCTTGTGGGTTGAAATAAAAGAACTAAAAAGAGAAAAAGAAACAAAAGAAAGAAAGCAAAATATTGAAAATCAAAAGAAAATAAATTCAGCTTTTCAGGGGTATACGAGCAACTCTACCAGGGCTATGGACACCCGACCGGGAGTAGAGCAATGTTCGAGAGAATCATAGCGACAACCTCGTTGGGGCTATGGACGCCTAATTGGCAGCGAGACAATTTCTCGGATACTTTTGGAGTTAGAATAAACTACGCAACTTAACTTGATGGAGCTTGGGTTCTTGCAGCAACTGAAGGATGGGAATTAACGCAATGGCACACACTTGGATTTTTAGCATATTGAAGGTTGGGTTAACTAGTGGTTTTGATCCTTTAGTTGAGTGTCTAGCTTGTTTTCCCTAGCATGAAGGTTGGAACCAGAGATTCTGGGTTTGTGATTCTAGTTTGTCATCAAAATGCTCTAGAGCATTTCCCCCAGCGAGTTGCCATTTGTTTTGCATATTTTGCACACACGCCCCACCGTTGGCAGGGACCCTCTTTTTAGCTCCTGGAGGGCTTCTTTGCTCCTGTCTCATTTTGCGTGCCCCTCATTTTTCTGTCTTAGTTAGTCAATGTGCCCTTCAAAGTCTCATTTTTGGCTGACCATATTTTGCCCCTAAAATAAAAAATGGCTAAGTCTTGGGTTTTGTCCCCCCCAACTTGTCCAATTCACTTTTTCCCTCATTCTTTGACTTTGGGGATAGATTTCCTATGGATTTTGGATGTTTTTGTGGTTCCTAAGTGAACTGGCAAGGTTTCATTAAGTTTCAAGAAGTTTTGAAATTTCTAAAACTGTGTTTCTGCAGCAGCATTCCTATAGCGGCATTCCGGCCTCGTGTTTCTGGAACGTACAAGCGCACCTCCAAATCAGAAATGGACTTCAACCCAGATGCTAAAATGGGGTCTTATCCTCCCCTAACCTTTTGAATTCCAAATTTGTAGGAGGGAAAGTACCATTCGGAGTTCCATGCTCTGTCAGCCGTTTCAAAATAGCATTCCTACAGCGGCATTTCGGCCTCATGTTTCCGGAACGTACAAGCGCACCTCCAAATTGGAAATGGACTTCGACCCAGATGCTAAAAGGGGGTCTTATCCTCCCTTGACCTTTCAAATTCCAAAATTGCAGTCAAAAAATACCATCCGGAGTTTCGTGCTCTGTCGGCCGTTTCAAAACAGCATTCCTACAGTAGCATTCCAGCCTCATGTTTCTGGAACGTACAAGCGCACCTCCAAATCAGAAACAGACTTCGATCCAGATGCTAAAATGGGGTCTTATCCTCCCCTAACCTTTCAAATTCCAAAATTGCAGCCAGAAAATACCATCCGGAGTTCTATGCTTTGTCGGCCGTTTCAAAACAGAATTTTTGTAGTGGCATTTCGGCCTCATGTTTCCGGAATGTACAAGCGCACCTCCAAATCATAAATGGATTTTGACCTAGATGCTAAAATGGGGTCTTATCATCCCCTAACTTTTCAAATTCCAAATTTGCAGCCGGGAAGTACCATCCGGAGTTTTGTGCTGTGTCGACCGTTTCAAAACAGCATTCATACAACGGCATTCCGGCCTCATGTTTTTAGAATGTACAAGCGCACCTCCAAATCAGAAATGGACTTCAACCCAGATGCTAAAATGGGGTCTTATCCTCTACTGACCTTTCAAATTCCAAATTTGCAGCCGAGAAGTACCATCCGAAGTTCCGTGCTCTGTTGGTCGTTTCAAAACAACATTTCCAAAATAGCATTCTGGGCTCACATTTTCGGAATGTACAAACACAGCTCCAAATCAGAAATAGACTTCGACCCAAATGCTAAAATGGGGACTTATCCTTCCCTAACCTTTCAAATTCCAAAGTTACAGCCCGAAAATACCATCTGAAGTTTCATGCTCCATCGGCTGTTTCAAATCAGCATTCCTAAAACGACATTTCAGCCTCTCATTTCCAGTTTCAAGGAGCCTACCATGGGTCCGTTGGCAGAACCATTTGATCCAATGAGGAATGTTGAAATTCCATTGGGAGAAGGTAGCTTTCAGTCAGTTTTAGCTACAGTAAAAGGGAAATTAGCTAGAAGGAAAAACTGCTACAGTACCTGGCCACTACAAGACAGAATAGGGAAAAGATAACAGATATATTTTAAATTGTTGAATATTGTGGGGTACGTGAAGCCATAATGTAATTGAATCTGGGCCACACAATTTAAGTCAATCATAGCCATTCATTTGGGCTTTGGTAAACTATAAATAGGGGTCTTCCCCTAACTTGTAGTTGTTGGAGAGTTGTTGTAAAAATATCCTGCAGCAATAGAAAGCAACATTGCATGATCTATGGGTGTTACTTTTGAGTTTGTTCATTATGTGTGCATGGTTCTACCTTCCAATTTAGTTTTAGTTATAGTTCTTTTAATGGAAGTGGTAATGGTGATTTTTGTTACAGTATTTGATGAATTTTCAGCCCATACTTTTGACACTTGTTGATGGCAAGTTGCTGTGCAAAGTGAGCCTTGGCTTCTTTATTTGATTGTTGCAACTTAGTTCATTTTCATGTTCATGATGTGTGTATGCAAACTAAAAATTTTCAGTCCTTAGAATATTACACTAATTTTGTGTAACTGTAGGATCCTCTTGGCCAAGCAAAACCCAGTTTAGGGAGTTTGTCTACTGTAGTAGCCTTCATGATCACTGTTCATTCATAGTTTCAGATCCAAGAACCTTCTCTCTTCCCTGCCTTTTTTATTTTTTTTTTAATAAGTAACCTTAGGCAAGGTTCATTACACATTGTAAAGTTAAATTTGATGTTGAAATGGAGTTCCAGACTATTGTTTGAACCTATAGAAAATACTCAACAACTTTCCCATCTCAAGAACTCCATTTGTAGATCCAACTTCCTCACTTTGTAACTCATCCGTAAGTCCACCTTGTAACTCCAAAAAATCACATAAATCAACTGAAATATTCCAAGCCTCATCATGACCTGACATCCGAGAGACCTTGGGATAGTGTTCTGCAATCTGATTATGGAAAATTGTCTTTCAAGAGAGGTAATGCACCTATGTATTACCTGTGTTGTGAAGTGCATAAAAACACCATCAACACATGACATAATGCATGTCCTAATGGAAGATTATGTGAATGACCTATTGGAAAAATCTTTGACAAGGACTGATCATCTCAAAGTCTTAGACAAAATCTTTAGGCAGCTGGAGGATTACAAGGTTCGATTCAACCCAAAGAAATGTGTCTTTGGAGTCACTTCAGGCAAGCTGTTGGGATACATAATTTCGTGATGAGGCATTGAGTTTGACCCCACAAAAGTAAAAGCAATTCTGGACATGCCTCCACCAAAGGGAATCAATGAGTTATGCACACTTTAGGGCAGATTGTAGTCTATTCGCTGCTTCATTGCATAATTGGCAGACAAGTGTCGACCATTCCAATATCTGCTATGCAAAAGCATTCCCTTTGTATGGACTGATAAATGCAACATAGCCTTTGACCAAATTAAAGAATATCTATTAACACCACTAGTGTTAATGCTGCCTATTGAGGGCAAACCATTGATCCTATATGTCTCTCCAGCGACAAATGCACTAGGGGCATTATTGGCGCAAAATGACCATGAAGAAAAAGAAAGAGCCATATACTACATCAGTCACAAACTAATTGGATATGAGCTCAATTACACAACCATTGAACGGGCATGCCTTGCAATTGTCTTTGCGGTGTAGAAACTAAGACACTATATGCTAAGCCACCAAACACATTTGGTAGCTAAAATTGACCCACTAAAATATCTCCTGAGTTGAGCAGCTTGGACAGGCCGTTTGGCAAAATGGGTCATGATATTAAGTGAGTATGACATACGATATGTGGAGCGCAAGGCAATAAAAGTTTAAGTAATAGCAGATCAACTGGTAGATGCACCAATCCAAGCCACTCATTCGTTGATAACTGATTTTCTTGATGGATCCCACACGGGTCATGGCTCAGGAGCTGGCATATTATTTATCACACCTCAAGGGGATGAAATTCCTAAAGCATTTCAGATTGCCTTCCCTTGTACAAATAATATAGCAGAATACGAGGCATTGGTCACAGGTCTCAAGATAGCAATTAAATGGAAAATTTAGACATTGCTCGTATTCAGGGATTCTCAGCTAGTCATCAACCAAGTGAATGATGACTACGACACAAAGGATGAAAAGTTGCTTCCTTACAAATGAATGGTGGATAGTTTCCTAATGTATTTCAAAATGATTGCATTTGAACAAATCCCAAGGACACAAAATAAGGCAGGTGATGCAATGGCTACCATTGGATCTCTCCTAGACATCCCCAAGAATGTGTCACAATTTGAATTCTTAGTGGAACAGTTATTGATTCCTGCATATGATATTCCAGAGTCAGAAATGGTGTACGAGATTGTTAGTCCCAGTTCGCCTTGGTATCAGGACATATATGACTATCTAAAATCCCAAACCCTCCCACCCAACCTGTCCAACAACCAATGAAAATCCATTATTTGAAAAGCGGTTAGACACACCATCATCAGTGATACCGTATACCGCCGCAGCTTTCATAACACCCTTCTTCATTATCTTGACACTGATGAAGCCCAAATTACACTAATTTGTGCCCGTGCTCTGACCTGTGACTGTGACCTGATGAGTGTCTATGCGAGCTATGTGATCTATGGCCTGATGACTGACCTGATGCAATGGACCCCCTAGCACTGGTATGACTACTACTGTGTGACCTGCTGCTGCTATGGGTCCGACTACCGCTGCCTGTCCTATTGTAGGATCAGGACAATCTTGGGTCCCCTTTGTCTAGTGGAATAGCCTGCTCATATAATACCCTATATCATCCCCTGCTCTCTGCCATCCAGGCTAACTCCCGAGCCATATCCCCTATCGGTCCAGAGCACAACTCTGCAAACTTGGCAACCCACTGCTCTAACTCCTGTCATCAGATGACAGCCTGATTTCTCTCCACCCGGGTGACCTCTAACTTTGTTGCCAAGGCCTTGTTCTGAGACAAGGCCGCATCAAGTCTGCTCTGCAAATCAGCGATCCGCTAGTCATTGGTGGCATTGGCAGGATAAATGGGTGATCTGTCACCCTCATCATCCCTGGAAATCATCCACTTTCACAGCCTCTAGTCTACCTCATCCTCCTCCTCCTCCTCATCTCTCTCCTCATCCCTATCCTCCTCCACCCGGACCTCCTCCACATCAATCTCTAGATGTTGTACCCCAGAAAATGGATCCTCCACCTCCTCCTCTCCACCTCTTACCTCCTCAAATCTCACCTCCACCTCCTCCTCTCCACCTCTGACCTCCTCGAATCTCACCTCCACCTCCTCATCTCCACCTCTGACCTCCTTGACCCCTAACTCCTACTCTCTCTCCTCGCCCTCCTCTTAAATAGGTGACAATGGTGCACCACCCACTCTCTGCCTGACTCTCCTAGGCTGTCGCCACCCTCTATCATCTCTCCTCCTCCTAGCACCCCTGCCATCTCCCCCACCTCCCCCATCTCCACTTCCCCCCATCATCTCCCCCACCTTGGCCTCCATCTCCCTTTCCTCCATCTCTCCCTCCTCCCCCTCTGCCATCTCTACCTCCATCCCTGCCTCATCAACCTCTCCTCCGTACCCGCGAGATAACTAATCTCCGATCAATAGGTGGTGGACCATCTAGATCTGTCAGCAAGATGGGCCGGTGAATCTGCCACCAGGCGTCGAACTCGACAGATGTGCATGCATCTATTGGACCCCCTCTCCAAACCCACTGAACTACCACAAAGCTCTCAACCTACTGCTTAGCCACTGTCACTAATATGGGTGGCCCCCACATGGTCTCCCTGGAGGACCGAGCATACTTTGTCGTCCCTACTGGCACAACCTATCGCTCATCAAACTGTCGTAGTACCCGCTAGGGTAGGTACATCTCAATAATCTGCTGGGTCTGTACCGTGCGGCCAATCAAATACCAGAACTGTCTGCAAAAGGATAAATGACCATCCTCATCTGACCATGGAGCATATTCTTTGTACAGTCTCCAAACAAAACTGATCATCGTATCAATCTGATGATGCCAATACTTGATATCTCCCACATGAGTCTGGCTAACTGACCCCGCATACAAGTAAACATACGACATCTCATCACCTAGCTACTACATCTGCACTGGCGATCGAAAAATGGGAATGTGCTCCCATACCCAGATCATGAGTAAGGTAGTCCTGCAGCTGATATTGTGACCCCGGTGGTAAACAACCTCGTACAATTGATGATATAACATGGCCAACAAACAAGGCCCCCAAGCAAAAATTGTCTTATGAGCCCGCATACAGATTAGTACATCTCCCCATCCAATGGGAAATCCATGACCATGGCGATCTAGAATCAATAGTCCAGCAATCAGAGTCATCAACATGGCATCCCACCTGGGAAATTGGTCAGCCACAACGTCCCAATTGATCTCGTAATAATCCATGCCCAACTAAGCACCATCTACATCCTCGTACATCTCGGATATGGCTTGTCACCCTCAATGCGGATCATAGATCACTCTCTCTCCACTAATCAGAATTCAAAGAATATGGTACACGTCCTCCAAAGTCACTATTGCCTCTCCAGTAGGCAGGTGGAATGAGCAGGTCTCAGAATTCCACCTCTCATAGAGGGTTTTCAGAAAACCTCTATTTGCTCAAATAATGGGCATGTAAATAATATGATACAGAACCAACGCCATCAGTCGTTGTCTCTGTCTATCGCTCAGGTGATCTCTGAATGCGTATGTCTCCGGCCTAAACTCTCGGGTATAAATCGGCTCAAGCCGAATCTACACAGGTAAAGGACAGGAGTTAGAACAAGCAGGTCAGCATTACTAAAAGAAAAATGCATCTAAAACTAAGGTCAATAAAATTCAAATCTAGTCAATTTCAATTGCATCGCGTTGACTGCAAATACGTCACAATCAGTCAATTGTGGCTCGACACATGGCCGTTGCATTGCAATATGTCAAATGCGTCGTTCCAGATAGAAAATGCACAACCGAACAATGAATGCATCGGTTGACATGACAATTGAGTTGTGATTTGGCAGTTGTGTCATGTGAAATGTCAATTGCGTTGCAAAATGACCGATGCATCCCAAAATCCTCGTTTGCATTGCAACTTGGCGATTGCATCATTTTATTTTGTAGATGCGCTATCATACAAAAAACCTAACCTGCTCGTCTTGGCACACCTGATCCCAATTACTGACAATGTTTCTTCTCAAATCAAATCCTCAACATTTCATCGTAATTCTATCCCTTAATCTAATGAATCGTCATTTATCTGATTAAGTCTATCACCTCATTTGATTAAATTAATCAGTGTAATTTAATTAACCCTACATTGTTGTTTAATTAAATAAATCATTTTATTTAATTAAAATCTCTAAAGTCCTCCTATTAAATTAAATAAATTAAACCTTATTTTATTTAATCTAGCACATTCCTTCTTTATTAAATAAATCAAATCATTTATTTAATGAATCATTTCCTCTCAATTTCTGACTTAAATCAATTCATAAATCTAAGTCTAAATTGTCACATCACCTAATTCCTCATTAAATTAATCAAATCCATGATTAACTTAATCCTTCTCACTAAAATCCTCTAGAGAGTGCAACTTGCACAATAAATCAATTACTTTGATGTATTAATTCTCCTATTTTCCCTCACAAAGCATCAAAAAGGGAATATTCCTCTTTTGAATTCAAAAAGTCCAAGTGGATTTGGTCCTTCCAACAAGGCATTAAAAGCCTCTTACATGTTTTTGACCTTGAGCCAAGTGACATTAAATTCATTTCTTTTCCCTTTTCAACATGTCATTTCTCAAATTTGAAATGCCACCTAATTGCATTTATTGGCACTTTGGCCAAAATGTGCACAACCTTTAGCCATTCAAATCTTGACAAGTGGCACTTGGCCATTGGATGTTGAATGATCCCACATTGCTCTATTTTACTCTCTTTTCTAGTTTAGAAATCTATAAATTGGAGGCTCCTCTCCTCATTATCGATCCACAATTTTGAGTAAACTTATTATACTCAAAATTCATCCATCCATAATTCAAGCAAGTATACTATACTTCATTTCATCCACAAACAGCTTTGAGTATACTCAATATATTCAAATTCATCTCAACAATCCACATCTTCATGCAAGGTTATTCTCTTCATTGGAGAATTAATCTTACTCATACTATCATTTAGCTTGTTCAAGGATTGGGAAAGGTCTGCTTACTACACAATAATGGTGGCACCAATCCACTATGGGATGAAGGTTTAATCGTGTTTCTTTTTATATGCTTCTAGTTTAACTTGTTTTTATGCTCATTAGTTGCATATTTAGACATGATTAAGTATCTCATAGGGATGTTAAATTCGCTATTTTAAACTAACTTTCGTGCTAACAACATGAAATTGTTTGAGATGATTTCATTTGCATATTTTTTAGCATCCACATTCTGGCGCTAGAAGGAGGGCTTTTATTTCTGATTTCATTTTTACAATCTCACTTGTATCTTGTTGTAGGAAAATACGTTGGCATAGAAGTGTAAATTGTTCTTTTAACAATAGTGCTTGCTGTTATTTATGGTTAAAATTTTCCTTTACAGAATACGAGTCTTGATTTGTTCCTTAACAAATGCTTACTGTTTGTGTATATTGAAAGGAATTAATCTCAAGTAATCAAATTATAAATCAAACGAGCTTTTTGCTGCAGATTTCTCCTTCTCTCGTGCTTTTCCTGGATTTTTTTTCACACAATCAAATCCAACCATCTCCCGCGCTACCGTGCCTCTTAGTCCGTTCACTCGTGGTATAGCGGTGTTGGGTGTCTTTCCCAGCCTTCATTCATGTCTCTTACCATTCCAGCACGCGTCTAATCCTCACTATTTGCGGTACTGTGGTATCCACTGCTATACCGCGGCCTACTCTGCCACCACCCGCGGTATTGCGGTATCGTTATCGTCGCCACTTCCTTAGTCGCCTGTCATCCCTTTATAGCTTAGCCCCCACCTTCTCTGTATCCGTCCATGGTAGAGCGGTGTTAATCGCATTACCACCACCTCATCCCTTCCGTCTGTGGTAGAGTGGTGCTCACTGTGTTACCGTTAGATAATTTTTTCCTCGACCGTGGTGGTGCAGTTAGCTGTGTGTTGCCTATCTGTTTAACTGTCACCACCATCCCACGGTTTACCATTTGATCCTCCGCGGTATCACAGTAAACCCACTAACCATGACTCTGTCTGTCACTTGGCCGCACCTCGTCACCATCGGTTACCCCTCCCTAACCCACGTTAGCGCGGTAACCGCCTCACCGTTTGTCCTCGACCATCACTGCATCCCCACGGTTTGTCGCTTAACCGCCAGTGGTCATGCGGTAATCGTTACCTGCCACCACGTTACCGCGGTTGTCCACCCGGCTGTTAGTGGTAATGCGGTAAATCCTATCACCAAACTACCTTTAAGCCACCAACCGTGATGCCGCAGGCCGTGGTAAAACAAAAGGAGGTGTTTAGTTCAAGAAATGAACAATGAGGAAGAAATTTTTTTGCATTTTAAAAGGAGGATAAATAATTTTTTTTTAGAAATAGCAATTTTTGTTAAACATGAGAGATTTTTGTGAAATGTTTTATTAACATTGAATGTTCTCTTGAAGGTTGGATATTGGAATTAAATCAAGGCAAAAACAAGATGGGAGAAATTCACAAAAGCATTTTTTAATGCTTGTTGAGCTAGATCTTTATTTTAGTTTTAGAACATCCCACATCTATTTTTGGGGCTTAAAATTAACCATTTTGACTTCATCTTTTGGTTAAAATTGAACCTTAGAAATATACTAGATTTCAATTTGGACTTAAAATTGAACAAGGCAAACTTCACATTTAATCTTGGTGCTTCTAAACTGAACTTATCATTGCTTTGAAGGTTAAAATTGAACATGTGTCTTTTATGTTTTGCAAAATTTTTAACAAATTAATATCATTAAAATGTGTATGTGCTTCTCTCGTGCTTTATAGCAATATTGAGAATCAAAAGCATTTTAGTGATATTAACTTGTCAAAAAGATTGCCTCCACATTTGATTTGGGCACTTAAAATTGAACAAAACATGCGAGTGTGAGCACGATATATTGCAGAGGTTCTCCCCTTTATTTTTCAACAAGGGTTGTGTGAATGACGGGATATGTTAGCTCGCTTTTGTTAACTTAGAGGGCCTGCCTTGTGGGAAAAAGTAATCACCCAAGGGAACGACCCAACCAGGAACACGCTAAAGTCAAGCGACTTCCACCTGGGATATAAGTGTGGATATTGGAACTAAGGCCAATATCATGAGGATTATTCCGATGAGATGGACAGCAATGGACTCTCATCGATGTTGGATAATCCCCCATGAATGGAATGCCCAAATTAGAACCCCTTGTTTAGAAAAAGGCCAAAACCTTGTCTATCTTGTTGGTGCAAAAGGTTATGTCCTTTGAAGGCACCCCACGTAACATGCGGTCTTGTTGTGGAAATGGAAAGTATGCCATGGGAGATTCATGGGTACTAATGCTTGGCTGACCCGAATAAGTGAGTGTCATGGAGGGGAGCCAGTGTGGTCAAGCATTTAGCCATTCGCACAAGATATGCGCAGCTGGATTTATCCAAGTGGGAACCCAACAAGGTATTGCCTCATCAACCTAGGAGTGTAAAAGTGCTTGGAAAGAACACATTGCTTGATCTTCAAAACATTTGAAAAATGAACATACACCAAAAACCTTGAAATTTCAAACACCTTGTGGGAAATAAATACCCATTGACGAACTTGCCCACTCTTGCTTTCCCTAGGAATCACATTCCTAGAGGTTTCTAAGTGTACAAGTTCTACCATCATTTGTTTCCAATAAGGATAAACATAGGGAAATTTTGCCCTATTTTCCTCGATTTCCACACAAAGGACCTTGTGGGATGAGAAAGAGAATGGGACACTAAACATACTATTTGAAAACCTAAGCAAGCAAGTGTCTTGGATAAGAAGAACCTCATTTAACCAAGATAAAGAGACAAATTGAACTTCACATGTGTTGTTTCCAATGATTTCCCGCAAGATTAAAATCCCAAAGTCAAAGTTCAAGAAAGTGAGTCTAAAAATCCATGAGCAATGCCTTGAGATGCTCCTTGAAGTAAGGGAGAGACTTGTATACAATTTCTACAAAAAGGCCTCAAGGAACAATCCTGCATTGTATGCATTTTATTGTCAACAAAATCCTAAACTTTTTCAAAGGTTTGCATTTCTCCCATAGGAAGTTTAGCATGTTCTTCAATACCGAGGTTTTGTAGAGAGAGAGTCGCATCTAGGTTAAAGTTCAAGATCAAAGTTGTCATTCTCATCCATTCCTCCACCAACTAAATCTCATTCCATCATCAAATTTTTTTTGAGAACTCTAGAATCAATCATCACGCTAAACTTAGAGGGCTAAATCAACATCATCATAGCTTAACACACTTATCCAACGTAGTCTTAAAACATTGGACAAATTTTCTTTGAGATAACACAACTTCTTAAAGTCTATTGGTTCTCAATCACATTGGAATAACACACCTTGTCAATTCATCCATTTGTGCAAGTTCCCTTAGGATAACACAACTTCCTAGGGAAAACAACTTCACAAACAATCTTGTTTGACTTAACGCATCTAGTCAAATTATCACAATCAATCAAATCAAAATCCCTTACAAGTTTAGCACATACCTTCAAAAAAAATTTCAAAAAGGTTTCACTCACTCATCCCATCCATTTAACCCATCACCATTATCACCATCTTTGATCGTTTAGCTTCCCTAGTTCTTCTCTTTTGGACCTAAAGGATTAGGATCGAACAAATTCCTTTTTTTTTATGGTCTAAACAAGATCTCAATACAAGAAGGAAATGGAGAATATCAGAGAAATATCAGCTTCTATGGACATGAGTCATCTAAACACCAAAGTGAACCTAGCAGAATCAAGCAATCCCCTAAGAAACTTTCCCTTATCATCACAAAATCCTCAAGAGGAGAGTCATCAAGGGGACAACACAAATGAAGACATGGGGATGACACCAAATGAAATCATGGAAATGGTTCAAAATCCAGAGAACCACAAAGTTGTTAGTGCTATGTTCAAATACCTAAATACGATAGCAAGAGGAGGGGTCATGCCCCCTCCCGACTTTAAAACAAGCACTAATACAGATATATCCCCATTGTCCAACATCAACTAGGAAGTACCTTGCACCACATCAATCATCACACCAACCTCCCCGAATGTGAACAAGGGGAGTGCCATGTTCCAAGAATTGCAAAAACACCACCTTGTGGCTAATAAAGAAGCAATCATTACCCCCACACCAGCTACATTTATTCTGGAAAACCCATCTCACCCATACGTCCCGCTCACATTTCATAACCCCACTGGTTCATCCTCATTTCAAACCACACTAGCCTATCAATTGAATATACCAACTGCCCCACCACATGAGGAAGTTGGCTTGTTTGGAATGATAGAAGCTATCAATCCTTTCTCATTCCAAAGTGGTGCATCATCCCTTCCCCCACTTCCTTTCACATCCACATCACCTCTTGGAATAGGTTTTCCACCTTTACCCATCAAAAATTTTGCCAATCCAAGCAATCTGACCACCACTTTGAACCCGCTTCTTTTTCCCATATCTTCACAACAAATTGCAACTATTCCTATCACCACAGTTAATGTATCTATTGGTCCTCAAGTCTCCCAAAGCATGCCTCCTCTAGGACCAATCGTCTCAAACACCCCCCTGACAACCCAAATCATAATCACCACCACAACCCCTCCACCTGCCATGACAATTGGCATGATTCCTGCTCCACCACCAATCCCACCAAAAGCCAACACAACAAATTCATTCACCACTCTAATCCAAACCTTCCAAAAGGCAAACCAACAAAGAGTACTATAGCAAAAGCAGCAAGCCCAAGCCCAAGTGCAAGCTCAAGCCCAAGCCCAAGCACAAGCTCAAGCCCAAGCCCAAGCTCAAGCTCAAGCCCAAGCCCAAGCACAAGCGCAAGCTCAAGCTCAATACCAAGCGCAATTGCAAGCAATCCATCTACAAGCCTACCAACAAGCCTTGCAAGACTTTCAGGCACAACATCAAGCTAAACAACAAGCTTCATTGGCACAACAACAGCTCAACCAACAACAAGCATTGTTGGCACAACAGTAGCTAGACCAACAACAAGCATTACTAGCTCAACAGCAACTTGACCAACAACAGGCTTCATGGGAAACACAATAGATGGACCAACAACAAGCGCTATTGGAACAACAACAACAAGATCAACAATAGGCATTGTTGGCACAAATGCAGGCTTACCAACAAGCCTTAAACGCATAGCCTAGCTTGTAGCAAATGCCTACCAATACTCCTCCCACAATGTGCACTCCCCAAATGCCATATAACTCATTCATCCCACCCCCCAATCTAAGCAAAGATGCCACAACACAAATCAAACTGCTCTCGCAATAGGTGTTGGACTTGCAAGCAGGAAAAACCACAAGGACACAAGGCAACTTGTGCCCTTATCCATTCGATAGAAGTCTCGCCATGGTACCATTTCCAAAGGGATTTGAGATCCCCAAATTTGATAAATACAATGGAATGGGCAACCCTGAAAACCACGTCAGGGAATTTTAGGTGCACTGCATGGAAGTTGCATATGATGACACATATCTAATGTGGATCTTCCCTCGAAGCCTGATTGGTCCAACTATGAAATGGTTTTCTCGCCTACCCATGAGCATTAAAACATTTGAGGAAATAGTGGAGGCTTTCCTTAAAAATTATGCTTTTAATATGGGTGCGGATGTCAGTTTAGAAGAACTCTCTGCACTCAAACAAGAAAAAGGAGAGTTATTCACATCCTTCTTGCAAAGATGGTGATCCAAGGCCAATCAGAGCAAGTGGACTATGCTAGAAGAACAACAAGTCTGCACCATTATAGCCAACCTTGATAAAAACTTGGCGTTTAGAAGAATCTGCACTCAAACAAGAAAAAGGAGAGTTATTCGCATCCTTCTTGCAAAGATGGCGATCTAAGGCCAATCAGAGCAAGTGGAATATGCCAGAAGAACAACAAGTCTACACCATTATAGCCAACCTTGATAAAAACTTGGCATTTTACTTGAAAATGCAATACATCACATCATATGACCAACTAATTCCAAAGGCGCTCAACATTGAAAGAGCCCTTACAGTGTGAGAAGGCGCACCAATATTCAACCCACCACATGATAATCGCCTGTCTAACAAGTACAATGATAAACCTTGAACATGGTAAAGGACCAAAAATATTACGAACGACGGCGTGGTCGACGCTAAGGTAGTCATCACTGCTCCTAAGCAAAATATCCAAAACCATCATCAACCACAAAATCATAATCATAATAATGTGCAGACTAATGCAGTAGTGGCACAACCACCTTCCACCAGTCAAGTCAACAATGTGGGTAATCAAGGAGGACCACCTCCCCGCAACAAGTTTCCCCCCAAGAGGAAGTTCACAGCCCTTGGCGAATTGATTGAGTCTGTCATGAAGAAGTTGGTCAAGGAGAACCTAATCAAGATCTCTAACTCCGAACAATACACAGAGCCCATGACCAAACCATCGTGGTACAACGAAAATCTCCTATGTGACTTTCACAAGGTCAAAGGACACACCACCGCCAACTGCATGAGACTCAAGAATATCATCCAAAACCTCATCGAGGATAAGGTCATTAACATGGAGCAGCTGACCGGAAACCAAGACCTAAAAATCTACATGAATCCGATGCCGAATCATAACCAAGGGAACAATCAGGGAAATAACCAAGGGAATAATAAGGGTAAGCAAAAGTATGCTAGTGCTAATCTAGTATACGAGGAGATAGTCAGATGTGTCAATGAGATGGTTACTGTCATAAATATCAAGGGAGCCAACAATGACTGTGGAGTCACCACATGAGGCAGAAAGGTTACCATTACTGGGGCACTTGCTAAAACCCCCATTACCAACACAAAGGCCATCCCTTATGACTACAATGTAATTGACCAGTTGAAAAGAACACCCGCACAAATTTCCATCATGGAATTACTAAAAATCTCCACCGCCCATAGACAGATCCTTGATGAAGCACTAGCTGCATCTACCATTGCTGCCACCATTGACACAGAGCAATTTCAGGCTATGGTGGGTAACATCGTTACCCCGAATCTCATAACATTTTCTGACGAAGATTTTCCCCCATAGCCATCTCATAACCGCGCACTCCACCTCCAAGTCCTAGTCCATAAAAAGAAATTCAAAAGAGTCCTGGTAGATGGTGGTGTAGGTCTTAATATTTATTCACTGAAACTCATAAAAAAATTGGGATTCACTGAGGATTCCATCAATAAGAACAAAAGCATCATGATAAGAGCATATGATGACCAGGAAAGAGTGTCTCAAGGCACTATCAAGATCCCCATCCAAGTGGGGCCAGCAACCATGGAAACAACTTTTCAGGTTCTTGACCTTGATTTACCATACAACATCCTCCTGGGATGCCCATGGATACATGGAATGAAGGCAGTGGCCTCAACCTATCACCAATGCATTAAATTCTCATATCAAAATGAAGAGGTTACTATACATGGGGATCCTGAACCTTTCGCTTATTGCAAAAACTTGGAAGCCAAGTTTTACAAGATCCCTCAAGTACCTAAAAATGATGAAGGACCCTCCACTTCATACATAGACCCAACTAATCTCGCCTCCACTTTTGTGACAGAGACACCTGCCATCCCCGATATATCCGAGATCAAGAACATGATACAGGACAATAGATGTGGTGATTATAGAATGAAGAGAAATTCTTTTGTTGTAGGAGAGTTACCACAATCTCCTAGGTCACATGGGCAACCACAATCAATGCAAACACCTATTCACACTAGAACGGAACCTGCTAGATTCCACCATTGGGGGGATCTCAGTCGGGAGAATGTGGATGAGGAGGACATCACAAAAACTCTATACCAAGATGAAAGACCCACTCCCACCCTACCCATGGAGGAAACAAACAAAGGATTACAAATGATGTTCGGCATGGGCTATAATAGGAATGAAAGCCTAGGAAGAAACATTGATGGATGGTTAGAGCCCATCATTGTAGAAAGAAGAATGCAGAACCTTGGCCTTGGCTGCACACCTCCGAGTATAACCGTGCATGGAAGAAGTGTTCCTAATAGGGCAGTCAGGTCCTCTCCTTGGGTCTCGGCAACTAACCTTAGATTACCCATGTCCGCAGGCCTACCTCTTGATAACTTCACATTTGACATAACTGAGGTTTGTAGTAGCAGTGTCGACGATGACACCATAAGTGGCTTACCTAGGCTCTTTGAAGATTCCACCCTACTGATGATTAGTGCCTCACCCACTGAGCCAATCCAATGAACCCACCAAATCCACTTAGTGTACCCCCAACTCATCGATCACGACCAACGGGGACTGCCAATTCTAGACTCGTTTGAAAATGACAAGGCTCTCTCAGAATTCATGGGACTAAGGGATACAATCCCGTGCAAAGATCACAAGGTTGGATTCAACATCACACTAGACACACAAGCATACTATGGGGAGACGATTGATTCCTTCAGTCGCAAAAGAAAAAGATCAAGAATAAGCTCGAAGTTATTGAGTGAAAACCACACTATGGCACTCTCTAACCATAAAATAGTAAAGATAAAGGATGCATCCGATGGTGAAAACCTCCTTGAGGTGCCAAAGGATGAAGCATTCAATCTCCCCCCTACTACTCTACACCAAGAGAAGTCAATAGTATTGGTAGAACAGTGCAATCCTGTCAACCTGGGAATGAAAACAAAGCCACAAATCACCTTCTACGTAGAATCCCTCCTAGAAGAAGAACAAGAACTATTGGCAGCATTCCTAAAGGAAAGAAAGGTGAATTTAGCGTGGACCTATGCAGACATGCCAGGCTTGGACCATGAAGTAGTAGTTCATCATTTGGCTGTTTACCCCGAAGCAAAACCAGTCAGACAAAAGCTAAGGAAAATACACCCACAAATAGCCTTGCTTGTAAAGATTGAGTTGCAAAAACTTCTGGATGTTGGCTTCATACGCCCGATTGACTATCCAGAATGGGTATCTAATCTTGTGCCAGTCTCAAAACTGAAGGGGGGCATCCGCATTTGCACTAATTTCATAAACCTAAACAAAGCATGTCCCAAGGATGACTTTCCACTACCCAACATTGACATGATAGTGGCTATGACGAATGGACATGAGATGCTCTCCCTAATGGATGGCTTCTCAGGGTACAATCAGATAATGATCGCAAAAGAAGACCAAGACAAGACAGCATTCACATGTCCTTGGGGCACCTACTACTGGAACGTAATGCCATTTGGGTTGAAAAATGTAGGAGCTACATACCAAAGAGCCGTGACATCAATCTTCCATGACATGATCCTTAAAATAGTCGAAGATTATGTAGACGACATATTGGCTAAATCAAAGAAGAGACAAGACCATATAGCAACTCTAAGTGCTATCTTTGACAGGCTCGAACAATATAAGGTTAGACTCAACCCGAAGAAGTGTGTCTTTGGGGTATAATCAGGAAAGCTGCTAGGATACATAGTTTCAATGAGAGGAATAGAGGTGGACCCTACAAAGGTAAAAGCAATCCTTGAAATGGAAGCACAAGGGACGTTAAAACAACTAAGAGGATTGCAAGGTAGACTCCAGTCCATCTGGAGATTCATAGCACAACTAGTAGATAAACAGATTGCCTATTCACACCTACTTCACAAGGGAGTAGCTTTCAGATGGGATGACAAATACGAGTATGCACTCAACAAAATAAAAGAATATCTACTTACACCACCTATGTTGATGCCACCAATTGTGGGGAAATCATTAATCCTATACATCTCAACAACAATAGCCGCCCTGGGGGCCCTTTTAGCCCAACATGATGAAAAGGGAACCGAGTGGGCTATCTACTACATCAGCAGAACAATGGTGGGACATGAGGTCAATTACACTTTAATAGAAAAATCTTGCCTAGCACTAGTATTTGTGGCTCAAAAATTCATACACTACATGCTAGCACACCAAATCAAGTTGATTGCCAAAATAGACCCTCTAAAGTACCTATTGTCAAAAGCAACGCTTACAGGTAGAATGGCTAAGTGGGTAATGATATTATCTGAACATGATATCGAGTATGTAGAATGAAAATCCATAAAAGGAAAATTCATTGCGGATCAACTGGCAGAAGCTCCCCTCTACACAGATAACCCACTCATATCAAAATTCCTAGATGAGTCCCTTTTTAACCTTGGTGCAGCAGACCACTGGAAGTTATACTTTGATGGCTCTCACACACAACATGGATCAGGAGCTGGTGTGTTCTTCATCACGCTGCAAGGAGACTACATACCTAGATCATACAAGATGGCATTCCCTTGTACTAACAATATTGCAGAATACGAGGCTTTGACCATCGGCCTCAAGATTGCAACACAATGGAGAATCATGGCATTAAAATTCTATGGGGACTGACAACTTATCATCAACCAAGTCAATGGTGAATACTAAATGAAGGATGATAAGCTCACACCATACAAGAAGGTCATAGAAAGCCTCAAGGAATCTTTCATCGACATTACCTTTGAGCAGATACCAAGGACAAACAACAGAGCGACCGATGCAATGGCGACAATTGGATCCTTACTGGACATCCCTCGTAACGTCTCAAAACATGAATTTCTCATAGAGCAGCTTCTCGTACCCACATTCGAGGTACCAGAGTTAGAATACGCATGTGAACTTGTTGGTCTCGGTGATCTTTGGTATCATGATATATACACCTAACTAAAGTAAGGAATCCTCCCCACTAACATCATTCCGAACCTAAAATGCACTTTTATCAAAATACCTTCACGATTCGTCATCCTAGGAGAGACCCTCTTCCGAAGAAGTACCGACCGAACCTTGCTACATTATTTAAAACTTGAGAAAGCCTTGACTACTCTAACTGAGGTACACAATGGCACATGCGGGTCACACTCAAGTGGTATGACCTTGGCTAAAAAGTTGCTGAGAACAGGGTACTATTGGCCGATGATGGAAAGAGAGGCACACAACTTTGTCAGGAAATGCTTACAATGTCAACAGCATGGAGACCTTATTCATGCACTAGCTCAAGAACTGCATCCCATTGTTACACCTTGGCCCTTTTCACAATGGGGGCTCGATCTCATTGATAAAATATTGCCCACCTCATCCAATGGCCATAAGTTCATTATCACCGCCATCGAATATTTCACAAAGTGGGTCGAAGCAATTCCCATGACCTACATCATGGGAAAACAAATATCCAAGTTCATCTTGAATTACCTCATTTGCCGATACGGTGTTCCCCAATCCATTATCTCTGATAATGGGATGCCCTTCAAAAATCAGGATGTCCGTGACTTGTGTGAAAAATTCAAAATCCAACACCGTTTTTCCACTCCATTTACCCACAAGGCAATGGCCAAGCAGAAGCTACAAATAAAACCATTTTGAAAATCCTCAAGAAAACAGTCAATGACTCTGGTCGTGACTGGCATTTGCAGCTAAATCCCGCCTTATGGGCCTACCACACTAGCATCCGTACGCCAACAGGCACCACCCCATTCTCTCTAGTCCATAGATCAGAAGCCATCCTCCCTATTGAGATCGAGCTCCCGTCACTAAGGATATCACTGCAAAACCTCATCACAGATGAGGAATACAGGGTCACAAGACTCAATGAGCTAGAATTACTAGATGAAAGGTGCATGGATGCCCTTAATCATCTACAAGTGTACCAGAATCGCCTAAAAAGGAGTTACAACAAGAAGATCAGACAACGCACTTTCCAAGTTGGTGACCTCATGCTGAAAGAAAACCAAAAGAACAAGCCAAATCAGGATACAAAAGGAAATTTTGAGCCCAACTGGCTGGGACCCTTTATCATCACTGCAAGCTACAAATCAGGGGCATATCAGTTGTTGACACTAGAAGGTGAGCCCCTGCAAGAGCCCATGAACAGTTCACATCTCAAAAAGTTTTATGCCTAAATCTTGCAAGGTATAGAGCTAGAAAATACAAAAACAATCAGAAAATGTCTTGAAAAAATGGTTACCTTGATGAAACCTGGCAAACAGGCATCTTGGTGACAACAAAAAAAAATACAAAAATACAAAAATCCAAAAAAAATCAAAAAAGGATTGAAAACAAAAAAGAAAGAAAAAAAATCGTCCTCTGGTGAAAACCACTTCGGTGGCACTTTGGGCAAGTACCTTGGTGAAAACCTGGCAAACAGGCACCAAGTGTAAATAAAGCACCTTCCCCATCTACCAGGATTTGCATGGCTCATTCCATCACTCATTCATCCACTCATCCGCTCACATCCATACCATAGCCTGCGTTGGTGTCTACACCATATCCCACCATGGAACTACTTGGCATTTGTAAGGTCAGTATGTCCTGCCTTTATCAAAGTAGTCTGTCGCACCACACTGGGGGCACGTTCTAGCAACATCGGATCGGATTCGTGTACATTCTTGTGTTTTTTTTTAGAATTCATCAGAAAATCCAAAAACATTCAAAAAATTTCATCAGAAATATCGAAAAACATGTCAAAATCTCAAAAAATCTTCAAAAAATTCATCATTGAGTCTTGTCAATCTTTCACCTTGTCAAACTACGTCGTCTCTGAGCTTGAACGTAGGCAAGGTTGATCTTTGATCATCCCCTGAGACAGTTAGGGTCAGTCCTTTAGGCATCCGTCGCATTGGCAATCCGTTTGCCCATCCATCCTTTCATTAAGTCAAATGTGTAGTCAGTCGAACTACGTGGTCTCTGCATGTATAACGTAGGCAAGGCTCATCTATGGATTAGCTCTCGAGACCCCTAGGATAGGTCTTTAGGTTAGTTTGTTCATCATAGATCTTGAAAATCCAAAAACATTGAAATATGTGAAAATACCAAAAACAACCTCAAAATATCTGAAAATCCAAAATGGTGCATCCATTTCATTTCGCTTTCACCCGTGAGCATCTCACTCATAATAAAGCCAATCGTCACTTTCACCATTTGGTGAGTTAGGTAGAAGCAAGTTTAGCAGGTTCCAAAGTGAACGCTTAATCATCAGAGTCTCAAGCCTAAGTCAGTAAGCAAGCAAGTTGGTCAACTTGGAGTATCAATAGCTTATCACCCAATCAGTCCCATCAAACCCTGATCACTACATGTCCTAGGATGAAGCTTTCTTACGATGGACATAAGCATCAGGTACTCCTCACAGTAGTTAGTCTTGGCTAGTGGTACGAAGAACATTAGCTTGTTTGTTTACTTTATCTTGGTCTTTTAGACTTATCTTATGTTACACTCACTCCAAGGACCTCTCCATGATGCCTAAACAAAACAGGTTTAGAGAGAAAGGAGTGGGGCAATGATCATTATCTTTTTTATCTTCTATGCTTGTGGGATACGTTTGTAAAATAACTTAGTTGTGCATGTTTTGTTCAATTTGTAGGGAAGATATTTTAGGTATCTTGTTGACCACAGAGGAAAGCTTGCTTTCTTGTGTTTTGGTGTGAGATATTTAGAATGTCTGAACTATATCCTGAATGAAGTATGTATGCTAAGTGTGAACAAGAATATTCCTATCTGATTGTCAAGTCAAAGTCCATCACACTAGGTACAACGCCATCCTGGTCCTTTATACGTTGATGCATTGTACCTATGTGTGTTATCAAACATAAAGTAATTGGCCCTTTGAAAATCCCAACTCCTGGTAAGAAATATCATCATCACCATCGGTAGTATTGTGAACTTGTGTGGATCCTCCTTCCATCCATCTTATTCTTCTTATTCTTCTATTTCTACTAACATTTCTATCTAAAATCGGTGCGTTGTATCAAAATATACACAAGGCTACCCATGGTCGATGAATATCTATACATCATTAGAATTGTCTACATCAAAGAATTATCTTACATCCTCTGATCAATAGAACCACTCCTCTCGCATTTTATTGCGATCTTGATCGGAAAATTGTACATTTCCACTCGATCTCTCAAGGGGGTAGTATACCAGCGTAATCCTTCCGCTGGGGCAATAGTGGGGCATCTGAAAATCGATGAAATTTTGAACTTTGATTACAATAGTTATTCTTTGAATCAATACAACAAGTACATTGCTTCAAAGAGGGGCAAAGTGTAGACATGGAAAATGTACAAGCTCATCTTGGCACACCTGATCCTGATTACTGACAACGTTTCCTCTCAGATCAAATCCTCAACATTTCATCGTAATTCTATCCCTTAATCTAATGAATCATCATTTATCTGATTAAGTCTATCACCTCATTTGATTAAATTAATCAATTTAATTTAATTAACCCTACATTGATGTTTAATTAAATAAATCATTTTATTTAATTAAAATCTCTAAAGTCCTCCTATTAAATTAAATAAATTAAACCTTATTTGATTTAATCTAACACATTCCTTCTTTATTAAATAAATCAAATCATTTATTTAATGAATCATTTCCTCTCAATTTCTAACTTAAATCAATTCATAAATCTAAGTCTAGATTGTCACATCACCTAATTCCTCATTAAATTAATCAAATCCATGATTAACTTAATCCTTTTCACTAAAATCCTCTAGAGAATGCAACTTGCACAATAAATCAATTACTTTGATTTATTAATTCTCCTATTTTCCCTCACAAAGCATCAAAAAGGGAATATTCCTCTTTTGAATTCAAAAAGTCCAAGTGGATTTGGTCCTTCCAACAAGGCATTAAAAGCCTCTTACATGTCTTTGACCTTGAACCAAGTGACATTAAATTCATTTCTTTTCCCTCTTCAACATGTCATTTCTCAAATTTGAAATGCCACCTAATTGCATTTATTGGCACTTTGGCCAAAATGTGCACAACCTTTAGCCATTCACATCTTGACAAGTGGCACTTGGCCATTGGATGTTGAATGATCCCACATTGCTCTATTTTACTCTCTTTTCCAGTTTAGAAATCTATAAATTGGAGGCTTCTCTCCTCATTATCAATCCACAATTTTGAGTAAACTTATTATACTCAAAATTCGTCCATCCACAATTCAAGCAAGTATACTATACTTCATTTCATCCACAAATAGCTTTGAGTATACTCAATATATTCAAATTCATCTCAACATTCCACATCTTCATGCAAGGTTATTCTCTTCATTGGAGAATTAATCTTACTCATACTATCATTTAGCTTGTTCAAGGATTGGGAAAGGGCTACTTACTACACAACGATGGTGGCACCAATCCATTATGGGATGAAGGTTTAATCGTGTTTCCTTTTATATGCTTCTAGTTTAACTTGTTTTTATGCTCATTAGTTGCATATTTAGACATGATTAAGTATCTCATAGGGATGTTAAATTTGTTGTTTTAAACTAACTTTCGTGCTAACAACATGAAATTGTTTGAGATGATTTCGTTTGCAAATTTTTTAGCATCCACAGTATGTAACACTTTGTTATTTTTAAATAAAACAATTTATTTAAAAATGTCTCACATAGTTAACTAATTCTTCTTTTAGTAATTAATTTCAAAAATCAATTACTCATTATCTCACAAAATCCATATTTTGAATTAATTTAATTCAAAATGGAATTATTCTTCTACAAATCAAGTAATTTCTAAAAATATTGATTTTCTAAAATCCCACCTTCTTATCTTCTGATTTTTACTAATTTCATCTCAACTGTCACATTCATTCTTGATTTAATTTATTTAATTAAATCTTATTCACACACTCGGGCATTTTTCCCTAACCCTAATTAAGAGTTACCATTTTGAATCTTAACCATTGATTCTAGGGTATTTTCTCAATCTCTCGTCTTGTCCTTCCATTCAAGATTTCATTTTCTATAAAATGACAATCTTGATCTTATTTTCGGGATCATCGCTTAATCTATTTTTATTATCGGCATTCTCATATCTTAGGCTTATATTACTATTTGCATAAGAGAAGTAAAATTGTAGTTTGCATATAGAGTCATTTTCAATAAATCCTTCAAAGGCTTTGCTAGGGCTAGACACATAGAATTTGCTCACAAATCTGAGGGCATCTATTATCACCACAAACTTGAGGAGGTGCAATGGAAGTCAGCCATGGAGTATTAAATGGGTGAGATCTTTCTAGTTTCTTTTGTTATTCATTATTTCTCCTTTGCATTCTATTGTTTGATGTTTTTTATTAACATGCAGGTATTACTAATCATTTGATTGATCTTGTAGGAAAAATAACGTCATTATAGGTAAGTGCAGAATATTGGGAAGCTTAGGAAATGTGATTTCTTCAGGTATAAAGACAAGAGGTAACATTTTTCACTTGAACGCTGCTAGTGTAAGTTGTTTGATTGCTCAAGTTGATGTAAACTGGTTGTGGCATAGAAGGTTGTGTGATGTGAATTTTGATAATAATATTAGAATAAGCTCCACACAAGTAAGTCAAGGATCTACCTAAGTTGGTGAAGCCTACTAACATTATATGCAAGGAATGCTAGATGGGAAAACAAACAAGAAATTCATTCTAGAGAAAACAACATCATTCAAAAGGAGTACTAGATTTGGTTCATACTGATCTATGTGGTCCCTCCAGAATAAAAATTCTGCAAGGAGAAAGGTATTTCATGTTGCTCATTGATGATTATTCTAGAATGGTATGGGTTTTCTTCTTAAGAGAAAAGCATGAGGCATTAGATAAATTCAAAATCTTTAAGGCTATGGCAAAAACTGAGACAAGTTTAAAGATCAAATGTCTGAGATCAGATAGAGGTGGTGAGTTCACTTCCCGGGAGTTCAATTAATTTTGTGAACATCATGGAATAAAAAGACAGTTATATGCGCCCTGAACCCCACAACAGAATGGAGTTGTTGAGAGAAAGAACAAAACAATTTAAGATGCTGCTAGAACTATATTGTTGGAAGGTAATGTTCTCGATGCCTACTGGAGAGAAGTTGTAGGCATGACAGTATACACTATCAACTAGGTGAATGTATTTATGGTAATTATGGTAAGACTCCTTTTGAACTATGGTTTTATTATAAGCCTATTGTTAAGTATTTCAAAATCTTTGGAAGAAGATGTTATATTAAGAGAGATGAAGATATTGGAAAATTTGAAGCTAGAAGTGATGAAGGAATATTTTTGGGTTATTCTACCAAGAGAAAAGCAGACCGATGCTACAATAAAAGATTGAAGAATATGGTTGAAAGTTTAAATGACAGAGTTGATGAATATAATGAAAGATCATTCAGGTACTGCAGATATGACTAAGATGATCAACACGATAGTACTGAGAAAGGGAAAAATGCGCAGACACATAATCAAATCAAAATTGTTCTAGTGAATCAAGAAAATTCAAAAGAAGAAGATAGTGGAAATGTAGAAGAAAGAACAAAAGAATCTAAAACCCCAAATTATGTAAAGAGAAGTCATTTTGAAAGTCAAATCATAGGTGACAAGAACAAAGGTGTACAAAAAAAAGAAATATTGCAGAAGAATATTGTCTAATATACAAAATTGAGCCTAAGAATATTAGTGAAGTATGTAAAGATAAACATTGGATGGAAGCAATGAAGGATAAAATGATGTACATAGAGAAAAATGATACATGGATCCTTGTTCCTAGACCTCAAGACAAAAATGTGATTGTCCAGATCTAAATGGTTTTTTTAGAATAAATTGAATGAGCAAGGTGAAGTAATCAGAAACAAAGAAAGACTGATATGTAAAGGATACTCACAAATGGAAGGTATTTATTTTGAAGAAACCTTTTCCCTTGTTGCTAGAATTGAATTTGTAAGGTTATTTCTTGCTTATGCTACATTCAAAAATTACAAGCTCTATCAGATGGATGTGAAGTCAGCATTTCTAAATGGTGAATTAGAAGAAGTCTATGTTGAGCAACCAGATGGATTTCAATTAACTGATGAAAAGGACATGGTGTGTTGGTTGAAGAAGGCACTACATGAACTCAAACAAGCCCCTAGAACTTGGTATGCTAGAATAGACAAACACTTGTTAAATCTTGGATTCAATAAAGGTACTGTTGACAACAATCTGTATTTCAAGTTGGATCAAGATAAAGAGTTGATCATTGAAGTCTTTGTTGATGAAATCATTTTTGAAGGTAATGATGACCTAAGCATGAAACTTGCTAATGAAATGAAAAGTGAATTTGAAACATGTCAATGATAGGAGAGCTGAAATTCTTTTTAGGATTGCAAATTACTCAGTTAGATAATGAAATCTTTATATCTCAGTCCAAGTATGTGAAAGAGTTACTAAATTTTTTTGGCATGGAAGACTCAATGCCAGTTGGTACACCCATGGTAACTGGATGTAAGCTAACATAGAATGATGATTCTCCTAAATCCAATCAAACAAGATATGGGTCAACAATTGGTGGATTTTTATACTTAACTCGAAAAAGATTAGATATTATGAATGTTGTGTGCATGGTTTCTAGATATCAAGAAGATCCAAAAGAATCACATGTGACTGCAATAAAGAGAATATTTAGATACCTGAAAGGAACACTTGACTTTGGGTTATGGTATCCAGAGGATGATGATCTTACTCTAAATGCTTTAACAAATGTAGATTGGGAAGGAGATATAAATCACAGGAAGAACACAAGTGGTGGTGCGTTCTTCTTGGAGAAGAAGTTGGCATCTTGGCTAAGTAAAAAGTAGAACTCAATTTCCTTATCTACTACTAAGGCATAATATATTTCTACTGCATATAATTGTACCCAAGTGTTGTGGATGAAACAGATGCTAAGAGACATCTGAGTTGAAAATGATGAGCCTATTACTATATTTTATGACAACTCAAGTGCCATAAACATTTCTAAGAATCTGGTGCTACATTCAAAGATAAAGCATATATCTATCAAGTGTCACTTTTTGAGAGACAAAGTAAGTGAGAAAGAAGTCAGACTGGAATATGTGCCTGCCAAGGAGCAAATTATAGATATTTTCACTAAACCACTACCTAAGGATACTTTTGAGTATCTTAGAGGCAATTTAGGGGTAATTTCCCCTCCTAATCTGAACTAAGATGAAAGTCTTTGCATCAATCCGTGGACACATAGTCAAATCTTGTTTCAGATTGATTTTGTGGTGGCTACTACTCAGGGGGAGTAGTCAGATGATGTATATATGTGGTTAAGAGAATGTATACCTTTTCCATTGATGTCAAAGGGAGAGATAAGCAATGTGAAAAATATGAGAGAGGAGTAAAGTGGAAGAAGAAAACACGAATAGAGTGCACAATCTAAGGGGGAGATTATTGAAGAAGAGTTAGTTGGGTTGATGGTATTTTTCACATCATGTGTTGCCATCAATGCCAAAGTGGGAGATTGTTAGATTTTGAAGTTGTATCAATGCTGTTATGTGGTTTTCATTGATGTCAAAACTATTAGCATTGGTGATTATGAAGGATGTATATGTCAAGGATATTGTGAAAATTGTAATAAAAATATTGTAGGCAACCAGTGAAGCTGAGAAGGTCAAAGTGATGGAAGGTTGTGCTCAATGATGATCAGGTGGTATGCACTAAAGGGTTTTTTGTTGATTCTATCTAGTACATTGTCCAAAAATTTTAGTGGTACACATCAAGAATTGAAGAATTTATGAATTCATGTGTTCCTACAGTTATTTTTTATTGTAGCAAGTGTTCTCAAAAGATGAAATGGCAATTCAAGTTAATTGGGTTATTACATATTATTCTGAGATGTCCAGTGATGTTTCTAGATAGTGCTCTATTAGTTTGGTACATCCGCATTGATCAACGTGTTCGTGATTGAATAATTTCCCTTGTGTGTTCAATTTTTTCATGTTCTTGGCTGACATAATGGTGGTAGTGTGTTGTGGATCCTAATGGATTAATATTTTATTGGTTAGAGTGTTTGAGGATGTTGATTTAGGTCCTTACTATGTTATGACCGACTTATGTTGGTACACATTAAGATTTATTCATGTATTGATGCTGAAAATTTGTAATTTATCCATTATCTTGTGGCCGATAGAGTCATTGATGTAAATCTGTGTAGCAGATATATAAGAGTGATTGTTTGAGAAAATTTATGTATGCCCAGTGTGCTCAATGTGTGTATTTATGCAAAGGTGTGTGTGTAAGTGTGAATAAAGAACAAATCATTCGACTACATAGAAAAGTGTGAAGAAGGGTGAGCGAAGTTTGAAGAAGTGTATTTGTGCCTAACTAGAACTGTAATCAAGCTTATGAAAAAGATAATTTCTCGGTTCATGTTCATCAAATGGATTTAATCTGATTGTCTTATGTAAGGTAGTGAGCCTTCCCTTTTGAGCAGTGTGCCTGAATGCAAGTGCATTCCTTATTCATTCTTCATTATACTTTTATTAGGGTATAATATTTTGGACTAACATCCACCATAGTTTTTCCCTAATAGGGTTTCCACATATAAAATCTTGGTGTTCATGTGTATCTGATGTGTTACTGGTTTATGCTTGCACTGTTAATTTTCAGATCTAAGATTATAAGTTGATTAATATTGAATAAGTTCAATATTTATGACAACTAATTCACCTCTCAGTTATCTATCCTTTTTTTTCCAACAACTCTATCATATCAACAAATCACTCTCTTTGTAAATTTTTGAACATAGTTCAAATCCTCAATAATTACTACTCTCATTTTCTTTTATCATAGGCTTGTTCAAAAAAATGTATAGAACAATTTTTTTTTACTTGATCCTTTTTTTTTACATTTTCATAAACTCCCTAGTTCACATGGGCTCCTATTTCCTAAATCTATGATTTTTACAAAGATAAAAAAATTCACTTGTAACTCTTCTTTACTGTATCCTAGAGTTGTTTACATCATGAACATCCTTAATTGTTTCATACAAGTATGGGCATGAACCGGTAAACATACATATAATATAACAAGGGAAAGAGGATTCCCTTACTAGGATCCTACGGTTTTTACCCTATGAGCACTTGGTTAGGAATAACATTCTTTCCACTAGGTTGATATGTTTTTTGGGCAAGGTTCATTCAAAGGGTAGGGAAGGATTTGATGATTTTGTTTGTGCTAAGTGTGTGTGATGTGTGGCTAGAACTAGAAGTAAAATGAAGCTAATCTAAATGCATATGAATGTAAATGAATCAAAATAAAGCTAATGCAAAAATACTCTAGAATGACCTAAATGAGTGTTTTCTGGAAAATAAAAGAGGGACAAAAAGTGTGTACTTGGTAAAGTGATGTGATAGTTGAATGCTCTTGGGATCTCGTGGAAAATTCCTAAACTGAGCAAAAGGACACTTATGCCAACTCGGGCGACCTAGTCCTCCAACCTTGAAACTTTGTCAGAATAGGTTTCGGGGAAATGGGTGTCCAGAAATACAAAAACCCTTTTCCGAGCCTAGCATAGGGACAAGGTCAAATATAGGGGCGACCAAGTCCTCTTGTAGCTTTCTAAGGAATTTTGATCTAATCTTGTGGGTCTTGGTTGATGTTTCCCATTTTTGTTGCAATCCGTGACATGAACCCCTGGAAGTGACCTGTAAGTTTTCTTTTTGTCCTTCCTAGGGTTTGAGCCTTGGATTGGACTTAAGGAGAATGTTGGTACTTCTTGCAACACTTTATACTTCACCTAATCTGCATCAAAAGACCTACAAACACATGCAAATATCAGAAATTGTTGGGGTTAGGAAATAGGGGTTTGCCTAAGTCAAACTCCTTTGTAGGTGATTAAACCCAAATGAGATGAAAGCAAAGGAATGCAAGATTCATAGATAACACAATGGAAATTCTTACAAAACCTTTGTTGATGGTCTGTAACATGCATGAGAAACTCCAATGGAGATGACCTGAAAACCCTAGTGCTTGTATGTTTGCTTGTGAAGTCTTGGTTGCTTGAGTGTTTGAAGATTGAGAGAAAGAGAGTAAAAATGAGCTATGAGAGATTAAGAGTGTGTAAGAGCATGTAAGTGAGAAAAATGGAGGTGAAAAACCTTATTTGTACATGTGAAACCCTAATTTTCCTTAAATGCAACCTAATAGGCTGACCCTAGGGTTTAGGAGGCAAGATTCATGTTGAATCTTATTTCAAATTTGAATTTTATGCCTAAAGGGACTAGGTCGCCCTAAGTGGCGACCTAGTCCACTTGGGAAAATTTTGGTGGTGGTCAGGAATTAATTTATGTTTAACAAAGTTAATCAGATTTGACTCCCGAAACACACTTAGGTTGGGACTAAAGATGCATTAAAAGGGAAAATTAGATATAGAAAGGGTTAATTTAGGGGCACGATAAGCCTAGATAAATGTGAAAATACAACACAACACCTTACAAAAATTTGTCTTAAGGCTTAGAAAGGTGTAAGAATCTATTGTTTAGGTGAATTATCCTAAAAGGGTCTTAGAAAAGTGAGGAAATGCATTACAACACTTCACAAGACCTTAGTAAAGCATTGTTATGTCATTGATGAATTGCAAGCTTACAAGGTTGAATCAAGGTAATCAAGGCCAAAATGAGTGAAAAAGTGCCAATGTATACACTTTTTGGCAACATATTTATCCCCCCCTTTAGTGATATTATGAACGTTCTTCAAACTCACACTAAAGTAGTTGAATCATGCATGTCGAGTGGGATCTAATGCACTTATGCTAGTAAGGTGAGATGACTAGGATCAAGAGGGATGATCAAGCACCCAGGATCAAGATCCCATGGAAAACCAAACATAGGTATAGAATATCACACAAGGAGTGATGAGAAAAGGTTAGATCAAGCTTCGACCGTTTTTCCATCTAGTTGTTGATCAGATCTAGGTTATTTGTTTGAAAGGAAAGGATGCACTCACTCTGGGCCGATGGGATTTTCAGTTGTTCACCAGATGAGAATGCCAAAAGGTGGTTATATATATACACATGGCTGGTATGCACTCACACACAAAAGGTGGCTATGGGGAAAGTCGTGCCACTAGTTGGGATTCCCACTCAACCATACCAAAGTTATGTGTCTTGATAACTTTGATAAGGTGCCACAAAAGACAAGGGTGTGGTTCATGAGACAAGCAAAGCCTTGGATGCTTAGAACCCACGAACAAGTGAAAGTTGGCACTACAGTAATGCAAGTTGTGTTGTGCAAGGTGTCCATGTATGCACAAATGCAAACGATACAACATGCAACATGCAAAAAATGAGAAGTGAAAAAAATGGAAGTGTTTGAAGGAATCTTGTTTAGTTCATATGAGGTCTTTAACTTAGGTGAACATTACATGTAATGTCTCCAAAAGAGGACCAATCGAAGGATAGAAGATTCACAACTTAAGGGATGTAGTGCATCACATCGAACCACTAAGAGGAATATAATATGTTGAGATAAGTCACTCCTATGGAGGAAATCATACCAAATGTTGTCCACAAAGCATGAGAAACATGTCATGTGAAGTGACAAGGCTGCACTAAGAATCATAGGCAAAGAAAAAGAAAATGCAAATGCAGAAAATAAAATAGTGCCAATGTATGCCCCCACTTTAAAGGGATTGCTACACACCATTCTGTGAGCAATTTCTCTAAAGTAGAGAAAGGAAAAAAATGCAAAGGGACATGAGAGCACAAAACTATCATCATCTCCCCAGACACATAGAATGAGAAGGACACATAGAGAGAAAAAGGAAAATGAAAAAGAAGAGTCAATTTGGGTCAACATGGAGGAGACATAGGATGTCTCGACGCTTTGCATCGTCCTCAAAAAGGACAATAGAAATAAAAATAAAAAGACAAAAGCAAAAGAGCCTTGGGTTTTTGAGTCAACATGAATGAGACATTGTAGTCTCAATGCCTTACATCATCCTCAAATGAAAGGAAAAATATAAAAGAGAAGGAAGTAATTTGGGTCAACATGAAGGAGACATTGTGGTCTCAATGCCTTGCATCATCCCCAAATAAAAGGAAAAAAAAAAAGGGGGAAAGAGAAAGGGTTTCATTTGGGTCAACATGAAGGAGACTTTGTGGTATCAATGCCTTGCATCATCCCAAAATGAAAGGCAAAAAGGAAAAAGAAAAATAAAAAATTGAAAAGGCATTTACGACATATAGAAGAAGGGAGATACATATAGAGGAATATCAAAAAGAGGAAGGAAACATCAGACAAAATAGGGAATACATGAAACATAAATGCAAAAATAAAAGGGAAAAAGAAGGAATAGTAAGGTGCATGTGCGCTACTCTGCGAGAAATTCATCGGCCTCCCAATATTGCTTAGTATAAATTTTAGGTGGGCGACTAGCGAGAGGAACAATAGAAATCACCGACTAGCATCAAGATCGACACTTGTCCTAAGAGAATTCTCATGGATTCTCATGGAAGAGGAGAATAATGAATTCAAGGTTTTTTGAACCTCTTCATTGATGCGAGCATTTTCATCATCGTCATCATCTAAGTTGATGACAATCGTGAGGCATGTTAGAACTGTAAAATTTTGAATTTTTACAGTCTATTGCATTCATGAATATTCCTTCACTTAGTCCTTACATTAAGCATAAAATCCCCTCTTTGTATTGTCTTGCGTATTCCATGTCATATGACCCATTTTTTAATCCAATTACCTCTTCTCATTCCATAAAAAACCCTATCAGCAAAACATGGTAAAAGTCTCCCCAAGATATATTTTCACTAACATTGGTTGTAGATAGTCAACAGGACTTTTCCTTTTGTTTCGGCGACTCTGAAGATTCATATCGGCATATGTTGGGGCGTCGTCATAATGTCATAGTGAATTCTATCAGTCTTGCCAACTAGTAATGTGGCAGGGTCATTTCGTCCAAACTAATGGGTATCGGCATGAAGTCATAGCGACATCATTGTCTCTTGCCAATTGACTTGTAAGCAAAGTTTTCGGTAAGACTTATGTCTTCGGGGAAGGTCTTGGCGAGGTCACTCTTGTCTTGCCGAACCTAATACAAGGGGATCCAAAAGACTATTAGAAAAAGTGTTGGGGTCTTGCCGATTCTGAAGATATGCCGACCGAGATATGTATCGCCATGCGAGGAATCTTTCGGCGTAAGTTTCATCGAAGTTCAAGTGTTATACCGACAAGAAATTCGGGGAGAGTCTCACCGAATGGGGGTAATCTGTAGAGATGTTTTCGGTAAGACATTTGGTATCGGTATGAGTCTTCCCAAAGATTCACTATCTTGTCGAAAGTGTATTTTCATTTGTAGATTTTTCGGCGAGACAATTCAGAGGATATGCCAAGGTAATAATTCATCAGCCAAAGGGTAAAATTTTGTCTCAGTGACTATAACTTGAAAGAAATGCATATCGGTGTGACATGATAGGGTCTATATGATGTCTCCCCAACTCAGAATGTTACAGCGACATAGAAAACATGAGCAACAATCATCATTTCTTGGAGCCCAGGTGTCGATAAGACTATATTTTGTCCTGGCGAAAGGTGTAATAGACGTTGAAAAGGGATTTCACCCCAGGATTTGAAAATCTCTTATCGAAGGGACACTTCATGCGACAGTGCCAATTTCAAATGGGTGTTCATTCATGCTTCATTAATGGCACGACGGGATATAACAGTAAAGATTGAATCAATTCTCCATTTTCGAATTGATTGCAGGTGAATTGGCGTGTTGAGCAAAGAACTCGGACATTTCCAGTCTGAAGAGCTCGAGCAAAAAATTGTAAGTGACTATTCCTTGGCTTTTACATTTTTGATTCTATAAAGCTTGAGAATGGAGTCCTCTGGTTCTGGAAAGGGTAAGGGTAGAAAGCTTGCTGTGACTAGTTCGTCAAAAGGAAAGAAGCAAAAAGTTGATACAAAGCAAGAGGGTACTGAGAGGAGATTAAATCAGGATCTTATTGATCAGCTGCCTGGCTCGGGCCCAAAAGCAAGGAGGTCTGCATAGCTTAGGGAAGAGGTAGATAAATTAGATGATAAGTGTAAGTTCATAAGTGATGTCTGGATTGTCATAAGCGGTTATGAGCCTTTTAATTTCCATTATCATAAAAGAAACCATTTTGAACCAGTCTGCAACCCATGGAAATTAAATGTAGGGAAACTGGTGTGCCCCAATGTATTTGTAAATGCAGAATTGATAAAGTTGCTTGCTGATAATTATGATCCAAAGCACAAGGCTATATGTGACCCATCTGGAAAGCCATAGACATATGTGTCCAAGGAAGCAATAGGTGAGGTTTTCAAATTTGAAGGGTTTTGTAATGAGGAAATTAGTTATGAGGAGTTGGACAAAGAGTTTTCAAGAATGGATACAATATATAAGGGTTGGATCCATAGGATTAAAAAGGGTAACAAGTCAGAACTATGCAAGAATCTGAGGGGCCTCCTTATCATGGAGATCTGTTTGAGCATTATATGAAGTACACATACTTTTCAGTAAGTCATGTGTTAGGGATGGATGCCCCAGAGCTCATGTCGATTGTACCAATGATTATCACAGCGGATATTACATATCACAACTCCAAGCCATTTGATTATGCTTCATATATTGCCAGGGAGCTTGATTCAGGGTTGGTGGCCATAAGGAGTGGAGCTTCTATTGTTCATTTAAGACATTATTCATTGTTGATGCACTTGGTGATGTATTATGGACAAGAGTTGGGAGTGTGACCTTCAGAGATGAGAATTTCTCAAGTTGGTAAAGAGGGTGAAGCATTGCCTGTTCAATTGTGGACTGCCATTTGGGATAGCAAGTTTGCTAGCTCTAGTTTCATTCATTTTGAGGAGTATTTTGTGAAAATATTGTACAAACTATATAGGTATCCTTGTAATTATTCGTTATCTGATGAGATCAAGACGTTTCTTCGGCTAAAAGATTTCAATGGGCCAATTGATTATAATTGGGGTGATTGGTATTGTTTGGAAGGAGCCACAATGATCAAGGTATATGGGTTTGAAGGTATCCCTTTTATTCTACCAAAGATAGTTCCAAATAGGATTGCATATTTGGAAATTGTTAGACAAATGGATTACAGCAGTGTCATGATTTTCAGTTCTTATGGAAAGTAGGATTTTATGCCTAGTACATTATGCTTTGGTGATTTCACTATGTTGGCCAAGGAGGGATATAATTTACTCCATGATAGGTTATTGCATTATAATATGAAGAGTGGACCACCCAGAAAAAACTTTGACCCTAAAGGATACATCAATTCAGCCAAAGAAAGGATTAACTTTGGAAGGTATCAGCATGTACCTTATCCTTTTGATGACATGATAAAAAATCTAGATGAAGAAGAAGTAGAGGCAGTGGTTGAAAGTTATAATCAGGGGTTACAGGATACAGGAAACTTGTCTTTTGGGAGTGAGGAAACTCCAACAAATAAAGTGCCACAAAGCATAACAAAGAAAGTATCAAGGCTGAGGACTCAGAAGTATGTTTGCCCAATTAAGGAATAGAGCCTTGAAAGTGGTGATGTTGATGCAAGACATATGGAATATAGGTCATTTGTCTCAGATAATGAATTTTTAAATTCTCCAAAGTTTAAAGCATTCTTGTACAAACATAAGGGAAAGGAAATAAGAGAAGGAGTCGGTGCCATCACTTCTGGGAATGAAGAGCAACTCTTGGATCAATTAAAGAGATGTGTGGATGATGAAATGACGAATATGACTCCTGAAAAAGGGAGAAAAATGTTGGAGAATGTTGGCGTAATGATCTTTCCTGGACTTGATTAAATTTTGCATTAGTGTTTGATAGCTTCTTGAAAGATAGTAATATTGTACATAAATTGGATAAGGATAAGGTGATAGAGGTATATGCAGGTTCTAAATTCAACACTGATGAGGGATCATTAATGATATGGGCTTTATATCCACCCCACAAGAAATCAATAGTGATTGATACGGAAAAGGCATTTGGTCATGTCATGACCTTAAAAGTTGGAGAGGCTGATCCTATGCTTACTGCAGAGATTGGTATTGATATTGCCAAACTGAATAAAGCACAGATTCAGGTGCTGATAAGGGAAAGAGAAATGTATAAGGAAAATAATGAGAGACTGCTAAGAGAGAATGATAAGTTGAAAGACTTGGTTGGTGTTCCAATAATTCCAACCAAAAGGCTCACTCAAGGAGAAAGCTCTCAAATAAAAGATCATTGGGTCGGGTCAAGTGCTTATAATCAAGGAAAGTATGATGCCATTATAGCCATTGTTAAGAAAAAACAAGTCATTTTCACATCCTGGTTAAATCAATTATGGGGGAAGTATTCTTCTACTCTGGATGCAATGAAGGAGCAAGAGAGGAGGAATGAGCGGATTATGGATAAATGTCATGAATTGACCACACGAGAAGAAGCTGGCAGTACTGCACTTGAATTTGCAAACAATATTATCAGTCGCCATCAAAAGTTCTATGATGAATTGCTCAGGGATAAACAAGGATTGGTTGAAGCTGCTAAGACAACTATGATTGCATTCTCTGATAATAAAGGGGAATTGAAAGATGCCACCAGATGGAAAAATGAATGTGATATAGTTTTGAAGGAAATCATGAAGATAACTTCTACAGAGGATACAGCATTAGAAGAAGTGAGTGAGCAGATTGAGGAAATGATCTAGATGGAAACTACGATCAGGAATGTCGTTGAAGATGTGGATACTTTTAACTACCAAAACTATTTGGATTACCTTGCTACGACTCACTTATGGTTAACTAGAGCTTAATTATCCTCTATCTTTGTTTTATACATTTGTTTTGTTTTCTCCTATTTCCGAAGGGACGCGTCCTTTCATATTCTCAATGTATAAATGCCCGCTTTAAAAGCAATATAAAGGGGGGCAAAGAGAATCAGGTAGAAGATAGAGAAGACACAAATATAGAATTTTTTGAAAAGGGATGAGACTGGTAGCATATGTAAATCATGGAGATATCAATGAAAAGATAATATGATGGTGTAATGTTTCTGGTATCAGTTGTTTATGAAATTTATTAAAGGGTATTATTAAAGTTGTCTCCTTAATGGTGTTTCCTAATTATTTGAATTAGTGTAAACAAGTTTTTACATTATTCATCGATGTATATTTGTTGTACTTGTATGATCAATTAATTGTCTCTTTCCAGTAAAGATTAAATCCTTTTAGTTGATCATAGTAATTAGGGAAATATCACTTGGGATTATTAAGAAATCAGTAATCGTAATATTGCATGTTTATACAAGTTATAAACCAAATAAAATGCTAAGCAACTTGAATGTCTGCTAGAACAAGTAAACTCATTTTAGATTTTCTTGACTCCGTAAACCCTATAAGGCACTGGTCTTTTCGTTTTCATCCTCTGGTTTCACTCACAATCTTGTATCTATCATTGTTAAGCATTTTAGGATTTAGTTTTAAATATTATTGTGCTATTTGTACCAAAATTGTTTTATTTTATCCATTCCAAATTGCCATCTTGGATAAATTAGGGCAATAGGAGAAGTTCAAAAGTCAAGTCTACTTAATTCAAAATAGGTATACCCACCTAGATCTGGCAGCATCTAAAGAGTAGAAGATTTAATTATTTCAAAACCTTGTTCTATTAACCTAAAGTGTTGTGGAAGCTTGGCAGCCTTTCATGGTTCAAACCTGCATTTTTGAGAGCTAACAAATTGGCGACTCTGCTGGGGAACAACAAAGAATCTGTGCCTTAATCATAGAGTCAAAAGTCCTATATACAGACTCCGCTGGAAATAAATAACATTCTTTTCTCACTTTCAAAAAGTGAGTGGCGACTCTGATTTAAAAATTGAAGCATGAATGGAAGAAGATCTCAATTTAGGGTGGGTCATTCCGGAGCTCCTCCTAGTGATGGTAGGTGGATGCATAAAGATAATAAGGTTGACAAAGGTAAAGGGAAAAGTGAGGACATGTTATTGACAAACAAAGACAAACCATCAATACATTTTGGTGAGAATTGTTTTGACAAATGGAAAGATAGTTCAACTGAAGAGCCTTGTATCCCGGAGGATCTGAGGAATCCTTTTTACAACGCTCAGAAACAAGCCAAATTTGAAGCAGGACTCGAAGCTGAACGACTCAGAGTTCAACATGAATATGACCAAAAGATGCAGGGTGATCAAGATGGACTTACTAACTAGGAAACTCATCAAGAAGATTATGAATCCTTGACTTATGATGAAATTGAAGCATGGTTTGAATTTCAGAAAAAGGAAAGGGAAGAGCAAGAAAAGGCTCAAATGATTCAAGCAATAAAAGAATTCAAACTGCAGAAAGCTCAAAACATTTCTCACATACCTGGATTTCCCCCAAAGTACCTACCACCCCACAAACATAATAATCATGGTGCTGGGCATTTTCAACCACCAAAGATCCCTCACCATCAATTTGGGAATCAATATAGACAGCCAAATCATCCACCTCATGTTCCCACACAACATATAAATAATTATCCACCTCCTGGTCAGCATCATGTTCCACAACAAAATTTACAATATAATAACCCTATGTACCAGTACCAGTATACTACTATGATTAGACAGTTTGATTTGGCAGGGTTCCAGTTGTGCCCTTACCCTATGGATGGTTCTTGGAGAAGTTTAGTGCCTAAATTCACAGGGAGTAATGCAATCACTGCCGAAGATCATTTAAGGAGTTTCAATGCTTTTATTCAGGATTTGGATGTACCCTATGAAGATTTGCATATGAGGTTATTCATGATGTCCCTTATTGAGGAAGCTAGGGATTGGTTTAATAGTCTGGCAACGGCTTCTATTTATTCCTTTCAGATATTTCAAGATCAATTTCTTGAACAGTTTGGGAATCTTAGTGCACCAGACGCTGCTCTCCATGAGCTAATGCGTATTCAGAAGGGTCAGAATGATTCAATTTTTGATTTTAACAGAAGATTCAATAAACTACAGAATAGAGTACCTCCTAGATAAAAGTTACCAGACTCAGTAGCATTAAGTGTTTACCTGAATGCGTTTGACCCTAAAATAGGGTATGAATTGAGAAATAGGTTCCCAAGGAACTTAGTTGAAGCACAAAAGACAGCGTTAACCATTGAGAACAACAGAAAGGTTGCTGGGATAATGAATAAAAGAGACAACCCTTGAGTTCCTCAACAAATCAATAATTATCAATATAAGCAGGAGAATACATATAGGAATGATAGGCCTAGACTGCAAGATATGACTTATAACACAAATTGGAAAGATGGAAAACCTATAACAGATAGGCCTAGAGATAAGGATACTCCTGATCCATTGAGAAAGAAGGGAACATATATGGTAAATAACAATTATTTTTGTGAAGCTTGTAATAAACCACATTCCCCTGAGTATTATGTTGTAGCCCAAAGGATGCATGAGGAAGGAGTTTAAATGGGAGATGGTGGAGAAGATCACAAGGTCTACTTAACTTCAAATGCTCTTCACCATGTTGAGGAGAGATATTCATCTTCGGAAGAAAGAGGTTATGAATATGATGTTGCAGAACAAAGGTTAAAGATCCATATGGCTGAGCAACAGGTCTTTTCTGATTCTGAGGATGATTATGTAGAGCCACAACTTGTTGAGGTTCTTGCTCACAATAGTGTGAGGATACTTACTGATGAGGAGATAGAGAAATTAACTGTTGCTGCAGTTGAAGAAGCAAAGAGTAAATACTGGTTGAGAAATAGGACAGTAAATGAGAAGGAAGGTGTCCCTAGGGGTATCTTTATAAAAGATCAGAAGGTTGTACAAGGAGTGTCAAAGAAAATTGAAAACAAACAACATGAAGAAAGCAAACAACATCCTATCCAAAAGGAGGTAGTAAAAGAATTACACAAAGAAAGTCAAAAGACAGATCTGCCAGGTAGGAGAGAAAAGGAGGAGAACAAAGGAGAAATATCAGAGCAAAAGAAAGTGATTAAGGCAGAAGGTTCTTCTTTTGATTTCACTCAAGCATTATCTCAGGTAAAAATGTTTGTTCCACTTCTTGAAATGATGAAAATTAAAGAATACAGGGATAGTGCAGTGCAATTAATAACAAATGAAAGTGAAAAACATGTAGCTTCTGAAAATAAAGTGACTGCTAAAAATAAGTAGGATAAAGTGAACATTCCAGAAATTTGTTTGAGTGATGTGTTGACAAGTCCGCCACAAGTTGATCCTTTCTTTACTACATTACTCATAAATAACAAATTAGTGAGGAATTGCATGATAGATTCTGGTGCTGCCATAAATATTATGCCAGTAGGAGTGATGAAGCAGCTAGGCATGTGGGTTGATACATATGAAGGAAAATGTTATGCGATGGATAACCGACCTATTCCTATGGTGGGTATAATGAAAGATGTAGAAGTCAAGCTAGATGTTTATCCTCAAGTAGCTTAAAATATTGATATAACAGTGATAGACACCCCTCCTCAATTCGGTATGCTTTTATCAAGGCAATGGACAACAACTATTGGTGGAAATGTCCAATTCAATCTATCTTATGCAACAATTCCAGTAAATGGCCAAGAGGTGAAGTTGTACAGGAACCAAGGGTGAGTTAGCTTATTGATTACGTGCCAAAAGATCAAATCAACTATTTTTGTGATGTGGATCTTGGAAGTTTCAATATAGAACCAGCACAACCAGAATTGACTAATAGTGATCCTATTGAGAAGCATGCTGCACAGAACCATAATGGTGTGTGGAAAATGTATTTTGATGGAGCCTACAACCAAGAAGGTAATGGAGCTAGGATAGTATTTGTTTCGCCTGAAGGTATTACATTTAAGTATTCATTCCTGTTAACTTTTGAATGTACAAATAATGTGGTAGAATATGAAGCTCTATTAACTGGGCTGAATATGCAGTGAAACATAAAATTAAGTTGTTGGCTGTCCTGGGAGATTCAGAGTTAGTTGTCTCACAAGTCAGGTCAAAATATACAGCAAAAAACAAAAGACTAAAGCAGTATAGAAATGTTGTGTGGGATACAATTGAATTGCTTGATGCCTTCTCAATAGAGTGGGTAGATAGGTCAAAGAATATAATGGTATATTTTCTAGCTAATGTAGCGTTGAAGAAAGATGATATTACATTGGCTGGAGTATCACAAATTGAACTCAAGACTAGGCCTATTGTGCCTGATAATGTATATAATTGGAAAGTTTTTAATGATGACACTGATCTTTTGAAATTCCTTCATTGTATAGACCAGTATGAAGCCCAAGAAATCGACTTTAACGCCTTTGTTGAAGAAGTTGATGGAAAAGAAACAGTATTTGGGAAAGAGATTTTGCAGCTTAAAACCAATAAACTTCCTAAAGGGTTGGTGGCACTTGAGAGGGTATATGATGGGAATAATCGGTCTTTTGTGAAGCAAACACCAGTTGAAAAGGATGATATTGAAGAAATTAATTTGGGAACTGAGATGGCGCCAAAAAAGGTATACACTGGTAAAAAAGATAAGTCCTGCAATTAGGAAAATGCTGATTGATTTGTTGAGAAAGTATAAACATGTATTTGCTTGGTCTTATGAGGATCTGAAAGCATATATTGAAGATTTGTTTAAGCATGAAATACCATTGAAAACATATGCTAAACCATTCAGACAAAAGTAAAGACCTATAAATCCAACTCTAGAGCCTAAAATGTAGGAGGAATTGATGAAGCTTAGAGATGGTGGGATTATTAAACCTATCAAACATTCAACATGGGTTTCAAATTTGGTCCCTGTCAGAAAGAAAAATGGAGATATCAGATTATGTGTAGATTTTAGAAATTTAAACATAGCATCCCTTAAGGACAATTATCCTCTGCCAAATATGGAAGTTGTACTACATAGTGTGACAGGTTGTGAATTGTTATCTATGATGGATGGATTTTCAGGGTATAATCAGGTTAAGGTTAAAGAATCAGAACAATACAAAACAGCATTCACGACTCCTTGGGGAACATATGTCTATTTGAGAATGCCATTTGGTCTTACTAATGCAGGGGCAACTTTTCAAAGAGCCATGGATGTGGCATTTGCTGATTTGATCAATATTCTCATGGTGGTGTATCAAGATGACCTCACTGCTTATTCCAAGAAGGCTGAAGATCATGTTCATCATTTGGAAAAGGTATTTATAAAAGCTCTTGAATATGGAATCAGTTTAAACCCCAAGAAGTGCAATTTTGCAGTTACAGAGGGGAAAATTTTAGGACATATTGTTTCAAAGGAAGGGGTTAGGATAAACCCTGAGAGGGTTGAGGCCATTGATAAAATACCTATCCCTAAAAATGTTAAGGTGATACAATCATTCTTTGGACAGATAAATTTCATTAGGAGATTTGTCTCTAACTTTGCTGAGATTGTGAAACCCATAGCCAGAATGTTGAGAAAAGGATAGAAGATAAAATGGACTGCAGAGGCTTTGAACGCTTTTGTAACTATTAAACGAGCCATCAAGGAGGCTCCTGTTCTTAAGTCTCCTAACTTTTCAAAACCTTTTCAGATTTTTTCATTTGCCTCAATGCATATTGTCGCAGCTGTTATGCTACAGAAAAATGAAGATGGTCATGAATAGCCTGTATCTTTCTTTAGTAAGTCATTACAGGGATCTAAATTGAAGTATGATATAATGGAGAAGCAAGCATTTGCACAGTGAAGGCTGTAAAAGTTTTCAGACCATATCTTGTTGGGGCTAAGGTGGTTGCTTATGTTCCTCATACAACAGTCAAAGATATTCTGACACAGTCTGAAGTAACAAGCAAAAGATGCAAATGGATCAACAAAATCCAAGAGTTTGATATAGAGGTAGAAATTACTAAACTAGTCAGAGGTCAGGGTTTGGCTAAACTAATGGCAGAAGCTAATATTGAAGTAAATCAGGTTTGCAATATAGAAGAGGAGAATGTAATTGCAAGCATTGAACATACCCACTAGTATACAGATATTATGTATTATCTTAAATACATGAAATGTCCAGAGCAAATGAATGACAACCAGAGAAGAGCCTTGAAGTTATAGGCATCTAAATATGTTTTTATGAACGGAGATTTATTCTGGAAAAACAGGGATGGTATATTGTTGTTGTGTTTGGATGAATTTCAATCTAAACATGTTTGGAGTGAAATGCATGAAGGAGTTTGTGGAGGACATTACTCAGCAAAAACAACTGCTCAAAATATTCTCAGGGTAGGATATTATTGGCCAAAGGTTTTTAATGATTCTTTTGCACATGTAAGGAAGTGTGAAGCTTGCCAGAAATTCTCTGGAAAACTGAAGTACCAGGGAGCTTTGCCACTTCGTCCCATGCAAACTGATTCCCCTTTTCATCAATGGGGAATTGATTTCATTGGGGAAATACAAGAAAAATCAAGTGGTGGACATAGATGGATATTGGTGGCCACTAATTATTTTACCAAATGGGTAGAGGCCATTCCAACTAAACAAGCTACAAGTAAGGTGGTGACACAGTTCCTGATGGAAAATATTATTACTAGATTTGGTACACCAATGAGGTTGATCACTGAAAATGGAATGTGCTTCAGATCAGATGAATTCAGAGGCTTCTGTAGCACATATGGTATTGTTATTTCTTATGCAGCTCCTTATCATCCACAGGCAAATGGACAAGCAGAATCTAGCAATAAAAGTCTTCTAAAGATTATAAGAAGGATGCTAGGTCAGAATACGAAGGCTTGGGATTCGAAATTAAGACTGGATGTATGTGCTAATAGAATTACAGTAAAGAAGGCAATTGGGAAGTCCCCATTCAAGCTAGTGTATGGAGCATAGGCCAGGATGCCTTTGCAAAACTTGTTACCAGTTTACAAGTTTGTTCCTCAGGAAGATTTTGATATTCCTAAACCTATGGAGGAAAGAATGGAACAGTTAGCTGAACTAGATGAAATAAGGAGGGTGGCTCAAAATTAGAATGTAAAGTTGCAGACACAGATGAAGTATTTATTTGACAAAAAGGCAAAGGATAGGAAATTTGGAGAAAGTTATTTGGTACTGATGTGGAATGCAAGGTGCCAGGAGAAGGGAAAACATGGGAAGTTTGAAGCTTTGTGGCTAGGGCCATTTGTGGTGGTTGGAAAGAAAGGTGAAGACTCATACTACCTGCAAAATATGGCAGGTGAGGACTAGGAATTGCCTATATATGGGCAATTTCTGAAACATTTTTGACAACTCTTGATGATTCTCTTCAAAATTCTTTTCCATGCATAGTAGTTTAGGATATAAAGCAATCAAGATTTGCAAGTACATGGACAATCCTGATTTTCCTTTTAAAAACTCTTTTCCATGTACGGTAGTGTAGGGTCTCATCCTTTTGCATTACCATCTGTTCCATCATTCTGAATTTGGTCTGCTCATCTAGAAATCTGAATCCTTGCAATGATCTTGCTATCATTCATCCCCAGACGGAGCCACTATTAGAACTGTAAAATTTTGAATTTTTACAGTCTATTGCATTCATGAATATTCCTTCACTTAGTCCTTACATTAAGCATAAAATCCCCTCTTTGTATTGTCTTGCATATTCCATGTCATATGACCCATTTTTTAATCCAATTACCTCTTCTCATTCCATAAAAAACCCTATTGGCAAAACATGGTAAAAGTCTCCCCGAGATATATTTTCACTAACATTGGTTGCAGATAGTCGATAGGACTTTTCCTTTTGTTTCAGCGACTCTAAAGATTCATATCGGCATATGTTGGGGCATCATCATAATGTCACAGTGAATTCTATTGGTCTTGCCGACTAGTAATGTGGCAAGGTCATTTCGGCCAAACTAATGGGTATCGGCATGAAGTCATAGTGACATCATTGTGTCTTGCCAATTGACTCATAAGCAAAGTTTTCGGGAGGACTTATGTCTTCGGGGAAGGTCCTGGCGAGGTCACTCTTGTCTTGCCGAACCTAATACAAGGGGATCCAAAAGACTGTTAGAAAAAGTGTTGGGGTCTTGCCAATTCAGAAGATATGCCGACAGAGATATATATCGCCATGAGAGGAATCTTTCGGCGTAAGTTTCACCGAAGTTCGAGTGTTATACCGACAAGAAATTCAGGGAGAGTCTCGTCGAATGGGGGTAATCTATAGAGATGTTTTTGGTAAGACATTTGGTATTGGTATGAGTCTTCCCGAAGATTCACTGTCTTGCCGAAAGTGTATTTTCATTTGTAGATTTTTCGGCGAGACAATTCAGAGGATATGCCAAGGTAATAATTCATTAGCCAAAGGGTAAAATCTTGTCTCAGCGACTATAACTTGAAAGAAATACATATCGGTGTGACAAGATAAGGTCTATATGATGTCTCCCCGACTCAAAATGTTGCAGCGACGGAGAAAACATGAGCAACAGTCATCATTTCTTGGAGCCCAGGTGTCGATAAGACTATATTTTGTCCTGGCGAAAGGTGTAATAGACGTTGAAAATGGATTTCGCTCCAGGATTTGAAAATCTCTTATCGAAGGGACACTTGATGCGATAGTGCGAGTTTCAAATGGGTGTTCATTCGTGCTTCATTAATGGCACGACGGGATATAACAGTAAAGATTGAATCAATTCTCCATTTCTGAATTGATTGTAGGTGAATTGGCATGCTAAGCAGAGAACTCGGACATTTCCAGTTTGAAGAGCTCGAGCAAAAAACTGTAAGTGACTATTCCTTGGCTTTTACATTCTTGATTCTATAAAGCTTGAGAATGGAGTCCTCTAGTTCTGGAAAGGGTAAGGGTAGAAAGCTTGCTGTGACTAGTTCGTCAAAAGGAAAGAAGCAAAAAGTTGATACAGAGCAAGAGGGTACTTAGAGGAGATTAAATCGGGATCTTATTGATCAGCTACTTGGCTCAGGCCCAAAAGCAAGGAGGTCTGCACAACTTAGGGTAGAGGTAGATAAATTAGATGATAAGTGTAAGTTCATAAGTGATGTTTGGACTGTAATAAGGGGTTATGAGCTTTTTAATTTCCATTATCATAGAAGAAACCGTTTTGAACCACTCTGCAACCCATGGAAATTAAATGTAGGGAAACTGGTGTGCCCCAAAGTATTTGTAAATGCAGAATTGATAAAGCTGCTTGCTGATAATTATGATCCAAAGCACAAGGCTATATGTGACCCATCTGGAAAGCCACAAATATATGTGTCCAAGGAAGCAATAGGTGAGGTTTTCAAATTGGAAGGGTTTTGTAATGAGGAAATCAGTTATGAGGACTTCGAGAAAGAGTTTTCAAGAATGGATGCAATATATAAGGGTTGGAGGTTGCCTATCCATAGGATTAAAAAGGGTAACAAGTTAGAACCTTTTCAAGAATCTGAGGGGCCTCCATATCATGTAGATCTGTTTGAGCATTATATGAAGTACACATACTTTTCAGTAAGTCAAGTGTTAGGGATGGATGCCCCGGAGCTCATGTCAATTGTACCAATGATTATCACAGTGGATATTCAATATCACAACTCCAGGCCATTTGATTATGCTTCATATATTGCCAAGGAACTTGATTCAGGGTTGGTGGCCATAAGGAGTGGAGCTTCTATTGTTCATTTAAGACATTATTCATTGTTGATGCACTTGGTGTTGTATTATGGACTAGAGTTGGGAGTGTGGCCTTTAGAGATGAGAATTTCTCAAGTTGGTAAAGAGGGTGAAGCATTGCCTGTTCAATTGTGGACTGCCATTTGGGATAGCAGGTTTTCTAGCTCTAGTTTCATTCATTTTGAGGAGTATTTTGTGAAAATATTGTACAAACTGTATAGGTATCCTTGTAATTATTCATTAACTGATGAGATCAAGAGGTTTCTTTGGCTAAAAGAGTTCAATGGGCCAATTGATCATGATTGGGGTGACTGGTATTGTTTAGAAGGAGCCACAATGATCAGGGTATATGGGTTTGAAGGTATCCCTTTTATTCTACCAAAGACAATTCCAAATAGGATTGCATATTTGGAAATTGTTAGACAAATCGATTACAGCAGTGTCATGATTTTCAATTCTTACGGAAAGTAGGCTTTTATGCCTAGTACATTATGCTTTGGTGATTTCACTATGTTGGCCAAGGAGGGATATAATTTACTCCATGATAGGTTATTGCATTATAATATGAGGAGTGGACCACCCAGAAAAAACTTTGACCCTGAAGGATACATCAATTTAGCCAAAGAAAGGATTAACTTTGGAAGGTATTAGCATGTACCTTATCCTTTTGATGACATGATCAAAAATCTGGATGAAGAAGAAGCAAAGGCAGTGGTTGAAATTTATAATCAGGGGTTATAGGATACAGGAAACTTGTCTTCTGGGAGTGAGGAAACTCCAACAAATAAAGTGCCATAGAGCATAACAGAGAAAGTATCAAGGCTGAGGACTCAGAAGTATGTTTGCTCGATTAGGGAACAGAGCCTTGAAAGTGGTGATGTTGATGCAAGACATATGGAATATAGGTCATTTGTCTGAGATAGTGAATTTATAAGTTCTCCAGAGTTTAAATCATTCTTGTACAAATAGAAGGGAAAGGAAATAAGAGAAGGAGTCGGTGCCATCACTTCTAGGAATGAAGAGCAACTCTTGGATCAATTAAAGAGATGTGTGGATGATGAAATGATGAATATGACTCCTGAAAAAGGGAGAAAAATGTTGGAGAATGCTGGCATAATGATCTTTCCTAGACTTGATTTAACTTCTACATTAATGTTCGATAGCTTCTTGAAAGATAGTAATACTGCACATAAATTGGATAAGGAAAAGGTGACAGAGGTATATGCAGGTTCTAAATTCAACACTGATGGGGGATCATTAATGATATGGGCTTTATATCCACCCCACAAGAAATCAATAGTGATTGATACGGAAAAGGAATTTGGTCATGCCATGACCTTAAAAGTTGGAGAGGCTGATCTTGTGGTTACTGCAGAGATTGGTATTGATATTGCCAAACTGAATAAAGCACCGATTCAAGCGCTGATAAGGGAAAGAGAAATGTATAAGGAAAATAATGAGAGACTGCTAAGAGAGAATGATAAGTTGAAAGACTTGTTTGGTGTTCCAATAATTCCAACCAAAAGGCTCACTCAAGGAGATAGCTCTCAGACAAAAGATCATTGGGTCAGGGCAAGTGCTTATAATCAAGGAAAGTATGATGCCATTACAGCCATTGTTAAGAAAAGATAGGTCATTTTCACATCCTGGTTAAATCAATTATGGGGGAAGTATTCTTCTACTCTGGATGTAGTGAAGGAGAAAGAGAGGATGAATGAGTGGATTATGGATAAATTTCAGGAATTGACCACACGAGAAGAAGCTGGCAGTACTGCACTTGAATCTGCAAACAATATTATCACTCGCCATGAAAAGTTCTATGATGAATTGCTAAGGGATAAACAAGGATTGGTTGAAGCTGCTAAGACAACTGTGATTGCATTATCTGATAATAAAGGGGAATTGAAAGATGCCACCAAGTGGAAAAATGAATGTGATACAGTGTTGAAGGAAATCATGAAGACAACTTCTACAGAGGATACAGCATTAGAAGAAGTGAGCGAGCAGATTGAGGAAATGATCAAGATGGAAACTACGATCAGGAATGTCGTTGAAGATGCAGATACTTTTTATTGCCAAAACTATTTGGATTACCTTACTATGACTCACTTATGGTTAACTAGAGCTTAATTATCCTCTATCTTTGTTTTATACATTTGTTTTGTTTTCTCCTATTTCCGAAGGGACACGTCCTTTCATATTCTCAATGTATAAATGTCCGCTTTAAAAGCAATGTAAAGGGGGGCAAAGAGAAGCAGGTAGAAGATAGAGAAGACACAAATATATAATTTTTTGAAAAGGGATGAGACTGGTAGCATATGTAAATCATGGAGATATCAATGAAAAGATAATATGATGCTGTAATGTTTCTGGTATCAATTGTTTATGAAATTTATTAAAGGGTATTATTGAAGTTGTCTCCTTCATGGTGTTTCCTAATTATTTGAATTAGTGTAAACGAGTTTTTACATTATTCATCGATGTACATTTGTTGTACTTGTATGATCAATTAATTGTCTCTTTCCAGTAAAGATTAAATCCTTTGAGTTGATCATAGTAATTAGGGAAATATCACTTGGGATTATTAAGAACTCAGTAATCGTAATATTGCATGTTTATACAAGTTATAAACCAAATAAAATGCTAAGCAACTTGAATGTCTACTAGAACAAGTAAACTCGTTTTAGATTTTCTTGACTCTGTAAACCTTATAAGGCACTGGTCTTTTCATTTTCATCCTCTGGTTTCACTCACAATCTTGTATCTATCGTTGTTAAGCATTTTAGGATTTATTTTTAAATATTATTGTGCTATTTGTACCAAAATTGTTTTATTTTATCCATTCCAAACTGCCATCTTGGATAAATTAGGGCAATAGGAGAAGTTCAAAAGTCAAGTCTGCTTAATTCAAAATAGGGATACCTGCCTAGGTTTGGCAGCATCTAAAGAGTAGAAGGTTTAATTATTTCAAAACCTTGTTTTGTTACCCTAAAGCGTTGTGGAAGCTTGGCAGCCTTTCATGGTTCAAACCTGCATTTTTGAGAGCTAACAAGGTGTATGACAATATCAATGGTGGCTTGTAAAAGAGGTGATGTAGGAGGTAGAGGATCTGGTTGTGGGGGCAAAGGAGGAGGATTAATAGGTCCGGCCTCAAGCACAGGTGGGTTGGGCTCTTCAACTTGTTCTTTCTCATGAGATTAGCGAGCGAGAGCACGACTACAACGTCTATGCTTTCTTGCCTCTTTATTCCTTTTAGTTTTTTGGTCAAGGTGTGTGGGAGAAGGTGTGGGATAATCCACCATAGGTTGTGTAATGTCTTAGGGAGGAGGGATAGGAGGGACAATGGGTGGTTCATCTACCTTCTCTTTGGCTTTATAGAATTGTTTAGTATGGGGTGGGAGAATGTTGTTACTATCATGATCCCTAGGCCTCTTGGATAATGTGGAGGAGGTTTTGGGAGTAGGTTGCCTAGGTATGTCAGATTCGGGTGGCAGCATATCTTTGTCAAGGATGGGTGAGTCAGAGGTAGAAAGAGGTATGTTGTGTAAAGAAAGTTTAGAGATCTTCTTAGCTTTGAAATTTTGATAAGAAATGAACAAGAAGTCCCTTCAAGGGGTGATGGGCTCCATAGGTTCAAGCCAAAAGACATCCAGGGAAAAGTTAACTTTAGAGGATAATAGGTTAAAACCATTATGATGGACAATAAAAATTTCGTTGTTAATAGGAAACTTCACACACTTGTGAATGATGGATGGGACTGCTTTCATAGAACAAAGCCATGGAAGGCCAAGTCGTAAGTGAAATTGGTCTGATTGAAGGATAATTGAAAAGGTAACATCCAATGTTTTTGGACCTGTTTGCAATGGGAGGGCAATTGATCCAATCATCGGGCATGCAAAACCATTGTGTTTTTTGACCCACACAGTAGGGTGATTATAGACATCTTGATCAAGATTATGTAATACCAGAAACTCTTCGATGATGACATTATCACCACATAAAGGATCTATGAGTATCCGGTTGGTGGGGTTATCATAGATACGATCGACTATGCAAAGAGGGCCATAAAGAAGGTTTCATAATATATCTTGTGTAGAGAAGGTGATCTCAAGAGGGTCTCTGGTTGGGACCTTTCGATGGATAATGTCTATTTCTCCTACCATTTCATTAATAGGTGTGGCATGGGTTACTGGTGAAAGAGAAGTAGAATGTAAATCTTGGGAATCCACATTCATGACGTCGAGTGGGGAAGTTTCACTTGATTTGACAAATGATACATTATGATTGGGAATGGGGTTGGTAATGATTGGCATGTTTTGATTAGGTGGTTCCACAAATGTATTTCTTTTAACACTAATTCTTGCAATGGATAGATGTCCTAAATCAGTGAGGCCTTGCACTAGATGCTTTAGATGCTTACATTGTTCAGTGTCATGTCCATTTTGATGATGAAAGTAACAATAAGTAGTGGAATTATAAAAAGGGGGTAATGGTTTTCTAGGGTAAGGTGTATGGATGGGAGGTGAAGAAATCATATGTTGTTGAAGCAATTGGGTCATGGCGTTATGAAGGGTGTTGGACAAGGGTGTAAAAGTACACTTGGGATCTCTATAATTAAAGGGCACTGTGGACTTAACAATGACCACTTGGCTATTAATGGGTGGGGGGTTCGAAGATGAAGGGTTGAATTGGATAAATCATTTTTTTGGTTTATGTAAAGGTTAGGTATTGGATTGGGAAGATTTATCAGACTTCTCATCATGACTAGGAGTGGACCGGGAGTCCTAAGTCCTACTAGTAGAGTTATGGTACTCACAGAGTGCTTGGCATAGGTGCATAAAGGAGGAGAACTTCATGAGAGTAAGTTTATCTTAAAGGGATGTCACAAGGATCTCAGTAAACATATTATATATATGGGTATCTAGGATCCAGACATCAATCAAGGAATAAAGGGCTTGGTAGCAAGAGATAAAATCAGTGATCTTCTCGGTATTATCCTGCTTACAACTCATGAGGTCGACTAAAGTTTTCTTTGGAGCCATGTGAAATTGGAAGTGATTTATGAATGCATCCACTAATTAGTTGAGCAAACTAATGGAATTATTAGGAAAGGAAGAGAACCAACCTAAGGCTACATCTTTAAGATTTCTTGGAAATAACTTAGTGAGCAACCTATCCTCCAAAGAAAATTTTCTATAGAGGGTACCATAGGCATTGAAATGGTTAGAAGGGTCACCCTTCCCACCATACTTCTCAAATCTACGGATCTCTATTACTTCTGGAAAAGGAGTGCAGAGGATGTCAAGGGACAACGAGTTACTACGAACATAATGGGAGGGGAAGCCATATTGGCTTTGGTTAATGGAAGATATTTTTTGTTGCATATTAGTGATAGTGTGAAATAGTTATGTAATGAGAGGGTCACTATAAGTGCTATGAGGTGGAATTGAGAGAGGTGAAGGCATGAACATGGTGGAAGGAGAAATGGTAGGGATAGTGAGGGTAGGGATAGTGGAAGAGGTGAGGGGGTAGGATGCCACAAGAGAACTAGGGATGCTAGTGGGGATGGTGAGGGGAGGTACCACATTACTAACCTATTGCACAATGGTGGTCACACTAGGGGGTGTGTAGGTTGGAATAGAGGCAATAGTTGAGGGGGGGGGAGTAGAAGGTACTCCTTGGCCAAACATAGGAGTGGGTGAGTGTGATGGCTTAGGTGCATGTTTTTGATAGATTTTGACAATATTCTTCATGACACTTAAGCCATCATCAAGGTCAAGTAAACGTTGAAGGTTCTCAATAGTAGGAATAGTAGTTCTAGATATGGGTTCAAGGTTGAGCACATGTTGAAAATCAGTGAGATCAACATGGATATGGAAGAGCTTATCATGTTGGAGGTCATTTCTATCACTAGGTGTATCATCAAGGTGCAAGGAATTACTAAGGATAGTTTCTAAGAATAATGCACCATTGTCAATACCTAGAGTTGAAGTTGGGGGGATGCCAAGATCTACAACAAGGGTGTTTTTGGTAGATACCATGGTTCTTGAACTTTGTCTCGCAAGTGTATTGGCAAGGGAACACTAAATTCTCAAACATAATTTCCTAAGGCAATGTAAGAAATGGTGAGAAAAGGGCTTCTAACTAGTATTCTATAACCAAACACAGAAAGGAAAAACTAGAAAGATGTAAAACAAAAACTACTGTATTTTTTTTGAGAATTTGACAAAAAACAATGCCAATGGACTAGGTTGCCCAGGATGGCGACTTAGGGACTAGTAGTGTTTTTTTTGTAAAATTCCTGAAGCTTTGGCTAATTTTTATGGTTTTTTTCATGTTTAAGTGTAAACAAAAACTCAAAATGCAATTTTTTTTGTGTTTTCTTATTAAAAATGTAATCCAATGTGCAGATATATCATGAAATTTCACTAGATGCACTTTGTTCACTAACCATAGGATGCAAACAATGCAAGGTTTTAATGCAATGAAATAAAAAAAAAAGAAAGCTTAGCTAATGGTCTATGGTCAGGTTCACCAAAATGAACTGCCAAAAATACATATGATCTAACAAGGGAAAGAGGATTCCCTTACTAGGCTCCTAGGGTTTTTCACCCCAAGAGCACTTGGTTAGGAATAACACTAGGTTGATATGTGTTTTGGGCAAGGTTCATTCAAAGGGTAGGGAAGGATTTGATGATTTCGTTTGTGCTCAATGTGTGTGATGTATGGATAGAACTAGAAGTAAAATGAAGCTAATCTAAATGCATATGAATGTAAATTAATAAAAATAAAGCTAATGCAAAACTACTCTAGAATGACCTAAATGTGTTTTTTCTGGAAAATAAAAGAGAGGGACATAAAGTGTGTACCTAGGAAAGTGATGTGACAATTGAATGCTCTCGGGATCTCCTAGAAAATGCTTGAACTGAGCAAAAGGGCACTTACACCAGCTGGGGTGACCTAGTCCTCCAACCTGGAAACTTTGTCGGAATAGGTTTTGGGGAAATGGGTTCCCAAAAATACAAAAACCCTTTTCTGAGCCTAGCACATGGACAAATTTTCCATTAGGGGTGACATAGTCCTCTTGTAGCTTTCCAAGGAATTACGCTATGATCTTGTGGGTCTTGGTTGATATTTCCCTTTTCTGCATCAATCTATGATAGGAACCCCTGGAAGTGACCTATAAGTTGTTTTAAATCCTTCCTAGGGTTTAAGGCTTGGATTGGACTTGAGGAGAATGTTGGTACTTCTTGCAACACCTTTTACTTCACCTAATCTACATTAAAAGACCTACAAACACATGCAAAGACCAAAAATTATTGGGGTTAGGAAATAGGGGTTTTCCTAAGTCAAACCCCTTTGTAGGTGATTAAACCCAAATGAGATGAAAGCAACGGAATGTAAGATTGAGAGATAACACAATGGAAATTCTTACCAAACCTTTTTTGATGGTTTGTAACATGCATGAGTAGCTCCAATGGAGATGACCTGAAAACCCTAATGCTTGTATGCTTGCTTGTGAATTCTTGGTTTCTTGAGTGTTTGAAGATTGAGAGCAAGAGAGTAAAAATGAGATAGGAGAGATTAAGAGTGTGTAAGAGCAGGTAAGAGAGAAAAATGGAGGTGAAAACCCTTATTTGTACTTGTGAAACCCTAATTTTCTCGACATGCAACCTAATAGGCTAACCCTAGGGTTTAGGTCGCAAGATTCTTGTTGAATCTTATTTGAAATTTGAATTTTATGCCAAAAGGGACTAGGTCACCCAAAGTAGTGACCTAGTTGACCTGGGAAAATTTTGGTGGTGGTCGGGAATTAATTAATGTTTAACAAAGTTAATTAGATTTGCCTCTTGAAGCACACTTAGGTCTGGACTAAAGATGCATTAAAGGGGGAAATTAGCATATAAAAAGGGTTAATTTAGGGGTGATAAGCCTAGATAAGTGTGAAAATGCAACACAATAGTTTACAACACTCTGTCTTAAGGCTAGGAAGGTGTAAGAATGTATTATTTAGGTTAATTATGTTGAAAGGGTCTTAGAAAAGTGAGGAAATGCATTACAAAACTTCACAACACCTTAGTAAAAAATTGTTATTTCATTGATGAATTGCAAGCTTACAAGGTTGAATCAAGATAATCAAGGCTGAAATCCAATGGAAAAGACCAAAATGAGTGAAAAAGTCCCAAGGTATACACTTTTTGGCGACACAGGGCACAATTGATTTACTTCCATGTTTATGATTAAGAGCTCACCATGTTAGGCCCATGACCAGTGTAACATCCCCTCCAACAAATGTCACATATGTTTGATTTGACATAACATAAAGCTTTCCTAACAATTAGGAGTGCCATGAAAGAGTGTGAAGAAGATTGAGTAGGAAAATATGGAGGACCAAGGTGGAGGCCAATGTTCAGATTTTAGCTTGGAAAGTTTTATATTATAAGCTACCAATTGGTGATAGATTAAAATTTTTGGCGACTCAACCTATTAAGTGCCTTGTTTGTTAGCAGTTGAAAGTTTAAAACATATTTTTTTGGATTGTGACATGGAAAAACAAAAATGGAATGTTATTTTTTTATTATTTGTCTATTATATTTGATCATTCATTTAATTGGAAGGAGGCTCTTTTAGGTGTTGGCATGCATAATAATAATGTGGATAATTCTATTAGACATTTTTTTTTCTTAATATCTATAAAGAAATATTTTTATCAGTGTTTACAAATCAAATAGTTCATCAGAAGACACATTTTTTTATGTTTTACTTTGACTTGTTGTTTCAAATTGCCTCTCTTTGTTTTTATCTATAGGGAACCTCAAAAAAGTGGGCCAACATCATAAATTATCTAGATAGGGTTAAACTACACATTCTTCAGAATCACAAGGAAGAGATGCTTTGCTCTGGACAACTTCATAGGCTATTCAAATTCATATTGTAATCTTTGTTGTTCTCGTGGTTATTATTGTCATGTCTAGTCTAGTTTTGATATTGGCAGCTTGTCATGAGTTTTTTCTTGTTTTGTTCTAGCTCTTTGTAAGTGTTTTTTGTTGTTTCATAGCTAGGTATATCTATTCTTGACAATCCTTTGACTTTCCTATTAATTACAATGTTTTTTATGCATTGTTCAATACAAAAAAGACAATTAGGAGAGTCATTAGTGTATTTTAAATTTCCACAATTGTTATTGTGATCTAAACCTAACAAAGGGTATGTGCAGGATCATCATGGAAGAAATAGGCCCTTAAGTGGCAATGAAAATTTGGAAAATTAGAGTTAGGTAGATTTAGGTAGCTTGATGTAAAAATTTGAATAATTTATCTATATTATTTCAAAAATATGCAAGAATATAATTTGTATCAAATTGAATGTAGTTTCTAAACTACTAGGTTTTATTTTTTTTAAATAAATGTATTTGGTGAAAATTTAAATTTTCAATGTAGTAGTACTTAAATTTCAGGGAAAAAATAAGAAGTAGGTGTCTGCCTGACCACCCTAACCACAATAAAATGATAATATTTTTTATAAGATTTTAGATATAATTCGAGGACTCATATCTTGATGTGATACATATTTTTTTGTAATTTTTTTCCAAGTAAATATTTAATTATGATTTTTTTACTACAACTTTTAAAAAATATAAAAAATTGTATGTCTGACCACCTTAACTTGGTCAAAAATTCATGAAATTCAATTTATTTATTTTTAATCCTATAGTATGTGAAGCATAGAATGTGACACATGTTTCAGATTCAAAAAAATTGATACCATTTGAAAGCTGTATATTTTTTTCAATCATCCTATCAATTAGGACTTTAGTCATAATTCAAATAGAAAATAAATAATAATCATTTATTAAATTAAAAGTAAAGCATAATTTATATTGGTTGAAAGCTGAGAATCTCCTCTAAAAACCCTTTTCGTTTCATCAATTTTGAGTAAAGAAAAAGTCATCAACCACATGGTCCATCATATTACTTACATATCACCACTTTTTGGCCCATCATGATCCTGCACATACCCAATTAATTTCTCTTTCTCTTCATGTTGTACTCACCTCACAAATTGTTTATTCCAAAAAATAGAATTTATTATTGCTGATGATTTTTTTATTTACAATTAACTCACTCAATTTTTATTAAAAACATTATATATTTTTAGCTTAAGTTTTAGGGTAATGTTAGTTTTAAAGAATTGGTATAGTTTTATTTGATGTACTATTAAAATGTATTATCATTATACCATCAAATCAAATCACAATGTGTAGAGATTCTTTTGACTCCTAATATACGAAGTGTAATTAATGAAGGTGTCTTCTATATTTGTTTAGTTTGTGGACACAACTATTATGGTAGATCTTATTAGCAATTTCTTTGAGAAAAAGAAAGATCTGAATGTACACATTTTGTAGGCAATTCCCATTGAGCGGGATAGTCAAAGGCACAAGGCATGAATGGCAATAAAATATAGGGTCACAAAAACATATCATTTTATTTATTTTTATGAATAAGTATTTATTATTTTTTAATAATGAAAAAAGATAATAATACATTATTCACAAAAAAGTGGGTGGTAGAAAGGCACACATTCAATTTTTATAAAAAAAATCAAGTCCAAAAAAAAGCGTTTCAAGTAGGGTTAAGTGTGAGCTCTAGTACAAATAACCATTTTTGCTAAGTGATGATAAAAAAACTCATAAAGGAGGGGTCATGATAATTATTTCTTAGTCAATAAATCAATGGAGTTGGAATAATCATCAATATGCTCTGAGATAGTAAGACCACTCTCCTACTCTTGGTCTTCATCAATAGGCTATTGAGAACATAAAAGGAAAATTAGCAAGCTCTAGGCAAGGGAACTTCCTTAAATATACCCAATGAAGAGCACCACACCTATGAAAAATAGGTTAAAGGTGGTTATGAGGTTTGAGACCACTGGTGAGTACTAAAATCCATAGAGCTTTGTGATTAAGAGACTTGAGACTAAGATTCTTGATCTTGTTTAGAAAATTAACCATAGCCACATTTGTGACCATAAGGTAGATATGTGGTAGCAACTAGAAACATGGAAATTGGGTACGGAATGTTCCCTAGGTGATTCCACAATATTGTTTTACAATTTTTGGGCAAACTAGACACCGAACTAATTTTTTATAAATAAATCTTCACTTTCGGGCTCTTATAGCGGCTAAATTGTGAAGAATTCGAAGATGATGAAAACTAGTGATTTGTGACATTTTGTATATAGATTATAAATTTTTTTTTTTTCAATTTTTTTCTAATCAAAATGCACTTATTTTTCCATCTCTAAAAATATAGCATTTTTAAGGAGTGACGCTCACCGTATACAACATAAATTTTTTTGTATGAAGGATAAAATTCTTTTTTTTTTTAATTTAGATTTGTAACTACGATATCTAGCACTTTCATTTGGTTTTATAGTTTTTTATTGAATATATTTTCCTTAACCAAGATTCAAAGTCAAACCAATTACAATTCAGACATAGGCAGACCATATACAACATAACATTTTTTGTATGTATCGAAATTAAATTTTTTTTTACTAGATCAAGGACATCAATACCTAGCCCGCACATATTTTTAATAATTTTATTTTGATAATCTATTATTTCTCCACATGTGCAAAATATAGAGCTTGATTTTTGGTGAAAAGCCTATTTTTAATCAAACTAAAAAAACAAATACATAATAAAAGAAAAACATATTAAAATTATATTCGTTGGATAGCTTATTTTGAGGACTACCATCATCTACTTGGGTCTATGAAGTCTCTTCCATTTTCATCCTCAACCCGAGCTTTGAAGGGAAAAATTTTGGAGTTTTTTTGGTGCTAGGAGGGGAGAATGGGGAAAAGAGTGGTTCGCTTAAACTAGGGTTCATTCAAACACCCTTTCCACAAGAAGTTTTTTGCTTATTTTCTCAGGAAATGTGAGATCTAACATTAAATGGGCTCACTCGAAGGGGGGTTCTCTTGAACCCCATTTGGGTTCGCTTGAACTAGAATTTCATTGAAACCCCCAAAAACCAATTCTTTTTGCAACTTTTCCTTCCTCACTTGAATTCTAAACCACTTTTGTGGGTTCACCCAAGTGTTCTGATAATAATGAGACTCTAAGTAATAGGATGCCACCAGTTTTGGTTGATAACGTTGTGGAGTTGGAAAAATATTTTCACCATGTTATCTCATATCATGTGGATTTGATAGAGATTTTAGATATGTGTATTCAACAATCAAAGGATGAAATGAAAGATTGTATTGGTTGCTATGAGTTTAGGGCTGATTGTGATTATGCTAATAAGAAGGACATTGATTACAATAATTATGAATGTGATGATAATTTTATGGATTTGTACCTTCTTGTTGAGGAGACTAAGGTTCTTATGTCAAACATAAATATGATATAAAATTTGTTGTTTGATGAGCCTCTAGATTCATCAATTGATAAAAATGGCGATTCTTATTGGTATAGGCATAATCCACTCTTTGATGATGATTTTAATTATGTATGTCACACATGGTTAGAAAGTGGTTTTGAACAAACAAAGGAGCACATTGATGAACTCCTCGGGAGAATTTCCTATGAATTCTTTACATTTGAAACAGGTATTGCAAGAAGAATTGAATATCATGAAGTCGATTACTTGGAGGAGTTTGAATTTTTTTAGTTCCCAGTTTAGCTAGAAGGTGTTTTTATGAAGCATGACATTGAAATGAATAGCAAAAACTATTATTTGTAACATGATCTTTTTTCATATGATGAGTATAACACATATGTGTCATGTAGTGATGAAAGCTTGTATTTTATAACTTATTACCTAATAAAGAATGATAAAGATTATATTGGCAGTGGTATACTTATGAAAGTTGTGATAGATTTCAGTATCAGTGTTGGTAATCAGATAGGTTTCAGTGATGAAATTTTATTACTTATAAAGGGAAGCTTGTACTTGTTGTAGTGGTATGGCAGAGGTACATATGGATTGAAGTAAATTGGTTCCTTCAATAGGTTAGTTTTTGATAGGGGTAGGATTGGGCCCCAAGGTTTAGTGGCCTAGTGCCACTAATAAGAAGATGAAGCTTGGATTATATTGAATTATGCAGTGTAAAGCCCTGCATCTCACAAGAAGGTTTCTAGTGGGATGGAGATTGGATCTTTTGTTTCTCATTTTTTGGGCCTCTGTATATTTTATAAATGGTTTGTTTCCATTTTGTTATGTTTTTTTCTTTTGTGTCTGATCTACTTCACCCTTTGATTCTAGGATCTCACCATGCTTGTGAGAGGTTCATGTCCCCAAAAGGATCAACTAATGGAACCCCAAAAATTTCTTGGTTCTATCATGAAAAATTGTGTCCCATCATTTTGATAGGGTTTTATATTTGTAGAACTTTTAAATCTTGGCCTGAAAACCCTTCGTTATTCTAATTTTACATTGACCTATTTTACTTGATCTTGATCACCTAAGTTTTCATCTATGCTATCATAATCATTGTTTTACCAGCCCCTTGTCTTATGGTTGGCGGTTTTCCCATGCCCTTCCTGGTATTAATAATTGTCGGCTTAATCTAAATAAAATTTTAAATCTTTAGCCTTCATTATGGGTCGTTACCTCATTTACTTAGTCATCCCCCCTTTTGTATGAATAAATTTTGTGGCATGTGCAAATAAAGCTTTGTATGAGCCATTTTATTTATTAAATCAATCCTGACCATTCCTCGTATGCCCATTTGATTTTATTATTTCTTATTTTATTCATACAGGCTAGCGGGCTTCATCCATGTGTATGATATAATGGTGGAATCGATCTCTTTGGTAAGGATGACTGGTGTATTTCAAAGAGGATTGATGGTTGAAGGATTGATGATGTGGTCATATTTGTGTCACTCCCTTCCAACCTGTCTTGTGTTATTTTACATTATTTTAATGGCATAGTCTAGCTGGTGATAGCCATGTGGTACTTTTTAAAGGTAAATTTGTTCCTTATTTGGGTGGTACGTGTTGTTCGAGGAAATGATCAATGGTATGTGGTGCAACACATTTTCTCATCTAGGCCTTTCCCCATGCTCTCGATCATCTGCAGTTGTACAAAGGAGTAGTCTTACCATCTAGCAAGCAATGTGGCACTTGTCTATTCATGATGACCGATTGTCTTTGACGATGGAGTTTTAATTTGAAGGGATTGTTTTCAACGGTCGATGACTGGTGATGTGGTTGAGTCTTAGCCTATCCCTGCCATCCCATGGGGGCCTGAACTGTGTCTTATATCTTTTAGCAGGCAAGCGAGCATTTTCCATGTGGACTTTCTAAAAGGGCTTGATTGGTTTCTAATAAATATGGAATGCTTCCAAATTTGGTCGAGTTGATATTATTTATAAATTACACTATTTTTAGCTCTATTCGTTAAGGCGCATGCTTGAAATATTAGTCATCAATTTTGTCAGCCTTTGATACGTGTTGACTAGATGGTCATAAAGCAGGGTAGTGTACAAACCGATATGTTGAGATTAAATCTAGATGAATCCCCATGGTTTTTGATAGGGAGAAACACAAGTAAAATATTTCCCATGGGTGAGCAGGTATTTCTGGAAAGATAGTTTTTAATGCTAAGTACTGAGTGGATGTTTATCTACTCAGTGCTTTTCTATTGTAAAAGGGAAATGAAAGCATAAGTAAAACTCAATTATGAATGGTCACATGTTATTTTATCCATCGATGCATTTTAAATCATGATCAATGATCAAGATTAAAGGGATCAAGGTGGAATATTATCAACATGCATGCACAAGATTTCTTTGAAGAATTAATGGTTGGCACACTTGCATGACTCGTTATAAGAGGAATCAAATGTCACATTTATCATTCAAAATTTGTGCTGAGATCGAGTCTAAAAATAAGATTCGTAGATGTCTTCTGAGAGGAGGAATAAGTCTGGGGAGTCTACTAAGCCACTCTGGAGGTCTAGAAGACTAGGTTTTCTTGAGTCTAAGAAGAGTACCTAGGTGGATGAAGATGATTTGTAGGGAACTCCTGATACACCAAATGATAGAGGAGGACACATAAAATTTAAGGAATATGATGCTAGAAGCCGTTACCACCTAAGGAACTGAATAATTTCAAAAGAATTAGTCAAGTTCAAAGGCAAGGAGTTGGTACGATGTGAAAAGAAGACAAAGAAAAAGTGCAAGTATCATAAAGCTTATTTGAGGAGGCTCAATTATTGCAGTGAGCTCTTTGACATCCCTTTAGGCATTGAGGGTGACACTAACTCAAAGGGTGATTATTATCCCATCTCTCTGGTACCATATAATGATTCTGATGAGTTGGTAGTGATAGTTCCTCCAGTTCCACCATGAACAAGGTGTGGGCAAGTATCCTTTGAGGCTAATGACTCAGAGTGATGGATAGGTCCCATTTTTGTTTTCAATGACACCATAGCCCCTTTTTTAGGATTTTCCTATTTAGAGTTCATGTGATTTATTGTTTCTAGTGATGATGTGGATTTTTTTTGGGATGGTGTATAGGAGAGGTCCCAAAATTCCTAGCGCTAGGATATATGGATGTTTTTGTTGGGGCTGCTAGTGGAGAGTCTTCTTTGATCGACAAGAATGAGGAGCTAGCATGTCTACATGAAGGTCATGTGAATGTTGGTCTTTTACTCTTCCATAATGGTGTGTAACCGACTAGGGATGCCTCAAAATTTTGTGTAGATGATCTCAAAATGAAATGAAATGTAAATGTAGTTGAGCCTGATTCTTGTCGCTCCCTTGTTCTATAAAAGGGATTTCAGGGCTCATTAAAAGGGTCAGACTTTTTAGTTTCAATAGGGTTTCAGGTGAATTCTTATCTCAGAAAAGGTGTCTTAAATAGGATAAGGGTGGATAGGCTAGAAAACGGTCTTGGGGAATGATGTCATGTATGTAACATTCTTCAAATGGTTATGTTTGAATGTTATATCATGTTCTCAGCTTTAGCTTGAGGAGTTAATTAAAATGCTTGAAAAGGGTATAAACTTTGAATGAAATTGCTTGGGATTGCTAAGTAGTGAATGTTTCTTTTGGGCATTTTGAGTTTTCATAGCCTGCAAAGCAATATGAGGGTACTTCAACTAATTCTAGAATTTAGTAGTTTGTATATTACAAATTATCACATATTTGACTCCACTACTCCAATTATTTAGGCACTGGTTGTTTTATCACTAAAATCTAGCAAGAAAGTTGACAACGTAGCACACCTAGCCTTGGACTTGAAATAAGAACAACACTCTTTTAAAATTTCCCCTGTTAAATGAATTATGTGTGGAATGGAAATATTTCAATTCATAGCAAATTAATAGTCATTCACTTGAAAGATATACCAAATCTTTAGTGGGGTGGGTTTATTTGCACTCAACTATGAATCTATCTATTTTTAATTTGATATATCTCATATTGATGTGTTTTGGGATTACCATCCCTAGTTTAACAGAGCCAAAAGTGAAGGAGTAAGGATCACAAAATCCTAGGTTCGTTGTGTTGGCCACTAACCTTACAATTTCTTCATCATATGAGGTCGAAACTCTTTACAGAATTGTTAGGTTTTGATGGAAAAATCACAAACATAATGTTAAATGGCAATGTGATTTATCAAATAATCTGTGTAAAACAATTTAATAAATATCTCCATATTTTAACATTTTTTATGTGATCTAATTAAAACTTATTCTATTTTCTCTTAGATGCAACATTGTGTTAAGTATGTTATGCTAAATTAAATACATAAAAGGATCTAATCTAACATAACACACAAGATAGTCATGAAACCTAATGTAATTATTTAAAAATTAATTTAAGTAATCACTTTAGTGTTTAAGACACAAACAATTGTTTGTCAAGAAAGAAGTGTAAGAATTGGCTATGAAGGTAGCCACCCAAGATCTAGAGGCCTAATGGAAGCACAAGCATAAGAGAGATAGAAACAATATGACAAGAATGGACTGTATTCTGCCAATAATGCAAATAGAATCAATGTTTGTATCAATGTACAAATGTAGTAGAGACCCCTTGGTTAAATAGCCAAGGTGAGAACATATAAGGGCATAATATTATGAAAAGTGTCATAATCTTATGACATGAGACAACTGTGAAAAGTTATCACTCCACCTAAAGTGGGAAAGTGATAATGTGATAATCACCACAAAAGGTGGATCTACCACAAAAGGTGGAGAGGTAATCACATGATATGTCCATGAAAGGTGGAAGTGATAAAATGATAACATGATAAGTCCACAAAAAGTGGAAAAGCTCTAACAACTCCTATGTGATCCCTAAGTAAACTTAACTAATGTGTAATTATGACCTAGGACAAGGTACAACACAATTAATTACACCAATAAGAAGCAATGTGAGAGCACATAGACTATTGAATCTACTAACTCTAACATTGTTGCTTTATAATTCACACTATTCAAGAAGATTAGACATAATACCGACGCAAGTGTATAGTATTAATAGGTTCTTTAAGAGGTGTACCATCAATTTTTGTTAACATTGAAAGGTGGAAAATTGGAGCCCTTTTCACCTTTAGGGTTTTTGACCAAAAGAGGCAACTTTCACTTTCACTCAACAAAAAACCCTTGAGATCTCAATGCAAAAGGGAAAGAGATCATGTAAGAGGGTTGTCCTAAGGGCTGAATGTGATCTAATGAGGGGTTCACCACAAAGTCTAAACTTGGAAAATACAATGAAAAACAAGATGTAATACAAAATCCCAATTCAATGCAAAGATCTATGAAATGACTTAGAAATGTAAATAAATAGAATAAAAAAACAAAAAGATGAATGATGTGCACCTGGGAATCTAGAAGTGATTGATTGCATTTTTGAAACACTAGAATGTTTTACTTTTTGACCAAATGGGACTCATTTTCCAACCTGGGAAAATCAATCCCAGATTTGGGTTTCTACATGAGAGTCTCTTTTGAGAAAAAGGGTATCTGAATCTGCAAAAACGATCTGGTAAACAACTTCAGTGGGACTCATTCACCGCTCTTGGAAAATCAATCATACTCTTCTTTTTTAGGAATTGAAAGTTTTGATCCGCACTTCAACACCTGCCCTTTCCTTCCAACTTTAATTTTGGATTCAAATATGTGAAAATACCAACAAAACATAATATAAACTTTCTTTGCAAATGGGGGTTTTACCTTGGTCAAACCCTTAGTTTGATATTTAAACCTTGATAAAAATAATGGAATATGCATGCAAACCCTAGCCTTAAGTGTGCATAAGACTAAGAAATCTAAAACATGATGTAAACCTATTCTAATGTGTGAGAATATGATACAAGGATGAAAATATGAAGATGAATAACTCACTCAAGGAGATCTGTAATCTCCCTAAATGAGCTCTAATTATGCATGTACCTCGTTAGATTGAATGTAGAGTAATAACAGAGGATGGAATAATTTAGGAAACAAATCTTTAGGCTTGGCTTAATGGCTAGTTGTATCTCCCGAACCTATAATCAATCATGATTCACCATAGACAACCATGATCAACCCTTGACAATGTTAGATCTTGACTAAAAGTACGCTTGAAGACTTGCAAAAACACTTTAATGCTGCTCCAAGACCTCAAATTTGATTTCTTTTGAAACTTGAATGCTCTTGTGAAAGATTACATGAAGATTCTTGATGCTTGCCTCTTTCAAAATGCTTGCTCAAATTTCTTAGAATTTATTAAAATGACTTAGAAGCTTGCTTATATAGGCATTAACACTTAATTGACCATTTTTTAGATCTCAAAGGTCGACATCCACCAAAGCTTTGAATTGAAATGGTGAATTTCTCACTCAAAATTGAAAAAGACCCCAAATGGGACTCATTTGCCACCCTTGGTGAATGGGTCCCACCTAAGAGGACTCATTCGCCCAAGGTGGTGAATGAGTCCCACCTTAGATTTTTGAGGTGGGTTTTCAAGGTTTTTGGTGTTTTGAATGATTTTATGGGATTATTGGGTGAAATAAGCCTTGAGATCCAAAATAATGGGTCTTAGGGGCCTATAAATGATGATTTTAAAGAGTGGGTATGTGCAGGATCATGATGGGCCAAAAAGTGGTGATATGTAAGTGATATGATGACCCATGTGGCTGACGACTTTTTTTTTACCCAAAATTGATGAAATGAAAAGGGTTTTTTAAGGAGATTCTCAGCTTTCCACCAATATAAATGATCCTTTACTTTGAATTTAATAAATTATTATTATTCATTTTCTATTTGAATTACGACTAAAGTCTTGATTGATAGGTTGATTGAAAAAAAAAAATAGTTGTGTCACATTTTATGCCTCACATACTATAGGATTACTAAAAATAGAATTGAATTTCATGAAGTTTTGACCAAGTTAAGGTGGTGAGACATACGAGTTTTTATAGTTTTTAAAAGATGTAATAAAAAAATCATAATTAATTATTTACTTGGAAAAAAGTTACAAAAAAATATGTATCACATCGGGACATGAGTCCTCTACTTATATATAAAATATCATTAAAAAATATCATCATTTTATTGTGGTTAGGGTGGTTAGACAAACACCTACTTATTTTTTCCTTGAAATTTAAGTACTACTACATTGAAATTTCAAATTTTCACCAAATAGACTTTTTTATTTTTTAAATAAACCTAGTAGTTTAGAAACTACATTCAATTTTCTACAGATTCTATTCTTACGTATTTTAGAAATAATATAGACAACTTATTCAAATTTTTACATCAAGTTGCCTAACTCTGATTTTTCTATATTTTTATTTTTTTATTAGACTATAGGAATCGGGTAGCACAACCCCCTATAAACTGCAGTGCACCTGGTAAAAAATTTAACATGACCACGACGTTAGAGCGACATGCCCTCCGGTACCATGGGGGTAGGGGAGACCAGACCTTGTGACCAACCTCCTACAATAGAAAATATTTAGCCAACCGAGCTAGGGCCCCAACCCTTCTTTTTTCTAAATTTAATTGCCACTTAAGGGCCTATTTTTTTCGTGATGATCCTGCACATACCCAAGTAATTAGTGCAAGGGTTCCAAAATAGGTGCAAATTAAGTGTGAAATTGCCTCGCTTTCAAGAGCATAGAATTTTCTACACTACATTTATCCCCCGCTTTAGCGCCCATATCACTCTACGTGCATATGCAAGCTAAAGGACACTAATAATAACCTTTGTTTTATAAAAGGATACACATATATGGGAGAATGAATCCCCTAGTGTTGTTAACTACAAAACCACAATGTTAGGAACCACATCCTGCAACATGAATTCGTTAGTTATCCAAAAATCCTATTTACCTAACTTCTTTCTAGAAATCACATTTGAGGGTAGATGTATGGCCCCCCTTATTTCTGCTTGCTTAACGAAGTTGAAATCAAGGTAGAATTCTAATCACGTTGAAAAGGGTTAGTCATATCATAGGGTATTTCCAAGTACCATACCACATAATGATAGATAGTTGATGATGTTGAGAGTGGAATCACGATTCCAATGCAACAAATGGCATCAAAAAATGGAGCTCTCTAGCACCTGTTTTGTTGATTTGAATGAAATGCACTTTTTAACACTAATATAGTAAAAACCTTAATTTTAACTTATATAAGAGGAAAAAAGTGAATTAAATTCTAACTTATTTTGTCATTTACCTTTTTATAGCTTGAAATTGATTTAAGAGTACTGAAAGATGCCTAGTAGACAAGATTAAGGCCTGTGAGACTAGACACGTTGTGAGACCAAGTGGCACATGGTAGCACTATCATGAGGTAAGTTAATTTTTATAATTTAGATTTGTCTTTACATAGTTATTTTATGATTTTTATGAATTTCTAGGTTAATCTATGGCCTTCGAAAAAAAGCTCCAAAAGTGTCCCCTTTTTTTGCAAAGTATCCCTTTCGTTCGTGAAGTGTCCCACTTTTTCGCAACGTGTCTTGTTTCTTCACAAAGTGTTCTAAAAGGGTTCTAAAGTGTCTAAGAACTTTTAGAAAGTACTCTAGAGAAAATTTAGTACACCTTTATTATTGTTGATGTAAAGAATTAAGAGATTAGAGTGCTTATAGGACAATGTTTTTCTTTTTTGTTAAGTTCCCACCCGTTCACATTAGCATCTAGGTGGTAGGTAGATTAGTCTTCTTTGAGATTTAGCCCCCACTCTTTCAGTGGAGGATACCAAGATTTTGAAGATTGTAGGACTATATTAGGCATACCTCATGCCCCCCATTAGGTACCATGATGTGATGTTGATCACACTATCAGAGCACTGGGATTCAAATACATGTACATTTCATCTACCTACTGGCAAGATGACCATCACACTGGAGGATGTACACCACATACTCTAAGTTTTGATGCAGGGTGATTGAGTGCACTTTCGAGTGGAGTGGTCATTTCACAAGATGAAATGTGACATGTAGTACTACCTTTGTGGACTAGTGCATGATGAGAGGGTGAGGGCATAAATAGATCTTGTGATGCTATTATATTCATAGACCCCACTAGTTAGACTAATTATGATGTTGATAGTAGCACTAGTAGTCGTCTTTGACGATCGAGGAGCACACTTAGAGGGAGGACTAGTATACCTAGTATGAGGAATGGTAGATCAAAGGATAGTATATCCATGGGGGCACAATATCTTAGCACACCTATACTATGATCTTAGACGATTTATCTTTTGAGCTCAGTGATTAGAATGGTACACTATATGCTTCTGCAAGTTTAGTTCCTTGAGCATATCACGTGTACCAGACCTACCAAGTTCCCATGTCTGTCAACCTTGGGGTATCCTCGATCCTTTAGCTATCCTCTACGATAGTTTTGGTAGTATGGTGATTTTTACATTTGGAGAGCCTAATTTGACCAACTGGAGGAGGATGCGATCCTTTAGAGACCTTATCAGCTTGTGCTTCAATGGCCAGATCATACTCGATATATGAGGATATTATAATTGGACAGGTTTTTGATTGGTAGACACAATTACATAGTGCAACCTTTCTATTATGATCGCATCATGTGATAGTTTGGGAAGGTCCAAATAGCACATAGGGAACGACCCTTCTTCAGGAGATCAGTGTGGAGTTCCCAGAGACCTGGTGATTCTAGATGGTTCACTACAGAGGATGTTATCTATAGTGACTCTGAGTATTGAGATCATGATATGCCTCCAGTCTTCAATGTTGATGATGTCGGTGCCACAAATGAGTATGACGAGTGGTGGATAGTATCACAAATAACTATTGTATTTCCTATGGATGAGATGATAGGTGATGCAGGACCACTCCATGATGAGGGGGATGAGGTAGAGGACAAGGCCGAGGAGACACGCTACAGGGTTGCAGACATATTTACAGATGTCATAGATGAGGAGTACGATGAGACTGCATATCTTGACTATGATAGCACAAAGGGAGAAGCTGAGGATGATGATGATGAGGACAAGGATGAGGACAAGGAGGAGGAGCGACCCCACGATTGAGGGTGATGAGGTAGCAGATAAGGATCTAGTAGGTCATGAGTGGGGAGAGCCATCTCCCATTTGTATGACTAGATCACATGCAATAGTTGTAGTAGGCACCAATACCCATAGACATGGAGACGCTAGTACATCGTCCATGCCCCCTGCATAGGAGGAGGCTAATTTTACATAGCCTACTAGAGAGATAAGTGAGGATATTTTATTTATTGTTATGCTTTATGCTTATGCTCATGCTTTATGATTTAATATATATCTGGATGTGTACTAATTATTTTTTTGTTTTCTATTTTGCAGGATCTGTGAGAGATCTTCATGATCTCTATCATCAGGTGGTTGCAAAGATAGTGCCCCCATCAGTCGATGAGGAGGCCATAGACTTAGACTATGTGCCCCCACCTGTCGTGGATCAGGACCCAAAGTTGTTTAGGCCATATGTTAGACTGTGAGCAGTCTATGAGAGTCTCAAGAGGCATGCCCACCAAGTCGATGTTGCCTAGGATAATTATTCATCACAAGTCCCTATAGAGTTCAAGAGACTAGAGTCCAAGGTAGCTAGACTACATGTAGAGAGGGATCAAATAGTAGGGGAGCATCGGGAGGCCCTTGGATAGGTGTGGGTCTTATCATTTTCTCTTAGTACACTCAGTGAATAGCGATCATGCTCACATGCCACTGTCTCCCGATAGACTACTACTAGATAGATGTGAGCACCAGGTCTTGATGGATCTAGTAGTCACATATCTTATTGATGACATGTACAAAAAACCTTATATATATATATGCATATATGTATATATGATGTTTTATTACTTGTGTTGATGTGTGGAATGTTAAATGGCAATGTGATTAATTAAATAATCTTTGTGAGACTATTTAATGAATTCTTCCATTATTTAACATGCTTTTATGTGATCAAATTAAAAATCACTCTAGTTTCTCTTAGATGTGACATTATGATTAAGTATGTTATACTAAATTAAATACACTTATGATCTAAATGAAAGAACATTAAAAGCATATAAGGATTTAATCTAACACAACATAGAAAATGAACTTGAATAGCATGAAACCTAAATTAATCACTTAAAAATGAATTAAATAATCACTTTAGTGTTCAAGAGACACAACTAATTATTTGTCAAGAATGAAGCAATGCAAGAGCAAATTCATTATGGGGGGGATTCATATCGTATTTTCCTCTCATTTTTCCTCTTTTTTGTCTCCTTAGTTAGGCTTAAGGGGGGTTGTTAGTGTTAGATTCTTGTATAAATAACTGATAGTAGTTCCATGCAATAATCTAACTTAAGAAAACAACACTACCTTTTATCACCATACGAGCAAAAAACAGTTAAGTGTGCCTTCACCACCTCTTATCACTGTAGCAGAAAAAAATAGTTTAGTTTTCTTATCACTGTAATTTAACAAATTTTCACTCAATATTTCTAAAAGAAATCCTATCAATCATGAAGGCTCTGATACCATGTGATAATTTAAGGAATTCTAGAAGAGTTGCAAATTATAGAATTGCAAAAATTGGAAAGAAAAAATAAACTCTAAATAATTACATTGATTATTTTCTTGATAATTACTTAGGAATGAGTACAATATATAAAGCATGAGAAGAGCCATCTAGAATGGAAGCTTCCAACTAGAAAATAGGCATGCAAGTCCATGCAAGATTGCACAACTAAGCAATCATTATCGTAAAAATATATCAACAGAGAGATCTCATTAGTTAGCTTATGCTAAGAAAGTTGTTAATTGTTGAAGAGAAGTTGAAAACAACATGTGTAATAGTCCAAGTTGTTGAACATAAACTTACATGTTGAAAACAAAATTCTTATACTGTTAATTGCAACAATTGTGTGTTGGAAGCAACAACCTTATATTGTTAACTTTGCTAACACCCCCACTTAATTCAACAACTAGCAAACTTATCTAGAGAAATATTTTACGTAGAATATTCTACACTAACACCCCCTCTTAAGTGTAGCTAGGTGAAAGAGAGATATACAATAAAAGTGCAAGGATCCAGATGCATGAAAACATGAATGGGTCCCGGCTACAAGGTCATGTTAGATACCCAATTACAAAGAGGAAAGGATAACCGCGGTGGGAAAAACTCCTAACCAAAATACATAATAATGATATCTATCACAAATCCAATCAATCTCTAGACAAAGGATGACAAAAGAAGCCATACAACCCCCTACATAATGAGATAATCTATTGAAAAGAAGCACTAGAAGCACTCTTGTGGAGTAACTCTAGAATCCTTAATCTGACAAGTAAGGAAAGATAATTTATTTGCTACTGAAACCATATTAGAGTCATTGAACGACTCAAGGTGAAATCATGATAAAGAAATAACAAACTTGATGCCAAGTAACACTCGGAAACTCACAAGTTGACACAACTTTGGAATCTATGAAGCAACAGTTGATTGATGAATGATCTAAAATAGAAATGATGTGCATAGATCAAAAAGAAATTATAAACCTAATGCATGCAAAAAGGAAATAGTGCATGCAAAGATGAATATTCACATCTGCCTCCATGATTTCCAACCTTGTGATAAAAGATGAATTTGCACTCAAACTAGCCTAAAATCTATGTAAGATTTACTATTAAATAATCTCAGGATACAATGAAATATAAGGAAAGCATGACATAAAAAATATGTTAGAATAAATTGTATTTTATATAGCAAATAAGATATTATGTGTTAAAAATATACAAATAGCCATTTCGTTATATAGAGCAAGGCAATGCATGAGGTAACTCAAGGTCTCACAAAGTTCAAATGGAGTAAGCCTATGTAATCTGGAGGTAACTCAAGGTATCACATAATGCATGGAGTTCAACAAGAGGTAACAAAGCTATAAATTTTATCTAAGGAGGAAGACTTATCTAAGAAATATTATCCAAATCTGGAGAAAATAGCTAATAAACTAATTACTTGCATGAATAAATACAACTAGATAAAAAATGCTAAGTAAGCTTTAGTTAGTGTTAGAAAAGAATCTTTTACACTAACACACACCTTCCATTTCATTTTCTTGAAAGTTTCTATGCTCTTCGCTATGATTCCACATTGTCATGCATGTTTTTCAAAGGAACTATTGATACAATATGTGACAAAAATGGTTTACCCCTTATTCATACCCTTTCACAAACTTCCATATTAGATCGCTTGTGCATACCAATGATCAGGCATTCCATGAAGTAACCTATCTTTGAGGCATCGCCTTTGACAATCTTCATGCTATTTGTAAGCTTCCATAGATTACCTGCAAGTTTGTTACTTCCTTATAAGTAGTTATGATCGTCTCTTTTTCCTTCCTTTAAATTCTTAAGGTTTTGGAGTTTTAAATTTGGTAGTATAGGAGCAATAAAGAAGAGTTTTGGAGCTTTGCACTTGGTAGCATTAGTGAAGGTTATGATCTTCGAATTAGGGGGAATAGTAGTATTAGGGAAGGTTAGAATCTTTGAATGAAATAGAATATTAGGATTGGTGAAGGGAATGCATACGAAAGCTCACTCAATCTTTCCATCAACCAATAAAACCTTTAAATGATTGGAAAACTCCTTTTATGGAAAAAATAGTGCTTTCAAAAAATTTAAAATTAATTCCATAATTCTTTTCTGACAGACATTTTTCCTTGAAATTTCTCTAGGATGACAAAAACACCATTACAATCAAAACCTAGAAAAATAATTTATTTTTGAGCAACTAGGGATTTTAATTTAATATTTCCTAAAATTTGACCAGTAAAATCGAAACTTTAAATTCTGCTAAACTAAGAAGTGCGTCATTGTGAAAATTGGCCACATTGCTCATAATACCATATAGAACATCCCCATAGATAATATTTTTCAAAAACTTCATGATTTTCAAAATTTAATTGTTTTTCGCATTTTTCAATAATGCACAAGGTCATACCTGAGTACAATTGGAAGTATACATAAAGTAATTTCCAATATGGAACCTAACATTGAAACTAACAACATCAACCTATAATAACCAATTCAACGGGAATTATAGGTTGAATTTAACAAATTATGAAGATGGGATACAAATTAACCAACTAAGAAAAGGCTTCAAAAATGATGACCTTTGAACGTGCTTAAATGTTAACCAATCCTAAAGACACTAAGGGGAAATAGATTATCAATCAATCAAATAATGGATTATATATGAAAATTTTGAAATTGAGCAATTTGAAAATCAATGGATAACATGTCTTTACTATATATTTTTTATTTTTTGGACATGCATCATTATATTAGATATTATCAATAATTATCTCAACAAAATTAAGGTTTGTATAAACAGATTTTAGACAACTCTTATTGAATGTTTCAATTAATCAAAGGAAAAAGGTATGCATAGTAGAAAAGAGGATAGTAAAAAGATAGCCACAAAAACATACTATTTTTTGAATAAAAATTTGTCATCTTTTATTTATTAAAAACATAAAAATACACCACTCATAAAAAATGGTGGGTGGGAGAAAGGAACATCTTTAGATTATCGGTAGGATTAAGTACAAATAAAAGATACTTTTTTAAAAGAAAGACTAATCTTAAACATTATTAAATTGAATTAAATATGTTATTTGATTATAGTAGAAATGGTAGGAGGGGGTCATGGTCATCAAGTTTACCCCATACATAGATGGGGTTGGAATCTTCATTAATATGCTTGTAGATGGTAAGAACTATTGGGAAGCAATGCATGAGCCTTACTACCATGCAATTCACTGAGGATGCCATGCAGAGTTATTAGTAAACAATTAGTTTTTGATAACTATTTGTAACTACATGTTGACTGTAACTGTCATGTGCAGTCTTATGTTTAGACAATCTATTTTAGTTCAATGTTTACATCAACTATATTTAGAATTGTAATTGAAAACCTCTATAAAGAAAGGTGAGATATAATGATTTAATTATTAAAGAAATAAAAGAAGCTATGTGTTTGTGTAAAACAATTCTCTGTTCTTGTCAATGTTTAATGGCTATCTTAGATTCTAGAATTGTGCTTCCTCTATTTTTTGTGTTTCAATGTTTTCTTTGGCTTTAGAATTTACAATTGGCATAAGAGCAAATCGATCACGATATTTGAAGAGAGGAATCATAGTTAATTGCTAGGAGAATTGCCTAAAGGAATAGATAGATTGCTAAAGAAGAATCAACCTTTGATGTTAAGAAGAGCTTGAAGCTACAAGTATGTAAAGCTGTCGTAGGGTAAATTTGCATTTTTAAAATAGCAGTGATCAAACAAAATTATTTGCAGATCGTATTCAAAAGAAAAGCATGTTGTTGTTTGTATCGCCCAATCCAAAGAGCCATAGATGATGTCACAAAAGGCTGCAGAAATCAAGTGAAGTGCATATTTGAATAGTGTAAATATTTTATGATGTTGTAGCCCATAGAAATTGCAGTTATTTTTCATGCCTATAAGTCACTATTAAAAAGAGTTGGCTAGGAGGATTATCACAGCAAAGAGGGCGTAGTATATGCATTTTAGAAAGCCTTGATGTTGCAGAATTGAATGGTAGAAAACAGCACAGAAATCAAAGTCAAAGCAGTATATTATCAAGCTTCTTAGGAAAATAGGCACAACTTTAAAAGAGGTGGAATTTGTGTGAAAGAAAGAAATTTTTCAACTCAGACCACAGTCGCACCTAGGAAGGAAGATTGCAGGCCTGGAGATATCGATCTATAGAAATTGCAGACTGCTGAAATCACTAAAGGGGGTCGTTTTTATGTTTTACGAATTTTTCACAACAAAGTTAAAAGAGTCATAATTTGAACAAATCACCAGTGTTAGATCGGTGCAGCGCAAGGCATACAAACTTGTCAAAAGAAGTTGAATACAATCCGCATTGTTGTAGCAATCTGGTGTACTCTGTTTTTCTTGAATGTGTTTTCAGAGGAGAATAGATCAAGAATTTGAAGATAATAGAAATTGATTGTTTGAACCTGTCAAGGGAACGAGGAATAAAGACAAGTGTTTGTTGTTAAATCACAGCCAAAGGAAATAAAAGTGTTTGAGACCTAATGCAATTTTTTCCATATTTCAAGAAGGTGAATTTAAATTTTTTTGTTTCAATGGGGAAGACAAGTAAGAAGGTGAAGAAACAAACTTCAAATTTAATGTGTGAGAAAAATGGTTTGATAGAAGAATTGGTGAAGCTCAAATAATGTAACTCAGAATTGATAGAAAAGATACTAGATTTTGGAAAAGGAAGATACTGGATTTTGGGAAAAAGGAAGATGGATTTTGAAATTGGTGATTAATTGTGTGAGAATGCAAATCTAGAAAAAGAATTAGAGAAAGTGAAAAAGGAAAATCAAGAGTTAGAAAGAATATTGAAGCTGGATGACGAGGTCAAGAAGAAGAATGAATATTTGGAAGAAACCCTAAAGAGGTTAGAAGAAGAAAATAGTTTACAGAAGGAGATATCAAAATTGAAAGAAGAGAATGATCAATTAGGACCATGCAATGAATGTTTAACATCAAATCCATTTGTGTGTGAAGCCTCATGTGATACAAATGATTTGTGTTCTTCATTTGATATGGGCGATGTAGCTAAAGCTTCTTTAGGTAAAGAACATGAAGTTGAAGACAAATATGTTTCTAAAACTACAGATTTTGTAGGTTGTGATGCTAACAACAAAGATTGGCTAGAAAATAGTGTTGGTTTGAAAATTATGAAGAAATTGGGATATGAAGGAATTTTTTTGGGAAAACATGAACAAGGAATGAGAGAGCCCATTCATCTAGTTGTGAGGTCAAAGAATGAAGGTCTGGGATGTGGTGAGAGAGACAAAAATTATGTAACAAGTGTTACAGGGTCATGCAAATCAACTCAAGGAATACAATGTTTGCAATGTTCTCATTGTCATAGGGAAGGACATGAAAAAGAGAAATGTTGGGATATTCATCCTTGTACAATTTGTGGGTTGAAGAATCACTTTGTAAAATCATGTTGGAACAGAGAGTGGAATGGACAATCTATGAAAGATTGTATGAAGATTAACTATGGGTGGATTGATGGATCTAGTTGGCAAAAGATTACAAATATGTTTAAAAGGTTGTATAAGCCTAAAGGTTGGCATGTGCAAAGAAATGATTGTCAAACAAAGTTTAAAGGTTTGAATCAAATGGCCAATGACTGCTTGTTATGATTGGCACATTGGAAGATGTCATGTGATTTGAGAGACAATGAGTCCTCTTTGTGTTAGAGAAAGGAAGGGAAAACCTTGTAATCTCTCAAGAGGGAGATAAATGAGTAAGTGGGTACTTAGGTTTTACAAGAAGAGTATTAAGAGAGTCTATAAGACTAGAGTGATAGTAATCTTACACACTGAGTTTCTCAAGTTTAGTTTACAAAATTTCAAGACCATATTATGAGTCTCAACATCAAAGAAGAGTATGTTGGGAAGTGATGCATGAGCCTCACTGTCATGCAATTCAATGAGGGTGTCATGTAGAGTTATTCTAGTAAACAATTAGTTTTTGATAACTGTTTGTAGTTGCATGGTGACTGTAATTGTCTTGTGCAATCTTATGTTTAGACAATATATTTTAGTTCAATGTTTGCATGAACTATATTTATAATTATAATTGAAAACCTCTATAAAGAGAGGTGAGATGTAATTATTTAATTATTAGAGAAATAAAAGAAGTGCGTTTTTGTAAAACAATTCTCTATTCTTTTCACTGTTTATTGGTTATCTTAGATTCTAGAATTGTGCTTCCTTTGTATTTTGTGTTTTAAAGTTTTCTTTGGCTTTAGAATTTATAATAACATCATCATCTTTCTCTTTATCAATTTTTTTTTAAGAATGAATATGAGAAATAGCCAACTCCATGGAAGATAACTTGTCATAATTTGTTCGACCAAGAGCACCATACCCATGAGAAGAGGAAGAAGGTGGCCAAGAGATTTGAGACCACATTTGAGTAGAATAATTCCTAGAGCCTTTAAATTTAGATCCTTGTGAATAGAATCTACAATCTTGTCTAGTAGATCGGCTATGACCACAACTATGAGGTTGTAGCTAAAAAATTGAGAATTGTGGAGAAAGTATTATCTTAGTGATCAATGAGCTCCTAAAGATGTATAAACTATAATGTAATGTTATGAGATTTGGCCTAGATATAAAAATATCATTCGAGGAAATCATAGCTTTAGTGTATAGATAAAAGTGAACATCAAATAAACAATTTAAAAAGGAGGAGCTATTTTTTAATCTCTCCAAAAACTGAAGAGAATTTCCACCTTTAAAGCATGTTAAATCAAGAAAAAAATAAAAGGAAGAGATAAATTTTTCTTGATAAAACTACATACAATGAGAAAGTGTTGAGCCAAAATCACTTGAAGAAGTCATGTACATCCATCTCCAAGCTTCTTGAACTCTAGTTCAAAACAAGAAAAAAAGGATACTTTATAGTCTCTATTTTCCATAGAGAGAACGATGTGAGTTCAAGATTTCCTAGTGAGACAAATACCAGCTAAGTGGAAGACATTTGTAAACGGTGCACTATAGGAAAGGAGGCAATTTAGGATAAATAATGGCTAAGAAAATATTCTAGAATTGTTGATGCTAAATGCTAGGAGAAGGCTAGAGGTACTAAAAATTGTTCTAGTAGTCCATCACTAATATGAGGCATTAGTCTTAAGTATCCCTTGTGGGGTATGGACTTGAAAATTGGTGTTTCGAGGTACTACTTATGATCCAAAAAAATTAGAACTATATGGAGAGGGATAGAATCAATAATAATTTGAAAGTATCCTAATCCTAAATAGATGAACAAAATTTTATCTTGGTCTTAGACTGGGATAGAAAATTCCTTGTAATTTTTCAAGGAGATATGAAAGACTTTTGATATTAGATAATCTAGAAGAATGAAGCCATGGTACTTTTCACAGAAGAAATATTAACTAGATAGAATAAGATACTACCAAACAAACTACTAGTTAATTAAGATTTCATTATGGAATTCATGAATAGTCGGGTGATCCCATAATACTAGTTTACAATTCCGTTGAGAAAGGAAAACTGCAAACATGCTCCCATGAATTTATTTTTTTCTATTTAGGGGTTCACATGAACTGGGGTGTAAGTATGGACCTTTGAAAAGGGGTTTGTATGGACCTTGGTTCGAGCGAACCCTATTTAATGATGGGGCCCACTATTTGGAAATTTTTTAAAATGAAGACAGTGGAAAATTTAAAAAGAGGGGGGGTTCACTCGAACTAGGGTCCATATGAACCCCCCTTCAAGTGAACCCCCAAGGGGTTCGCTTGAAGTAGATTCCATATGAACCCCCCTTTTTCCTCCTTCCCCTCCTCTTCTACCAAATCTCTACAAAAAATTTCCTTTCGAAGCTTGAGTTGAGGATGAAAATGGAGAATACTTCACAGACCCAACTAGATGATGGTAGTCCTTGAAACAAGCTACCCATCAAATATAATTTTAATATGTTTTGGTTTTATTTTGTTTTTTTTTAGTTTGATTAAACATATGTTTTTCACCGAATATAAAGCTCTTTGTTCTACACATATGGAAAAATAGTGTATTACCAAAATAAAATTCTAAAAAATATATTCGGGTTAGGTATTGATGTCCTCGATCCAGTAAAAGAAAAAAAGAATTTTGATACATACAAAAAAAATTATATTGTATACAGTCCACCTAGGTTTGAACTATAATTTCTTTGACTTCAAAACTGGATAAAGATAAAAATATTCAATAAAACACCATGAAACCAAATGAACTAGTTAGATATCGTAGTTACAAATCAAATTTAAAAAAAAATAGAATTTTATCCTTCATAGAAAAATATGTTATGTTGTTTACAGTGAGCATCACTCCTTAAAAATGGTGTTTACTAATAAAAACTAGTTTTCAAATGAGATGGAAAAGGAAATGCAATATGGTTCAAAAAAATTAAAATAAAATATATTTAGAATCTACAAACAAAATGTCACAAATCACTAATTCTGATCATCCTCAAATTCCTCATGGTTTAGTAGCTCTAGTTGCCCAAAAGTGAAGATTTAGTTTAAAAAATATCAATTCAATGTCCAATTTGGCCAAAAATTGTAAACTAGTATTGTGGGATCACCCAACCCAAAGAAAATTGGAATTTATAGGATCTCAAGGCTTCTATATTCTCTTAACAAAAAATAATCATGTATCTAGATAGGCTTATTCATGGTGAGGAGAGTATAGAGTCCAAATCCTTTCTAAACTAGTTTCCTAGTACAAACTTCAAATAAAATACAATACAAAATAAGAATTTTGAAGACATAATTCCCTTATAGAGCTATTATGATCCATTTAGTAAAACATTTATTGTTAGAAACCAAGATCACCTGCATGCAATCACCTGTCACATGCAAAAGACATGCAGAACCAAAGAAGATGTTATGTAAACCTCAAAGTAAAAATGCACTATTGAGAATCAATTATTACAAAGAGATCAATCCTTATGAAGGAGATCAAGAAACCCTAAAAGGGAAACCCTAAATGAAACCCTAGTGTGCACACTTAATAATTAATCAATTATTAATGTGCCTAAGTTTAGCTTAAGCAACTAAAGGAATAAGTGACTTAATTAATTAACCAGTATGAGATAATTAATTAAGTATAATAACTTATTACTCTGACACCCCCCCTTAAGATGAACTTAGAGAGTAGCTAAAACACTAGAAAAAGATGCATGCAAGCAAAGATGGGTCCCGACAACTAGACCTGATTAGGTACCCATTTACAAATGCAAGAAAGAGGTAGAGAAGGAAAACCCAGTGGAAAAAACCTCCCTACAATGAGATGACATGCTGCAAAGAAGCACTAGAAGAACACTGTAGAGTAACATTGGAACCACAATCCGACAAGCAAGGAAAGATACTTTTGTCTACAAGAAACCATATCGGAATCATAATGATGTAATAGTAGACCCGATGCGACAGAACACTCAAAAAACTCCAAACGGGAACAACCCTAGAATATATGAAGCAGCAATCGATTATTGAATGAATGTATTACTGAAAACAAAGTGCAAAGATGCAAGTTGCACTCTCTCAACTGACAAAAATCCAAGTAATCTCCAAACAACCCATCGGGCCAAATCTGAACTAAGCGATCAACCTGGTAGAGATACATTAAATGTGCATGTACAACAACATAAAGCTCCTCAATGTCTTTCCAACACTGCAAAGATAGCGAAAACCAGAGATTGTGGCAAAAAGTTATGAGCTCAGAAGCATAAAATAAACATCTGACTTCAAATAGCAATAAATATAGTAAAATAGAAAAATACTATAAAATAAACTACACCACAAGAAAGTGCTCAGAACCAGCTTTCTGGCGATATCTCGTTTGCCCGATTTTGATACCGTATTCCCAAGTTATGCCAAAAACAAAAAAACTTCTCTTTTAGGGCAAATCAAGGCTAGGAGGGGGCAAAGAGGTCGTATGGGCGATGATGTCATACTGATGTCAGCACTTCACTGGAAAAAATTTGACGGCCATCTAGTCATCGCCGCAAAAATTTTGCCCCCTACAGAAAAAAGTCTGGGACCTTGTCACCCATGTGACCGGCAGTGGGTGCTGGGAGTCCGGTCGGGGGCTGGGCGCATAGCACCCAGTCCCCCATGTGACCACGGACTACACTGGAGGGCCTACGAGGGCTGGCAGACCGGCGATGGTGTATAGTGGAGCCACCGATGGCCGACTAGTGGCTGTCCGGTGGACGTCGGGTGGCAGGATGATTTGTGCGGGCGGTGCAACCTTTTTCCAAAAAAATAATTTTTTTATTTTTTTATTTTTTATTTTTTTTGAAAAAATGAGCCTTGGAATGCGTGCTAGGGAGGCTGTACGGCTTCCCTAGCAAATGTTTTTCCTCAAAAACCAACTTCTCCAAAATGGATGATTTGATAGGCATTTCTAGGGTTTTGGGGCGCTGCGAACGCGATGGTGACGTTCGTTTGAGCCCATAGTGTCCCAAAAAATCGACTACCCCCAGATCTCGCAAAAAAGATGTATGTGGAAACCCTTACACTTGAAACTCACTGAAAGGCCATATCTTCAGATCACGAACAAGCAACTACAGGTTTGGAGCTCTGATACCGTGTTAGAAACCAAGATCATCTGCATGCAATCACCTATCACATGCAAAAGACATGTAGAACCAAAGAAGATGTTCTGTAAACCTCAAAGTAAAAATACATTATTACAAAGAGATCAATCCTTATGAAGGAGATCAAGAAACCCTAAAAGGGAAAACCTAAATGAAACCCTAGTGTGCACACTTAATAATTAATCAATTATTAATGTGCCTAAGTTTAGCTTAAGCAACTAAAGGAATAAGTGACTTAATTAATTAACCAGTATGATATAATTAATTAAGTATAATAACTTATTACTCTAACATTTATTGGAATTATAATTGATGGAAAGAGGTTATAAACCACCAATATCATGAGGGAGACAACATATTTCCCAGAAAACATGATGAAATCTCTTATGAACTTGTTAATAGAGGCCCAAAGAGACTCCTTGAGTAGCTTCCCAAATTTTAGATAAGAGGTCCTAGAAGGGACCTAACAAGATGAGTGATTGGGATTTTTTAATTGTTAAAAATTGGACACATTATTAGAATTCTCTTTGACTATATGGATAGAAAAATTGGTCATGGTAGTAGCTTTGATACATTTTTAGAAGAGCACATGGACCAAAACATAGTCAAATCCTTCTAACTAGTTTTTAACTACATTATCTCTAAGGTTCATATTCTTCATTATTTCCATTTGTATGGTATAATTGGCAAGGTATTTAGGACGATATAATATTTTTTATTTCTGTAGTAGCCTCTTACATTGTGATTGAATTTGTTTATTAAGGCATCATTTTTTTAGATTGCAGGAATTGGGTAGCTGCCCTACAAACTGCAGTTTTCCTAGTAATTTTTTTTCATGTGATCGGTGATGTGTACACGACATGACCTCTAGTACCACAGGGATGGGAGAGACTAGACCTCATGATTTCTTTCTTGCAACAAAATGCTTTAGCCAATCAAGTTAGGCCCTCTGCCCTTAAGGCATCATTTTTTAATCCATTTATGTATTCCTCTATTGATCTGTAGATAAGTGAAGTTATTGCAATGGTCAATTGAGAAGATTGAAAATTATGTCTACATTTATGTTGATCTCTCATTCCAACATAAATTCCCCCATGACACATCTAATAATGATTAAAAAACCATGGTTGATTCATGTGTTACTAAGAAGAGGTATACCTTAGAAAGCCTTTAAAGGTATGCAATGTACTAGGTGGAGAATTCAACGCCATTTTTCGACATAAAGGAATTTTTTAAATTGTAATGGTATGAGGTGGAAAATAATGTGACACACCATGAGGATAATTTCTTACTTTCGGATTTCCTTTTAAAGAAGAATGTACATGAGTATTTAAGCGACATTAAACTTTCTTGGAGAAATGTTGCATGTCAACACCCCTAAGAAAATAAAAAGTCATGATTTAAAAAATAAAATCCTATTGGAAGATTTGGGAAATGATTGAGGAAGGTTCCTCATGGATTATAGGACTAGGAGGACACTTTCCAACAAAGTTTGATTGGTTGTTTTGTTATACAATTTTGTTTATATTTAGCCTCTGTATCTTTTACTTTTACTTATTTGGTTTGATTATTATGGTCTAGTAGTGCTAGATGGATATGTGCAATCCTTAAGCGATGCTTGTATTTCAAATTATAGAAGTTTAAAATTTCACTATTATATAATAAAATTCAAAAATAAATTTCATAAATACATGATTAAGTATTTTTAATTATAAGACAATTGAATTCTTATAATTATTATTTATAAAATATAATCATAAACTAAATTTATTAACAAACTATATTCATATATATCATCTAATAAACTATTAATTTTGGAAAAATAAAATTTTAATTAATTTTTTCAATTGATGAATAAACATCCCAAATTAAACCATTACCATCTCAATATATTTTTTAATACATGAAAACCATCTTTAAACAGATTTTTTAAAACTAATCATTTGGCAAGAAGCAATCTTCTTACAATAATAAAATATGAAATAACAAAAAAATGAAAAGTCTTGAGGATAATTACATACAAAATGTGATGCAAGCAAGAAACCATTGAACATTGAAGGTGTAACCGAGGGTCACCATTTTGTGACGCTTAATACTGTGATAACATATACATAATTTTTTATTGTTTATGATTTTGCAACCCAACTTCTTTTTTTGATGAATAGGCAACTATCTATATTAAATTAAAGATAAGAGTACATATTCACAAAAAAAGGGTGGGTGGTAAAAAGGCACACCCTGAAAGTCACATGGGCAGCACCCAAAAATAGCCAAATAACAAGTCACATGGGCCTAGCTCAAAATTCTAAGAGGATAAGAAATAAAATCAAAAAATAGGCCATTAAGCAGCCAAAGCAGTGCGAACAGAGCCGGGAGGGTCTTTGTCATCCATGTTCTTACCCCATACATCAGCGGGGTCTAGAGTGACATCAGGAGGAGCACCCCAGCCATCATCATCATCTTTCTTATCTTTATCTTCTTCCTCGCATTGGGGCGAGATTGCAAGCATCAGTCATGGAAAGCTTTTACCACTAGTAGGCCATCTAGAACCAGAGACAGGTAGAGTATTAGAGGGCCACCTAGAATCACCACCATCGCTCCCCAAAGCACCACTAGAAGGGTATCGCTGACCAGCCTGTGGCGGAGGAGAGCGAGTATGCCGAGGAGGGCGAGAGTCCAACCGAGCAGGAGGCTGAGAGCGGGGACGCGCAAAGCCACTCTACTACTAGCCTCGAGAGGGTGACCAACCATGGGAAGAGGAGGACGAGTTGAGGACTTGAGCCACAGTGCATGGGGCATTGCCCCAGTGGTCCAGAAGGACTTAGAGGTGAGCCACCTCCAGTGCAACCTTGTTTTCTTGCACTTATATCTATAAAAGAACATTAGAACAAATAACTACTTTAGCATAGAGAGAAAAATTAATATCCATTTGAGAATGAGAAAATATGTAGGAATTTTTGTCTTTCTAGATGGGAAAGAGGATTTCCACCCTGAAAGTGTGCCAAAGCTAGCTGAACTTAGTAGGGATCCTAGGTGGATCTTCCAGCAAAACCATATGCTAAGAAAAAGGTTTTGACCGAAAGGCTCAAAAGAAGTCATGAATCCAAGTCCAAAGCTACTGAGCTCTGGGAAAAAACTAGAAAATATTTTTAAAGCTTTTAGGTTGCCCATAAAAAGGGCAACGAGGGTCCTGGACCGCCAAGTGTATAAGTTGAGAACCCACAGGAAAGCCTTGGAAAATAATACACCAAGAAAAGTGGGCCAACTTTGGATTAACACTTGCAGACCAAGTGGCAGCAAATCTCTTTCACCAAACATGAGAAGAGGAGTGAAGAAGCCAGCTGTGGTTCAAACTGTTGATCATAGGAAAATGGGGTGAAAGCCACCTGTAACCAAGCCGCGACTTGTAGCTCCTGAGAGGAGTATCTAGAAATCACTTCTAGTCTTTCCACCAAGGTTTGTTCCCACGAATGCCAATTTTATCAAGCATTTCTGCTGGAATGGCATTCACCACACCGTCAAAAGTAGCGTGATCCTGGTTTTGAAGTTCGTAGTGGACCTTAAAAGTATCCCACTGCATAATGTGCATAGTGGGCTAGTGAAAGACCTATTGCAGGGTTTGAATGCCTTTTTATTAAATTTGAGTGCTTTAAGCCAAGGTGACATAGCCAAAGGCTGACCATTATGCGCAAGAAGAGGAGACCACCAATATTCTATTGATTGAAAGGAAGGCCATCACAAAATACAGCACAAGCCCAGCAGAGCCAAGGCTTAACAATATCCCAGGCATGCCAAATTTTTTTGGCCACAAAAGTTCCAACAATTTAAACAAGATCCTTCATAACCAAGAGGGTTTGGAAGCCTATTCCAATGGCAAGTGGCTTCTCTTTGTTTCAAGTGGATTATCCAGGCCCTCAACCCAACTTCTTAATACTAAGACTTTTGTTTATATAATTATGCTAGTACAATATTCAGGAAAATAGGAGAATAGTAAAACAATACATTCAAAGATAAAGATAGAGGATCAAGCCCAAAAACAAACCTAAAGCAATATCAAGAGGAGGCTACTTATCATCAAAATTGCCCCCAAAAATATCAGAAAGCAGAATCATCAATTGACTCTCCACTAGCGAGACCACCTACTTTGTCAATATTGGCTTCAAGATTATCATTTGAGAACTGCTAAATATGGACATGAGAACACTAGACATTGAAATTATAGAATATAATGAATTTTAAAAAACAAGCTCAAGACTTCAGCTCTCGGGACATACTTTTGCTTCACCTTGTTCGCAAATGAGCCTTCATAACCTCTTATTACGGATGCAAGGAAACAAAAAATTCAAAATCTTATGAACCCACTTGAAGTATTTATTTCTCCATCCCTTTCTGACTGCAAGCAATAACATTACACAACAATAACCTACTACATGTGACAATCCAATTCCGATCTCATACCTTATTAGTTGCTTTCTGTCATCTTCATTTATATCTTCCATATCATTTGGAGGAGGAGGATGAACAAATTTGTGCCAAAAACATTTCTTTGGAAGTGGGCGTCCCTCCAAATATGGATTTCCAGAATATGATGTGTTGTCAAATGTGATCATCTTCCCTCCTTGTGGTATCCTGCCTGAGAGGCTGTTGTTGGACAAGTTTAAACTTGCCAATTTAGTAACCTTTTGACTTTCTGTAGGAATATTTCCAGACAGCATGTTTGTAGAAAGATCTAGTGACTCTAGTTGCCTCATGTCCCCCAAACTGGGTGGAATAATTCCACTCAGATTGTTCATTGATAGATTGAGATACCTCAACCCCTCCAACTTTCCTATATCCAACGAAATTTCTCCATTTAATTGATTATTGGAGAGATATATGGCTGTGAGTGTGGAAAGAACATATGAGTAGTGTTGGTGAAAGCCTTTATCAGTGATGTCTAATTCTTCTTGAGATGAAACTTGATATACAATTGCGTCAATAAGGCCAAGCTCAAGATATGATTTAATGTCGTTGTCTTTTGTAATAACATGAAAAGGGCTCAACTCAGTAGATAAATTATGGTCGTCTTCTCTTGCTACAACCATTGCTTTTAGAGATGCAACATTCTATGGAATAAAACCTGATATATTGTTAGACGAAAGGTTTAAGATCTGGCATTGTTCAAGTTTACAATTTATGAAGGAATGCTACCTTTGAAATGATTACCATTCATCATCAAAACTTGAAGGGCTGATAGATTTCCAACTAACCATGGAATATCCCTGGAAAATCTATTGTGCCCAATATCTAGTACTTGTAATCTCTTCCAATTGGTGATTGACACAGGGAAGGCTCCACTTAACTCACTATTTCTCACAATTAAAGAGGAGGAGCATAGCCCAGGGGGTATACTTCCATGCAACCTATTAACCCCTAAATTTAACACTTGAATTATCTTATAGTTGGTAAAGCATCGAGGAATTATCTTATTAGGAAATAAAATGTAGATTATGAAGAATTTCTTATGAGATTGTTCCAATTCAATCATATTATGCATAATAGATTAGATTTCTCATTTTCTTTTAAGTAGTTGCTTTAGAGGGCCTTGTTGCCAAAATGTGTTCCAAATAGGACACATCTAATAAGGATTTAAAAAAAAAAACCATGGTTGATTCATGTGTTACTAATAAGAGGTATACCTTGGAAAGCCTTTAAAGGTATGCATGTACTAGGTGGAGAATTCAACACCATTTTTCAACATAAGGGAATTTTTTAAATTGTAATGGTATGAGGTGGAAGACAATGTGACACAACATGAGGATAATTTCTTACTTTCGGATTTCCTTTTAAAGAAGAATGTACATGAGTATTTAAGCGACATTAAACTTTCTTGGAGAAATGTTGCATGTTAGCACCCCTAAGAAAAGAAAAAGTCACAATTTAAAAAATAAAATCCTATTGGAAGATTGGGAAATGAGTGTGGAAGGTTCCTCATGGATTATAGGACTAGGAGGACACTTGCCAACAAAGTTTGATTGGTTGTTTTGTTATACAATTTTTATTGTATTTAGCCTCTGTATCTTTTACTTTTACTTATTTGGTTTGATTATTATGGTCTAGTAGGGCTAGATGGATATGTGCAATCCTTAAGCGATGCTTGTATTTCAAATTGTAGAAGTTTAAAATTTCACTATTATATAATAAAATTTAAAAAATAAATTTCATAAATACATGATTAAGCATTTTTAATTATAAGACAATTGAATTCTTATAATTATTATTTTTAAAATATAATCATAAACTAAATTTATTAACAAACTATTATCATATATATCATTTACTAAACTATTAATTTTTTCAATTGATGAATAAAAATCCCTAATTAAACCATTACCATCTCAATATAATTTTTAATACATGAAAGCCATCTTTAAATAGATTTTTAAAATTAATCATTTGGCAAGAAGCAATTTTCTTATAATAATAAAATATGAAATAATAGAAAAATGAAAAGTCTCGAGGATAATTACATACAAAATGTGATGCAAGCAAGACACCATTGAAAATTGAAGGTGTAACCGAGGGTCACCGTTCTGTGACGCTTAATACTGTGATAGCATATACGAAAGTTTTTATTGTTTATGATTTTGCAACCCAACTTCTTAATACTAAGACTTCTGTTTTTATAATTATGCTAGTAGAATATTCAGACAAATAGGAGAACGGTAAAACAATACATTCAAAGATAAAAATAGAGGATCAAGCCCAAAAATAAAGCTAAAGCAATAGCAGGAGGAGGAGGCTACTAAATCATCAGAGTTGCCCCGAAAAATATCAGAAAACAGAATCAACAATTGACTCTCCACTAGCGAGATCACCTGCTTCATCAAGATTGTCTTCAAGATTAGCATCTGAGAGCTGCTAAATACGGAGTGGAGAACAATAGACATTGAAATTATAGAATATAATGAATTTTAAAAAACAAGCTCAAGACTCCAGCTCTCCGGACATACTTTTGCTTCATCTTGTTGGCAAATAAACCTTCATAATCTCTTATTATGGATGCATGGAAACAAAAATTTCAAAATCATATCAACCCACTGGAAGTATTTATTTCTCCATCCCTTTCTGATTGCAAGCAATAACATTACACAACAATAATCGGCTACATGTGACAATCCAAGTCCAATCTCATACCATATTATTTGCTTTCTATCATCTTCATTTAATCTTCCATATCATTTGGAGGAGGATGAACAAATTTTGGCCAAAAACATTTCTTTGGAAGTGGACATCCCTCCAAATATGGATTTCCAGAATATGATGTGTTGTAAAATGTGATCATATGCCCTCCTTGTGGTATCTTTCCTGAGTGGTTGTTGTTGGACAAATTTAAACTTGCCAATTTAGTCGCCTTTTGAATTTTTGCAAGAATATTTCCAGAGAGCATGTTTGTAGAAAGATCAAGTGACTCTAGTTACCTCATGTCCCCCAAACTGGGTGGAATAATTCCACTCAGATTTTTCATTGATAGATTGAGATACCTCAACCCCTCCAACTTTCCTATATCCAACGGAATTTGTTCATTTAATTGATTATTGGAGAGATCTATGTCTGTGAGTGCAGAAAGAACATATGAGTAGTGCAGGTCAAAGCCTTTGACAGTGATGTCTAATTCTTCTTGAGATGAAACTTGATATACAATTTGTTTCAATAGGGCCAAGCTCAGGATATGATTTAATGTTGTTGTCTTTTGTAATTTAACATGAAAATGATTCAACTCAGAAAATAACTTATTGCCATCTTCTCTTGCTACTGTTGGGAAAAGAAACCCAACTACAGTGGGCAAAGATGAAAACACAGACCAAATAAAATAGACAACAAGAAAAGGAGGCAAAATATTTTCTATTTCATTAAACTATCCAAAAAAAAATTTACATTAAAAAAATTTCCACATACAATAACTTAGAGCAAAGCTTTGTATTCCTACATACAAAAATTGTGCACATTCTAGCATACTGGAGCAAACTGTGTGTTGGAGATATTTCGGAGCACTACTCTTTATCACAAACTTAAGTTGTTGTAGGCTCTCCTAAACATTCTTCTTCTGTTGTGTTCTGTTGAACATTTCTCTCTTATCTTCTATTGCACTCATCTGTTACTCTTTGTCTAACTGAAAAAAACATTCTATTCGTTTCTTTTGTCTTTCTAGCTCTTTCCAAAAAATTGATGCTCAATTCAAACTCACCCACCAGAATCACTACCAAAATTAATTGGCCAACATTGGTTGTCAGACACAACAGGGTGGGTGGAGGATCCCAACAGATCATTTTAGGCTATGCATTAAATGCACTCGGTTGGTGGCTGCTCAAGATTAGCTTTTCCAATAGCTATGAACATTGCTTTTAGAGGTGCAACATTCTATGGAATAAAACTTGATATATTGTTAGAAAAAAAGTCTAAGATCTGGAGTTGTTCAAGTTTGACAATTTTTGAAGGAATGCTACCTTTGAAATGATTACCATTCATCATCAACACTTAAAAGGTTGATAGATTTCCAATTGTCCATGGAATATCCCTGAAAAATCTGTTGTACCCAATATCTAGTACCCTTTATCTCTTACAATTGGTCACTGACATAGGGAAGGCTCCATTTAACTCATTGTTTCTCACAATTAAAGAGGAGGAGCATAGCCTAGGGGGTATACTTCCATCCAACCTGTTATCCCCCAAATTTAACACTTGAACTATCTTATAGTTGGCAAGGCATGGGGGAATGCTTCCATTGAATTTGTTGTTTGACAGATCTAACTTTTCCAGGTGAGTTAAATTGCACAAGCTTAGAGGAATATTGCCATTAGAGATTTGTCATTAACCATCAAGAGTTGTAGATCTGGAGGCTGCGTGGTTGCTATGCGTCCAGTGAATGCATTCCTAGTTACATCAGTTATTGTCAACCAATAGATTGATCTACTTGGTATAATAAGGCTTCCATTCAAATGATTTCCTGAGATGTTGAATAGATACAATTGAGGATTGTTCTCCCATATCCATGTTGAGAGCTCAAGCCCAACAAACAGATTGTATTTCCCTCCAAAATATTTGTCTTTATACATTCCTCTTGTTCGTGAAAAAATGTAATATTATATATGTTGCAGATTTCATTGTAAAGGTTGTTGAATAATAATATAATTCATTTGCTCAGTGTGGATGTAGCCAGATTTGGTGAACCACAATAAACACTGGTGTCTTTTTTTATTATGCTTTTCTTATCTGTAATTACCCTTTTTTTTGCATCTTTGTTCTTCGTTTTCATTTTCACAATTGGTATCAAATTTGTATGGTGACAGTATAGCTGTTTGGGAATTCGGTGTTGAATTTTCGGAGTTATGGAGGAAGCGAAGATAGAGAAATTCTTAGGTCATAGTTTTAGCCTATGGAAGGTGCAAATGGATTCATTGCTGATAAAGCAGGACCTCTCACTTGCGCTTGAATGGAAAGCAAAGAAGCCAAGTTCGATGGCAGATGAAGAGTGGGCAAAGCTAGATAGGAAGGCAAAAGCTATGATTTTCCTTTTGCTTTCTAGTAACGTATTGTTTAATGTTTCAACAGAGGAGACTTCGAAGGAATTATGGGACAAACATTATTCGATGTATGAGATGGCTTCAACGTCTAACAAAGTTTTCATCATGAAAAATCTTTATAACCTGAAAATGTGATCTGATTAGGATCTAGACTAATTGCGTATTTGAATGCTTAATTAAAACAACTTGATGGAAATTCAATTCATGCATACATTATTGAAATTATGCATATAGAAATTAAGGTGAACATCAAAATTGAGAGAGAAGAAGAGAGAAAGTGCAAACAATCTGATAACGGAGTTCGCCACAAATGTGACTATGTCTTCGGGTCCGCTCCAATAGAGTGAGACCGATCCGATTAATCTCCAGAAAATAATTACAAGATCTTCCACCTGATACAAGATTTATGTCTCCTTGGACGATAATGAATTACATAAGAAAATCCTTCTCACATGCAATAAGCTTCACTAAGCTTCAAATGCATAAGGATAAAATCCACTATCAAAAGTCCTAACTCTCACTTGGATTTCTTCTCACAATTCTCCCACAAAACTTAGTTCCTTAAAAATTCACTTAGCTACTAGGAACTCACATTTCCCCCTTTTATACATAAAAATTGCATATGGGTTTTAAACCACCATATTTAATAAAACAACAAATTAACCCCCCTCCTTTGGCTTTTATAATTATAAGCCTTACAAAAATCACTAACCCGTATATAGAAAAAACAATAACTTCCCCATTTTAAAAATAAAACAATAAACAACCCCTTAATAAAACATTTGAAATTTGTTTATAACGCCCTTGTCATTTCTCCATTTATGGGCTATATTGTTTAGGGTATTTGTTTTTATTCTTTTATCTAATAAAGATTAAAGGTTATAAATTTGGGATTATTCATTTATTAAAGGAGTTAATCTTAGTTTTTTTTTTTATCTTTTATGAGATTTTGTTTTAATCCCACCAAATCCACTAATCCCACAAAATCCGATCCCACCAAATCCTCTTGGGATCCCAAAAAATCCGATGGATTTTTGTGAGATAAAATAATCCTTTGCACTTTACTTTCAAAAATAAAGCATGGTACGTGAAGGTTTGTGAGATTTTTGCCACATCACCTACAATTCCACATCACCATCTAGTCAATTGCCATTCTTGACACGTCATCATGGTCAACCCTCAACTTTGACCGACCATAACTTTCATGTACAAACTCATATTTGGTCTGTTCAAAATGTGTTGGAAAGCTCTTGACAAGATCTTCAACATGGTGTTGAAATATGGAGCATTGGAGATACTTGAATTTTTAGTGAAAATATCCCCTAGATCAAAATGAAAGAAGGTGGAGTTGTATCCAACCATCTTAATGAGTTTAACACATTGGTTACCCAATTAGCTTCAGTGGGTATTAGCCTGGATGATGATATTAAGGCAATCTTACTGCTAGGTGATCCCATAATAGTGGTTTACAATTGTTGGCCAAATTGGACATTGAAATTATTGTTTTTAACTAAATCTTTACATTCAGACACCTATAGCGGCTAAACCGTGAGGAATTTGAAGATGATGCAAACTAGAGTCTCATCACATTTTGTGTGTAGATACTAAAAATATGTATTTCAAAATTTTTGGAATTAGATTGCACTTCTTTTTCTATCTCCTATGAAAACTGGTTTTTTTCAGAAAAGAAGATTTTTAAAAAGTGATGCACACCATATAACACATAACTTTTTTTCCATGAAGGATAAAAATCTAATTCTTTCGACTTTAGATTTGTAACTCTAATATCTAGTGCTTTCACTTGGTTAGATATTTTTTTATTGAATTTTTTTTTTCAATCAAGTTTCGAAATCAAACCAATTACAATCCAGACATAGCGCGACCTTATAACACAATTTTTTTTGTATATATCGAAATTCAATTTTTTCTTTTTTGTTGGATCAAACACTTTAATACCTAGTGCACTTATATTTTTTTTGATAATCTGCTATTTTTTCACATGTGTAGAACAAAGACCTTCATTTTCGATGAAAAAACTATGTTTAATAAAATTAAAAAAAAAATCATAATAAAACCAAAACATATTAAAATAATATTCATTGTATAGCTCATTCTGAAGACTACCATAATCATTTCTAATAAATTTTAAATGAATTCATTTGATCCCCCAAAAGGTAAATCAAAAGTGATTTTTTATTTGCATTTTGATAGGTGTAAAGGAGACTCGTTTATATGTATGGTTTAAAACAAGCGAGGTTCTATCCAAAGGGGTTTCATCTAAGGTGGTTTGATCAAATCCTCTTCAATTGGAATCCTTAAAATAGAACTTTTAAAGGCTTAAATCATTATGTTTTCTAAAACTATGTGATTTCAACAAAAAATAGTTCCTCTTTGAAATTGTAAACTAGCTTTGTGGGATCACCCTGCTGTTCGTTGCCTAATAGTTGGGAAGGAGTTGTAATGGATGTGAGCACTTCAGTGGCAGCCAAAAATAAATTGAAGTTTGATGACGTAGAAACTACAATTCTCAGCGAAGATATGCAAAGAAAGAACCAAGAAACTTCTTTCAGTGAAGCCTTAATTTCCATTAGTAGAGGAAGGCCTTGAAATAGAGGCAAAGACAATAATAGGAGAAGATCAAAAACTACGAAAAAGATCAAAATCCAGAGGTAGAATTGGCGACTGTTGATTTTTTGGTAAGCTTGGTCACACCAAAAAGGATTGTTATTCCTATAAGAAGGCACAAGAGAAGGTAAGAGACAGTGAGACTAATACTGTTTATGACAAGGATGATAGTGTGTTGGTTTTATACAGAAGTGAATCTATTACAGACTCATGGGTTTTAGATTATGGCACCTCCTTTCATGCCACTTCTTGTACAGAGGCCTTCACAAACTATCAAGAAGGACAGTTTGGAAAAGTCTATCTTGGGGATAACAAATCATGTGAGATCATTGGGAAAGGTGACGTTATGTTACAATAAAAAATGGAGGCAAATGACTTTTACAAGATGTTAGACATGTACCAAAGCTCAAGAGAAATCTGATTTATGTTAGCCTACTCTTTACACAAGGTTACAATACGTTTTTTTACTTATATTCATGGAAAGTAATTAAGGGTGCCTTGCAGATTGCCAAAGGAGATAAGGTGGGCAATCTATATGTATTTGATAATGACTCTCAAGTGGGAGATGCTATGGCTATGATGGATAGGGAAACTGAGCTGTGGCATCAAAGGCTCAAGCATATGAGTAGGAAAGGTCTTGAAGTGATGGTTAAGAGAGATCAATTACCTGGTTTCAAATCAATAGATTTGGAATTTTTCCAACATTGTCTTTGTGGCAAACTGAAGCGGGTCAAATTTTTGAAGATGGGTCATGACAAGAAGACCCCACCCTTGGATCTTGTTTGCTCGAATGTCTTTGGACCGACTGAGGTAACCTCTCTTGGAGGGGCTAACTATTTTGTAACTTTCCTTGATGATTGCACTAGGAAAGTTTGGATCTTTATGATCAATAGAAAATCTTAAGTGTTGGGAAAACTTAAATATTTTAAAGCTCTAGTTGAAAATTAGAGTGGGCATAACATCAAGTGTTTGTAGACGGATAATGGTGGTGAATATTGTTCACTAGAGTTTGATAATTTTTGTGCTGACAATGGTATTCGAAGAATCAAAATTGTTCCTTTTACACCTCAAAAAAATAAGGCTGCAAAGAGGTTAAATAGAACGATTTTGGACAAAACATGATGTATGCTTTCCAATGCTGGACAGGGAAATGAGTTTTGGGTTGAAGCTTGCAATACATTGGTTTATTTAATTAACCGGATCCCTTCATCCTGGTTAGATTTTGGTATTCTAGAGGAGGAGTGGCTTGGAAAGTGAATTTCCTATTCACATCTTTGGGTATTCAGATGTAAAGCTTTTGTGCATGTTCCTAAGGAGAAGAGGACCAAGTTGGATCCCAAATCACATAATGTTTATTTGTTGGCTATGGTGAAGACCAGTTTGGGTTCAGACTGTGGAGTCTAGTTGATAAGAAAATTATTCATAGCAGGGATGTCATCTTCAATGAACAAGTCTTCCCAGGTTTGCACAAAGAAAATATATCTTCAAATGAATATATATCTATTGATTTGTTTGATAATGGTATTACCAAGAAAACCTCTTCTTTTTTTTCACAACTATTTAATGTTAGTTTTGTATCTTCAAAAATTAGTGCCCCTCATTCCATTGGTCTGCAGCTACAAGATATGCCAGTGCAACACTCCTCACATGCCACGCAACACCCTAATCCTCCCATAGTCCATGCACAGGCTTCAAATCATATTGCGTAGTCATCTATGATTCCTTTACCGCCTAACATAAGTGCTCATAATGCTCTGCCTCTAGTTGATAATTTACAGCCACCCTTGGATCATGCGCAACCCTCTACTCTTCATACGCTGCCTCTCGTACATCCTACGCTGCCTCCTATACATGTTGTGTAGCCTTCAAGAGTTCTTGTACAACCTTCTCTAAGGAATATTGTTCCCTACACAACCAGCTATGCCCCTCAACTTGCTACGCAACCTTCTGGACATGACTCCCTGCCTCTTCTAGACACTACACAGCCTATTGGAAATTCATTGCAGCACCTAGAGACACAGAGGCAGAGTGTTGGTGAATATGCCGAGGATCCAGGCAGTGTGCTCCCATAGATAATTGCAGTCCAAAGACAAGGTATTGGTGATCATTTATAGTTAGACATTGATGAAATTCAAAGTCAATTACAGAGAATGCATTTGGAAGATTCAAATGTGCAAGAACAGGGCCCTCATTTGAGAAGGTCTGCTCAAGAGAGGAGACGTCCTTCTAGACTTTCAAACTATGAATTTTTATATTCAGAAGAGGCTGAGCCTGAACTCTTAATTTCTGATCTAACTGAACCGGCTACTTATAAAGAAGCTTGTAAGGCAATTGATTCTATGAAATGGAAAGAGGCAATGCAAGATGAGATGAGTTCATTGTAGGTTAATAATACTTGGGATTTAGTGTCGCTTCCGCCTAATTGAAGACCTTTGAAGAATCGTTGGGTATACAAGTTGAAAGAAAAGGGTGTAGGCAAGAAATGTTATCGTGCCAAACTTGTTGTAAAGGGGTATGATCAACATAAAGGCATAGATTTTAATGAGATTTTCTCTCCAGTTGTGAGGATGAACATAATCCGAGCAGTTTTGGGATTGTTTGCAGTTTGGGATCTTGAACTTGACCAGTTGGATGTCAAGACAACCTTTCTATAGGGTGATTTTGATGAAGAGTTGTACATGGAGCAGCTGGAAGGATTTAAACGACATGGACAAGAACATCTCTATTGCAGGTTGAAGCGCAGTTTGTATGGGCTCAAGCAAGCCCCACGACAATGGTATCTCATGTTTGATCGCTTCATGATTGAGAAAAACTTCTTAAGGTGTGAATCTAATCCTTGTGTTTATTATTTAAGCAACTTTCTAATGGAGAGTTTTTTATTCTCTTTCTCTACGTTGATGACATGCTGGTAGCCGGTACTAGTAAGAGAATTGTTTATGAGTTGAAGGCATAGTTAGCTAAGAGATTTGCTATGAAAGACTTAGGTGCAACCAAGAAGATTCTTGGAATGACAATCACTAGGGATAGACAAAAGAAGGAGATTATGTTCTCACAAAAGTTATACATTAACAAGGTTGTAGAAAGATTTGGTATGGCTGATGCAAAGGTTGTCTCTACTCCTCTTGCTGCTCATTTTCGTTTATCTTTTGATTTGTGTCTGAAAACACAAGAGGATAAAGAGTTTATGAAAGACATACCTTATAGATCTACAGTTGGCAGTATTATGTATGCCACACTCATCCCGACATTGCTCATGTAGTGGGAGTTGTGAGTAGGTTCATGAGCAATCCCGGAAAGCCTCATTGGAAAGCAGTCAAATGGATTTTAAGGTATCTTAAAGGTAAGTTGCTGATTATGCTTTATGTTTTGGTGGAAATAATGTTTAGTTGCAAGGTTTCACTGATTCTGATCTTGTCGGAGATTTAGTTAAACGAAGATCTACTACTGGCTATGTTTTCATGCTTGTTGGAGCTACCATTAGTTGGGTCTCAAGGCTGCAACATTTTGTTGCTCTCTCTTCTGCCGAAGTTGAATAAATGGCTCTTTCCGAAGGTGTTAGGGAAATGCTTTGGTTACAACGATTGTTTAGTGATTTGAGATGTCAACAAAATGATTATGTTTCGTTTTGTCATAGTCGCAACACCATTTTTATGGCTCACAATCATTCATCTCCGCGTTGCTCCAAACATATTGGCATATATGCTCATTACATTCGCCATGTGGTTGAAGAGGGCAAGTTAAAAGTTGCAAAAATTGACACAAAGGTCAATCTAGTAGATATTTTCACCAAAGTTGTTGGCAAAGAGAAGTTTGAATGTGCCAAGAATTCTCTTGATCTAGTTAAAAAGAAGTAACAGTAAATTTAGAGCAGGGGAATGGTTGGTGAGTTGGAGCATCCGTTGGCCTTCTAGTGGCAGATTGTTGAGAGTTGAAGCCCAATGGACACATTGTATTTCCCTCCAAAATATTTGTCTTTATACATTCCTCTTGTGGGTGTGAAATATAATATTATATATGCTGCAGATTTCATTGTAAAGGTTGTTGAATAATAATATAATTCATCTGTTTAGTGTGGATGTAGCCAGATTTGATGAACCACGATAAACACTGGTGTCTTTTCTGATTATGTTTTTCTCCATCTTTGTTCTTCGTTTTCATTTTCACAATCCATGAGGGGATTTCTCCAACAATGTTGTCGTCAGCCAATGCCAACCTCTGTAGTGAATACTGAGGACAAGCCACTGGGGAACTCAACCACCAATACTACATGAGACCATATCTAATCCTGCTAACTAGAACTGGGGAAGCCAACTTGTGTTAATATTCAAAGAACAATACGAAACGAACAAAATTTTTAATTTTGCAAGGTTGTGAAACAGAGTTTCTGAAATGGTAATGTGGGAAAGCAAAGAGAACCTATATAGAGGACGAAAATGCCAACTGCGAAGAAGTAATGTTCTCCGGTAATGAAAAATCACGAGCAAAGAGCATATCAAGGGAGGAAAGCCCAGTGAGTTGAAGGTTCCCGTTGAAACTGTTACTGGAAATACTCAAGAACTTGAGCAAGGAGAGTTTGTTCAAGGAAAGTGGGATTTGCCTAATTAAATTATTGTAATGGACACTGAGCCTATGCAGAGAAGTAAGATTGCCTAGACATGGTGGTAGGCTACCTCCCAGTTGATTAGTGCTTACATCTAGATAGCTAAGATTTGTGAGCAGGCAAATGGCAGAAGGAACTTTCTGAGTCAATCTATTATTTTTCAACACCAAAAGTTGGAGATAAGAGAGATTTCCCAAACAGGAAGGAATATTAACTGTTAATCCGACGCTTTTCAAGGTGATGTATTTGAGAAAAGGAAGGTTGCACAAACTACTTAATATGACTCCACTCTGAAAACCCTGCTCTGTATGGTTTGTGTAAGCACTCAAATTAACCTGCTCTGCATTACTGTTGTAAGCAGTCAAGTTAACCTGCTCTACATGGCCGGTGACATTATTGCAAGATATATGTTCCCATGTGGAGCAGCAGTCACTTCCATTAACCCATGTTCTGAGAATGCCATTAGAGGCATTCATGGCTGCTTTGAAGGAAAGAAGAGCTTGGGATTCCCGGGTAGGACAAAGGAATAGAGCAATACATGGGTTTGTGGAAAGGATAATAAAAACTGCTCTGATAAAGGCAAAATTTATTGGAGCAGCGGCCATTGCTTACATCTAGATAGCTAAGATTTTTGAGCAGGCAAATGGCAGGAGGAACTTTCCCAGTCAATCTATTATTTTTTAACACCAAAAGCTGGAGATAAGAGAGATTTCCCAAACAGGAAGGAATATTACCTATTAATCCGATGCTTTTCAAGGTGACGTATTTGAGGAAAGGAAGGTTGCACAAACTACTCCATATGACTCCACTCTTAAAGCCCTGGTCTGTATGGTTGGCCTAAGCGCTCAAATTAACCTGCTCTGCATTGCTGGTGTAAGCAGTCAAGTTAACCTGCTTTACATGGCCGGTGACATTATTGCAGGATATACCTTCCCATGTGGAGCAACAGTCACTTCCAGTAACCCATGTTTTGAGAATGCCATCAGAGGCATTCATGGCTGCTTTGAAGGAAAGAAGAGCTTGGGATTCCTGGGTAGGGCAAAGGAATAGAGCAACACATGGGCTTGTGAAAAGGATAATAAAAACTGCACTGATAAAGGCAAAATTTACTGGAGCAGCGGCCATTGCTTGAATGGAACTGCAGAGGACAACGGAGCTGACTTTGAGAGGCATATTTATAGGATATCATCCCAGGGAGTTCAAATTGGCATAAACTAACTATAAAAAGGATTTAACAAAAATAGATTTACATGGCTAGAAAATTATTCTATCACTCTACTGTAAGCCGTTGACTGCAGAAAATGGACGAGCGACCCCAGACCTATATAGATAGAACATGAATGCTATAGTACACTTTCTGTTGACAGAGAAATGAATGTTTGTCGATGTGAAAGGTTAGTGTATTGACTATGATATACTGTTGTGTTGGCAGAGAAATGAATGTGTGTAGATGTGAAAGGTTAGTGAATTGATTATAATGTACTATTGAAAATATTTTTAATAAAATTATTTCAATAAAAGTACAATATAAATAGCTGTCACCGTTTATAGACATTGACAGGAAACAAAAGTTTTAAATATGAATAATTAATATATTAATGATAATGTATTTTAGTGGATATGAATTTTTTACAATTTAAATTTTTTAAATTCAAGTATTCACTTTGAAAAGAAATCTTGAAAGTTTGTATGGAAACCATAAATTATGTAAATCATATCAATTGATAAATATTTAATTGAGGTAACTATAAAAGTCATTAATTATACAAAAAGGCTTATAAACTAATAACAAATCAGAATTTTGTTTAGATTTAATTAGTTTGAAATTTAATACAAATATTCAGGTTATGGTCTTATGGGAGGCTTGAGGATCTATTGAAGGAGGAAGGGGTCTCATGAAAGAAAAAAAATACTATAAGAGCAATTGGTATATCTTTTTCAAAAATAGTAGTCTCTATTTTTTAGGGCTACAAATTTGAGTGGGTGAAATTAGAGTGGCGTTAGAAATTGGCCCACCAATTTTGAGGGAAAATGATCTTTATTTAATTATTTTTATCTCTATATTTACAATTAATTTCACTACTCCCTATAATTTGAAACTTAACTTTTAAATTGAATTACACTATTAAATTTGTGAGATTGATAACTTTAAAATATTCGTCAACAACATCCCCTATTTTTTTTTTAAAGCCCACTTTTATTAGTCTATTAGTTGAACTATGAAAAATAAATTCTTAATTAAAGACCATTCTATTAAGAATGAATTTAAGTCAAAAAATTCTAGAGTTGAATAAATATATAATTTTTTTTAATAATGGCTAAATGATATAGATTTTTATTAGATTAAGAACAATTATTACACATCGCTCCCAAGAAGCTTTCAAAATCTCAAAGTAAACAAATGATTGTACATACAATACATAGCAAATAATAATATAGATCTACATGGTTGAAGAGATTTATTTATACATTAAAACTTTCTCTTACACATCTCTCAAACATATTATATGATCATTTTGGTTCAAAAACCAATATAATAATTTAAAAATCCATAGTTTTCATTTTAGAAAGATTGCATGGTATGGATGATTTGATAATTCTTTTGAAGAGGAATTTTTATAAATATATAAAGATTATGATATTTTTATAGAAATATTGCAATGCAATTGTAAAGATAAAAAATAGTGTATTTATATTTTTTATATTGATTTGATTAGAGCATTCAAAATATAATAATCAAGTGTCATATTTTATTCATCTTTAAAAAATAGTGTAAAAGCACAAATCTATGTAACACTTTCGATCAACTAAATAGTTTCTAATGAAACGGTTTCAATCTAAACAATTTTTGCTGAAACAATTTCACCCATAACCACTTGACCTATGAATGAGACATAGAGTTTCACGTGAAACCCTTTTGTCTCAAACTACAAAAATTAAAATTTTCCCTTTAGCGCTTTAAAATTTTACTCAATTATATATATTTATATATGTGTAAGGTTTTAGGTGAAAGGTTTCAAGTGAAAACCTTTCTACCGAGACTATATATGTGGTATCCTTGTTGGCATCCACCTCATCTTTTTAAAAAAAATCTAAAAAGCCACTTAAATATGATTTTTTTTAGTAGATCTCAGAGTCAAGAATCCAAATATATAATTTTTTTTAAATTTTTAATATTTTAATTATTTTTTTACTTTAAATAATATAAGCTAGTTGTTAAAATAAAAAATGGTTGATTAGAAATTAAAAAAATACTAAAACAAATTAAAAAAATTAACATATATGGTACAAGTTAGAGGAGATAATCCTCTTCAAAATGGTGTAATTTGTCTTTAGAAAATAATAATAAAATTATATAATAGTTGATGTCAAATGAAAACTATCAAATTCTAGTACATATGACTTTGAGCCATTATTATGAGGTAAATATGCATTAAAATTTATGATTTTTTCATGCACTAGATATTGAAGTTATGTATTTGGAAAATATATTTAGGGGAAAATAAAATTGTTTGCTATTATTTTCTTCACTCAACTGAACATCACTTTTTTCCCAAATTTTCAACCATTAAAAATATGCCTTTAAAATTATTAAAAATATTAAAATAATTTTATTTTTTTTGAAAATTTATAGTAATAAACTTCATCAAGAGTTCTAAGTTAACATCATTTTGAAATTGAAAACATAAATACCACTTTAAGCAGTCAAAGTTGATAATCTATGTTTGTGTTGGTTGATTCCTTTATAAAGTTTGACATAGGTTTGTAGTTTTACCCAATAGTCTTGATTTTGAATCCCTCATTTATCATTTTGAGCCATATTTGTGAGTGTAGATGTGTTTGATTCATTTATACATTCATAGATCTAAAATTTGACTTTTAAAATTGAAATTCAAATATTCATCTTGTTAATTTTTTTAGTAATCATTTTGAGCTAACCTATCACAAATTTGTGTTGACTCGTTTACTTTTCAAATGGATCATAAAATTCTTGTTTAAACAACACACCCTGATTTTGTTTTAAAAGTTTAAGATCCCTTTTTAAAATCTTAACAATTTTAAATTTTTTTATGTTTTTTTAAATTTATTTATCCCTTTTGAACCTTTATGATGTACCTTATAGAATTCATTACCTTTGTTGAAAATGTATTTAATCCACTTTCACTATGCAACTCTATGTTGATGTATATGTTAGATTTGGTTTAGGCGGCAATGTTCAAATTAGTTTTGGTTTTCAGTTTGCTTCACCTTTACACAATTAGTTGTCTCATTTACTTAATGCTAATTTTACCTTCAAAGGTGTTCTCATGCTTTATTTTCCATGGTGAGCCTCTTTTTTCAAGTTGTGAGTATAATTGAAGCCTATGTTTGAGCTTTTTATTTTTATTCTATTTGAACATTGACATGGGATTTATCCTTTTTTTATTAGATTCAAGTGATTTGTTTAATGCATAAAGGTATTTTGTAATTTAGTTTACAAGCAATTTACTATTATGGGTGTTTGAAATGACTGATTTATTATCACTTCCCTAGCCATCATATTACACTTTATTGTTATAATCATCACAATGAAATAAATAAATCTTGTGGGTGCAATTTTAGTTTTCCTTGTTTTTCCCTAAACCATGGAGCTTCATAAGATCATGTCGTCATTTAATAGCTAGGGCGTAAATTTGGATTTTTAATTAAAATATTTGAAATGTGTTTGAGTATAATATGCTAGAGCTTGTTCAATTCCTAAGGTTTTCCTTTTTTATGTGTCATGGTTTTGTGCCCTAAGTTTAAAACCCTAGATACCCCCATGACACTATTTATTTTCTTATGTTTTGAGGTTGAATTCTTATATTCCATTAGAAATAACTTAAGTGACCATCTCAAGACTTTGCGTTCATTCTTTTACCGACCCAATTCCCTAGTTACCATCTATCAATATTTATCCTACATATAGTTTAAAACACTTAAATTGCCTATTAAGCACTCGCTTAAGTGGTCCCCATCAATAGACTACCTATCACCTTCTCATTTCATCACATTCGATTAGTGCATCATGGTTTCATTACCTCCATTATTAATGAAAGTTGTGAAGCCTCTATTTAATCCCATCTATCAGTTTCTCATTTTGTCGTAAGGCTTCTCCATAGTGTCACTTCATGCTGGCCAAGCTCTTTCTAAAATATGATATCTTGATAGTCTAATAGGCTGACACATGTCTTAACCTTATTAGAGCACATGCCCTTTTCACATCATAATTTTGGTTTCCTTAAATCTATTCAAATTTGTAATGGTGCACCTGATTAAAGATAAAATCATTGTACATGTGGTTGTTCCTCATTTTGTCACAATTTATTAGGTGTTTATAGTTTTCATCCAATCAAATCTATTTAGAAATTTTATAAAATGATTTCCTTCCATGTGTCCATGGGCTTGCTCTAGTCTATAGCCACTCAACATTTTGCATCTTTTGATTACATTGCAAGGTTCTAATACATGACAACTTCAACAAAGAACTTTAAAATTCCTTTTCCTATGTATTGAGGGAATGTGATGGTTGTTGATCTACCATGCCAAATTTTGATTAATGGATATTATTCAAATTTGGGAAACAAATACATATATAAATTCATTTGATTCTAGTTTTCTTTAATTGCAATGAATTTTTCCTACTACCATTATATGAATATTTACACAAGGTTAAGTAATTTATTATATCTAAAATCTATCAAAAATTCATGCAAAGGGATTTCAAGAATTCACATGACTTCTACATGTTTTCAAAGTGAAAAATTAGGGTTTTAGAGAATATAAATAGGTAATTAATATCACTATCTATTTTGAATTATGTTCTTTGGTATTTTTTTAGGAATCATAAATTACGACTTGTAGTGTACATAGTAATTTTTTTTGTGTCATAAGAAATTTCCCAGTGTATTCAATAATACTTACTAAATGCGTCAATATTCTAGAAAGTATCATGGAGATAAGAGGATTCTTGAGGAAGATCTAATAAAATAATTGCATCGATCCTTCAAATGATGAAAACATGCTTAGGTTACTATAGTAGTTACCAATAAATTTGTTGGCAAGGCTGGTGATGTTGTTATCCCTTGACAATTGTGGAATTTGTTTGAATATGGCTATAAGAGAAGCCTCATAGACATTCCCATTTCAAATATTTTTCATATGGACTTGTAGAAACTAGTCATTCCTAATATATTTTTGAATTTGGACCTCATTGGAGCCATTTCCTGAAGATATGTTGTACAAAATAGATTCATCAACAATAGCAATGGTGGTATCCTTCTAAAATTGATATGTATTATATCACTAAGTTTTTCAATCTCAATGTAATTAGAAATGTACCAATAAATTTTAGTTCCCTCAACAAGGAGTTTTCTCAAGATAAACATACAAAAATGTTCCCTCAACACAATAAAAGATTTCTAAAGCATAAAATAGTTAAATTCACCAAAGATGAAATAGAGCTCTTCAAAAATAACATATTTAAATTGTGTAGTAATTATTTTAGAAATTATTTAATAAATTTATTTAATTGTTTACACTTGTAGTTAAGCCATCTTAGGTGGCTTCATTAGAAAATTAGAAATTTTGATAAAACTCTTCCAGTATGTGTGGCAAGTTCTCTCCCCATTTGAGAGGAAAAAACTCATCACCTTTGGTTGCATGCATGGGTCGGCTTGTTTAGATTTTCAAACTCTTTGTATTATTTGTACTTTTCTTTCCATTGTAAATGTACAACTGTAAAGAAGAAATTTTTTTTTAATCAAAATGAATTGATAAAAGGGGGGTATGATGCAACTATTTCTCTAATTTCATACAAAATATGTGTTATAAAGGATGGATATGAAAAATAAAAAAACTAACTATGAAAATGTAGATCTGGAAAGGGTAAAATGTTGTGTACCTATCACCAACGATTCTTTTTTAGACTTCACTGAGGACTCATTTTCCCTATGGTGTATGGATTCTAGCTAGTGCTTCAGAAAATTAGTTTATGGCTTGTCTTTTGCCTGGTGTACACTCCCAAATTCCAGTTGTTCACTTTTAAAAAGTCAAAAATAAAACTTGTAGATTAGTTTCCATGATTTGACAACTTTTCTTGCAACTTTGACAACTTTGCAACTTTCTTCAATTTTTCTCATCAAAGGATCTTCAACTTAAAATCTATAATCACACATCAAAGAGAGAAAACATTTTTTTGTTAGGGAATTGGGGTTTTCCTTGGTCAAACCCCATCTTGGTAATTAAACCTTATGATGAAACAATAAAACATGAAGGATGAAACAATAAAACATGAGACAATGAAACGTTACTTGAAACCTTAGATAACAAATCCACAATCTAACATGAATCCATGGATGTATATCTTGATCTTGATACTTGTCTTGAGATAATTCCTTTGATATTATTTTATAGATCTTGAATATTGCATCACCATATTAGCTCAAACAACATGCATTATGCAATAAATCTTTGACATGATGAAAGGAAACTTGATTGTTGCAACAATCTTTTAAAAATCTACCCTTGAATGCCTTAAAAACACTCTTGAATGCTCTATCAATGCTCTCTTGAATGCTCTTATGATAACTTCAATTTTCTAGGTGACTTAGGATGAAACATAGTGAAATAGTCTTGTATTTATACATGTCTTAAGATTAATTCTTGAAATTCAACTATCACAAGCCGACATTGAATTATGGATTTCAAATCATTAAAATATTGCCAAAAACATATCCAAAAGAAGGGTCCTAGGTATAAGTGAGGAGCCATTCACCGTAGGGTGAATGGGTCCTAGGTATAAGTGAGGACCCATTTTCCATAAGGTGAGTGGGTCCTAGGCTACATACCTAGTACACACTTCGGACAATGTTAAACATTATGTAAAATCAGGGTCCTAGGACTAAGTGAGGACCCACTCGTCCTATATAAAATGAGTCCTAGGTCACCTACCTATGGCACACATCTTCCAAATTTAAGTGTTGTGCAATGAAAATTATGAATACCAGGTTTTATCCCTCAAAATTTGCATTTAATTAGGCTTGGATTTGAATTAAAGGGGCCAATTGAGGTAAATTAACCTCAACCAATTAATAAATCCCTAGATTAATGTGAAGGTGTAAAGATACACCTTACAACACTAAAACAAGACACAATTAAGTCAATTTTATTAAAAAGGGCCCTAAACTTAATGTGAATATAAAAAACATATTACAACACTAAATTAAGGCAACATTAGGCTCATTTGATTATTAATTATTCTAAAATGAAGTGTGAAACAAGGATACTTTTTTTAATTCTACAATTTTTCCCCACTTTAGTGAGAGTATGACCCCATATCAAACTCACACTAAAGTAAACATTCAAGACACTTATGTATGCAGAAATGAAAAAGATACAAAATCATACAAGATCAAAGATCATGAGGATTAAGCCTAGATTATCCAATGCAATGTCGAACACATCTAATCTATCAGTTTGTGCTCACTCTAAGGTAGCAAAACATCAGGTTGTCCACTACGTAAGTCTCCCAATAAAGTGGCTTAGTGAGAAAGTCATTCCTTTGTGTTGGCATTCATTATACAATGTGAAAGTCATACCTGTGTTGGATTCTCATCATACTAACCATACCAAATCTATCCCTTTGATAAATTTGATTAGGTGCCACAAAAAACAAAAAAAATAGAAAGGGTAGAAAATGAGAGATTCATATTAGGCTCCCATACTGTATCAAATCTATTTTCTTGAAAACTTTAATAAGGCACCACAATACAAGGCTCCATAGGTAAGCAAGGTGTGTTATAGTAGGTGGAATTTATTTAGGGGTTTCGAGCTTCACAAGGTCAACAAGCTACATTATGCCAAAAATTTATGAACATTATATATATAGGTTTTTATTCAAGGGGATTTCTCTTAGTTCATGTAAGGCCTACTTCTTAGGAATCATCATGCCTAATGTTGCCAAGAGAGTAAAAATCAAGAGTGAACATTTCACAACTTAGGGAATGTAGTGTGTTGCATTACCACTAAGAGGAAATTCATGTGCTAAGAAATATCACACTCTTGGCTCGGACATCAAACCCAATGACACCACCAATAAAATGACACATCACAAGAAAAAAGAAAATCACACTAAACAATATGGAAATGGTGATTCTATAGGGTTTAGGTCATAAAACACCACTATTCTCATATTTCCATTCAATAATTTCCTAGGAATCCCAATTGGATTGAATATCAACCTCAAGGGTGAGTTAATTCTCAACAAGGAAGACCTAGGAAGGTTTATTTTAAGCTTTGAGGGGTTTACCAAAAAGAAAAATCTTGGGAAAGATAAATAAGCATCTAACTCACAAAACCTAGTAATTCAAGCTAAATGATTGATGCAAATGATGAAATTATGCAACAAGTTAGGGTATGCATACCTGGGAGTTCTCAAAATGTGATGAAGATTCTAGAAATGCAAAGAAGCTATCAAAAAGTACTACGAAGGACTAAGAAGCCCTTGCTATTGACTTAGTCTCGCTGTTGTTTTTCAGGGAAAATGCAAAATCTTCAGATGTCGAAACTAGATCTAAAATAATCTCTAAAAAATACCCTTGAGAGGAAAAAGATGCCATAGGTGGTGACTTAGACCCGTCTTGAATTTTTGAAATATCTGAATGTGGTCCTGAGGTCCAAAGTCTACACTTCCTTCTTCTCAGATCTTAGGTCCTAAAACTTTCGTATTTTTCCTATAGGTGAGTTTCCATGAAGATGACAACTTTGTAATACAACTATGCAATTTTGCAACTTTTCAAGTTTCAAATGATCTTGAAGTGTTCAACCTAAATCTGCAATCAAAAACACATAGGAGGGGAAAAACTTGTTAATTATTAGTAAATGGGGGTTTTCCTTGGTCAAACCCCTTGTTGATAATTAAACCTTGAAATGCAATGAAATGGAGGGAAATGATGAATGAACAAAATTCAATGTTACAAATCACCAAACCCCCTCTATGAAGTCAACAAAATTGTTTGAAATAAATAGCTTCGATATAGATCTTGAATCCAATGAATGCTTGATAGATCTTGACTTGAATTGCTTGCTTGAATAAAAACCCTACATCACAAATGTTAGCTCAAAAACACACATGATGCAACAATCTCCTTGATATAATTCTTGAATCTTGATGATGGCTCCAAATGCTTTATGAATTGCTCTTGATCTCATAAACTTGCCTTAGTAATGAATGCTTGAATGCTTGGCCTAAAAATGAGTGAATGCACCTTGTATTTATACCTACTCATGCTTAATATCCTCATATTACACCACAACAGGTGTAATATTATATTTATGAAAAAATCTTAAGAAGGACTTAGATGCCTTAGGTGGCATCTTAGTCCCAAGTCTTGAAAACTTGGGACATAGACTCCAAAAAGGGGCCCATTTAAGGCACACTTGAAATTGGGGTCCCAAGATCTTTGGGGGACAAAGACAACCTAGGTGAAATCTTAGTCTCGACCCAAAAATTAGGGACAGTCAGATAGAATCATTAAACTATCATTTATCCTTTGGAGTTTGTCGGGCTTAGCCATAAAAAGATGTAGTTTATTAGGCTTGTGGATGTAAAATAGGACCAATTAAGACATAAATAAAGATAAATAAAGCAATTCAGGCCCAAACAAGTGTGAAAATTAAAGGGTGTGCATTTTCCTGCACTACATTTAGCCCCCACTTTAGTGAGAGGATGAAATTGCTTCAAACTCACTCTAAAGTAGCCAAAAACACAACCAAGAGGGGTTCAAATGTAAAAATGCTAGTAAGATAAGATGACAATGACCAAGAGGGTGGCTAAACCCCTAGTATCAAGATCCTATGGAAGACCAACATAAGCACAAAGGAACACACATGTGGATGATATATGAAGCTATAACCAGATCGCAAACATACAATTTCAAAGACAAAGAAAAAAGGAAAAGGGAAAAAGAAAAATGTGATGGATCAAGCTTCGACTAACTGTTGAACGTACTATGGACTAGGTCTAGGCTATTTGTCTAAGAAGGTTTACAAATGGAATGCATTGTCCACTATGCAAACAAAAGCGCATGCTCACAAGGGCTAGTGAAGCTAGGTGTCCACTAGGTGAGCCCCAAGAGGTCCATATCAACATCATACCCCCATGACTATGAAAAGGAAAAAATGAAAATGCATGCTCACAAGGGCTAGTGAAACTAGTTGTTCACTAGGTGAGCCCTAGGGGATCATATTAAAGCCATACCTCCATGAATTTAATAAGGTACAAAAATGCAACACAACAAGAAAGATGGATGTTTGAAGGGATTTTTCTTAGTTCATGCAAGGTCTCATCTTAGGGAACATTGTGCCTAGTGTCTCCAAGAGAGGACAAGTCAAAGAAATATCACACTCTCAAAGGAAATCAAACCCAATGACACCACCAAGAAAGGAACACATCGTAGGAAGAAATAAAATCACACAATGAAGCATGAGTGTCGATGTATGCCCCCACTTTAAAGCGGTTGCTAACATCATTGCTATGAGAAATTGTTTTAAATTATTTCAAATGTGAGACAACATAAGGCATGTAATCCACATCCCAAGCTTACTCGTACATATACATGGAAGATGGTCAACTAGCCAAAAGAGACAATGACAAGTGACATACAAGGACAAGGCTACTTAACCCCTTGCCCCCACTTAGTGTAGGAAAAGGATGAGCCGAATAGAATGAGAATAAGTTTTAATTAGAGGAACTAGGTGATTCAACCCAAGGAAGAGCACCACATTCCTTAAGATGTTGAATTTTTCTACTTAAAGCCTTACATTATGTTGGTTGTTTTTACTGTAACCAGGTTTATCTTCTATTCTACCTATAGAATTGCCAATTCTAATCGAGGGTAGCTCGAAGGACCTGGAAGAACTGACGAGGATTTTAACAATAAACCTCCTACACTTTGGGCTCTGCAAAACCCAAGAGGGTGGTCCTTATAATGTGTTCATAATCTCTGCACTGAACTTATAAACAATCATTAACAATTAATAGATAATCCCATTTAATAGCTCAACATAATAGGATAATACTGAATTGAATTGGCTTTTAATCAATAATCAACTACTTGGAGCATGAGATGATTATAACAAAATTTCACAACTTAGGATAGTCATTTAATTTTCAATTTGGTAGCAAGCTATAAGAAAATACAAGCAAACACAAAACCTCACAAACACACACGATTTAGACCAGTGCCATATACCATTAGGGAGTCAAATTTATAAACATTTAAAATTCCATGATAGATTAAGACACATAGCGTATAAGATCTCTGACAATACTCCTTTACAACATCATCAATTTATATCCTAACCCAATACTTCTTACCAAATCCCTTTTATAAACATATCCATCTATAACTCCAATCAAGCATTTTAAAATTAATTCTTTGAATTAAAGCCAAAATGGAAGTCATACACACCACAATAGTGAGATGAATGCAATAACCCTTGATTATATTATTCAAAATTATGATATTCTTATACAAAGGAGAGACATGAGCTTGAAATGAATCATTATAACTCAAATGCTAGTACTATAATGAAATATCAAACCTTCATAAAACCAAAACCCGACTACAGAATGACACAAAACCTAAATTGACTTTACATTGAAACAATTAGGCTTTACAACTTTCTCTGCAACTATGCCTAGACTCGACCTCAAAATATCTAACTTGCCAACCCTTATTTCTGGCCTTGAAATCCTTCTTATAAAGAATGAAGGAGACAACAAGCATCGGCCAGAAAATAAAAATGTCACCACTCAATTGGACTACTCTATGACATTTCAAAAATATGATTACAATCACCGAGTCCCGAAGCATCTTCTTGTTAATTCCACTAATTAGGGAGTAGCCATTGCATAAGCCAAAACTCAAAACCCATGCCAAAAATCCGCCATGAAGAAAAAACTATAATCAATTGTAACTATAACTATTGAGCTATTAGTTTTCGATAGTAAACACCATCTTACTCCTCTTTGGTTAAGTAATTGTCCACCCATGTCTAATACTCTTCACTCATTGGCCAGTCAAAGTTCACCACCTCATTCACCATAGTATTGTAAGGTGTGTATTTTAATGCGACCTCATTGACCTCTCTTTCAAAAGACTCTAAGAATGTACTGGTGTTAATTATTTTGTCCATGCTACTTACCAACAAGTCATAATCAGAGTCATCACAAATCAATTTGATTTGTGCATTGATAACTTCTTCTGCTCTTTCCTACCACTGTTGCAATGTTTTAATGTTTCCCTATGCATCAACTATATCTAGAAAAAAAGTATCACTCCAGTCATCAAATCTCTTTACCAGCTCCCTAATTCTTCTACTCAAATCATTAGGTAGGGCCTGGAATCCCTTCAATGATTTCACAAAGATTTCAGTAGGCTTCAATGACTGAGGCCTATTTTCTGCATCAAACGTAGAGGTCTTATACATAATATCCAAATAATTGGCCCTAGGGATCCACTTCTTAGTCAAAGGAAAAAATATTTCCCAATCCCTATTAATGTTCTTTATTCCATCCAAAAATAAATAATATATAAAGAATGTACAATTGGTAATATACAATCAACCTTCACATTTAGATACCTCAAAACTATGTCAACAACCTCGTTATGTTTGTCAATTGTACCATCCTCACTTGCCTTTAAGGCAGCCTATAATTTCGTGATCTTACTCAACATTTTCTTCTTGGTGGGATCCACAGAATATTCAAATTCTTCTTCAACTGGCCCTGGTGTAGGATTAAGAGCAGGTGTCTGGATGGGGGATCCTGGAGTAGAAATAGTTGGAGTAGTAGGGGGGACTAATCCTAGAATAGAAGGTAATAATCTAATACCAGGAGCACTGAAAGATTCTCCCACCTGCCCATATTTCAACCTATCTACTTCAGATTGCATCTCAACATTCTTTTGCTAGATCCTACAATAATCTCCAATTATTATATTATACTTCTCCATCAAACTCTTCTTTTTAGCCTCCTCCCTTTCAACTATCTTTTGGGACAATTTGGCCACATTTACTATCAAGCTTGTAGCTTTTGTTGTTGAAGTTTCAAAATCTCTCTTGATGATTGGACCTCCCCTTAAGTTTGGGCTAATATCAGTTACATTTGGCTTTCTGCCTTGGGGTGCCAATGCCCATATTTCATACAGTTTCATACTCCTCACTGAAGGAAGAGTCCTACAGACCTGCCTTAACTTCCTCTTCACTATTTTGTATGGGTTTCTTGGACTGTAAGATTGCATTGAATGCTACAACATCGACAATGTCTCATTTAGGAAAAATCAGGAAACCAGCCTGAGTCTCAAGTCTTTTTCCCTCCTCAGGAGTGATGCCTTTAAATTCTTCCATTAATTCAGCCTTATCCTCATCATCATTCTCCTGCTTAGAATTATCAGGCCTTGATTCTCTCATTTTCTTGCACTTGTCCTGGTATTCCTCTAGTTTCATCCTCCAGACTAGCTGCAAGAAGACAGGAGTCTTCACAAATGCATCATCATCCAATAATGCCTTGTAGGCCTCCATCCTAGCATCTTGTGCACATTACCCCTTTACATCCATGTCGGAAAGCACCAATTGTGTTGATCTAGGAGGGGAAGGGATACCATTCGACATGTATTGATCAGTCATAATTATATCATCCATTAGAGCCTCTTGTATATCCTCAATTATTTGCCTCTTAGGGCTTGGCTTTGATGGTAGCACTATAAGATCACTTCTCGGTGTTGAATCCAGATCAACAATCCTTATCTCTCTAGGTACTCTGAACTTTGGACCTGGCTGTGATGATGCTTTCATTATTTGTTTTCCCTTCTTATCCCCCTCATCTTCATCACTGTTGTCATTCCTTTTCCTCTTGTATAGAGGCCGATCAACTGAGGGTTGATAAGTTGGCCTTTCTTCTTCAGGCCTCACCTTTGGTCTTTTAACCCCAAACTCCAATTCCAAATTGACTCTCTTGGTCATCAAGGTGCCCATAATCTCCTTAAAATTATTCAACAAGAAATTAATTCTCTTGTGGAATGGAGTAAACTCTATTAATGGATCATATTTTGGATCCATTTTATGCACTATGGCAAGAAGCTTCTCATATGCAATCCATTTTTCCTTATTCAATTCCTAGTTATTCAAGTTGAATTCATTTGTGATTAGGTCTTCAGGAAAATTGAATTCATGTATAAACCTTCCACCTTTGATTCGTTGCCTGAATAAGGCAAAGAATCCCTCAGGGTCACATTGTCTCCTAGACCCACTCTTCAAATGATAATCATCAAAAAACCTTCCAAAGTGGACCCATCCTCCCTTGGAAAAGACAAAATCTGAAAGAACAATATAATCAGGGAACAAATTCCCTTTTCCTCTCCCTGTCAGGTTGTCCTCATGAATAAAACATAGCTGCCACATGACCTCGAAAAACCCCATCCTTGATGGTACATTATATGGGTGAATATGAGGGGCTCCCTGGAAACCAAACACCCTTAGGACAGTGCTTACGGGGTACAAGATGATGTCACCCCAATTGTGGCATACCTTCAAATTAGGCTTCCTCACTTTTAGTCGGAGGAAGTCATGCAACTCTTCAAGGACTCTGGGCACAATTACCACCAACCTAGCTCTGAGTCTAGAGGCAAAGTAGTTATCAAACTACACGAAACTAGCACCTCCCCTATTGTAAGACAAGTCTGCTCTCCAAACCTATATTGTTAATCTTTCTCCATTCACTTCTTGCCTCAACTCCATATTCTTTGAGAAGAAGTCGACATTCCTGTATAGGAACATATGCATTAACAGGGAGTACCAAAAGAAAGGAGTACCAACATCCCCTACATGCAACTTCAGCAAACTCTCATGTATCTTTTCTTCTAGAAAAGATGCATAGTCATACACCATGGAGAAATTGGAATGCTGAATCTAAGCCCCCATGAACATGTATGCAATGGGAATCATTGTATTTTGGTTGAATCCTAAAATCTAGCACAATCAATAAAATATTGCCAAAAAGTGATTAACAAAACAACTTAGCCTGAAAGGCTCCTGGTCACTTGTACTGATATGAATCATTGAACTGCCTACCTTGGCCAGGTAAGGAGGAAGCAAATTTAACCTGAAAAGGGGCTTGGACCTTGCATATTCCCGCTTCATTTCCTCAAGATCAATCTGACCCAAGAATGAGCTAGACTCAATCAAATCAAAAACCTACTGAATCTCATCTACACTTATGCTTAGCAGAATCCCACCATTATTATCCCTAATTACCCTTATAACAGGGTTATAACGTGCTACCACTGCTCTAAGTAGGTCCATGCCAGGAAACACATTTAACCTTTGCTTCGGTTTTTAATAGCCGTATCGCTTCATTAGAGGGGGACTGATAAGGTTTCCACATCCGCTGCCATTTTGACCCGTCATATGATTCGCATGCACTGGCATCATTTAGCAATTCTTGCACTAGTCCCTTCGGTTCTTCAACTCCGACTGAAACCAAACCCTCTTATATTGTTTGGTGATAATGACTGGGTTCCGATCGGAAAATCATCGCCTCAAATTGCTTTAAAATAATGACATGGCGCTGGTGGCTGTCTCTCAAACAATGGAGCTGTATCCCCAAACTTTTAATCATGGAACAAACTGGGGCTACCCAAAAAGTCATTTCAGCTGGTAGCTGAAGTTTCCAACAATTCGAGCAGAACTAAATGACCTACTGGCAATAGCCTGCGACCCCTTGACGGAACACTGTGATATTTCACCACCAAAATCATAAAGTCAATTCGGCTGGTGATGCCGTAGAAGTAACTCCGGGATTTCCATGAAACCGAAGCTTCCGCTATGATTGGCGAAGAACTTATCTGCGGCTGCAGACCACTTTTGAAAATACTTGGTGCAGAGATTCAGATGAAAATACTATATCTTCAATTGGAGAAGTTTAGCCCGGTGAACGTCTTGTCATAAGCTCATTTGCATGCCACACCAACGGCTCCAATCGCATTTGATGTGAATTTAAACATCAGTCGTCGGTCTTTTTCTTTTATCATATCATCGAATAACTACCTTCAAAAAGGCTGATGTAATCTCCATGTCAACGTCAAGGGCCCACCACAATACACAATGCCAAAGGGATACACGTGGCGTTCGCTTGTGATATCATAATCACTAAACATCCTGTATCTTTGGATCACGCGATGGCGGGCAACTATTGATTCCTTCCATCGACAATTGTGTTCATTCACAACAGTCAGCAGCACCAAACGTAGCCACTGAGAAACTTTTCATCAAGATTATAAAACCACCATCGATTTCGAGCATGTGCATCTCGCATCTGTTTTAGTAACCCACTTTATAAAATATTAAAGTCCGACACAAATATTAAACACTTTACTAATCCCTTTTCGACATCGGTAGCTGAGGCACATGGCGCTCGCTCATGATTTCACAATCAGTTGAAACCAAGCAGTGAGGCCATCAGGAGATTGCAGGGAATGGTCTAGATCAACCGTAGGATGATCGACGGTCATTAAAAACATTCCCTACAAAATAAGATAATTATTAAAAGGGGGAAAGGGGAAATCGCCTAGGCCAACGACAATCAATGGATTAAGGTTGTTCTTAAAGCACGGGGCATGGGCCGACCTAGACTTAGGAAACAAATAAAGTCAGGAAAATTATTTAGCACAATTTATTAAAAGGGGCTTGGCCTAGACGATTCAATGGGACATAAGTCATTTTAAAACCTCCCTCAAAAAGGTAATGGAAAAATAGATGCAACCCAGGGTTTAAGATAGAACATTAAGATATTATGAAGGAAAAAATAAAACCTTAACCCTAGGCATCTTCCGACTAGCATGATGAACGAGTAATGTGGCAGAAAAAATAATGGAACTCAAAGAACAAAATCTGAGGCTCCATCAGCGGCTCCAATTGGGGATGTTCATTCCGCTAGGATGAAGCGAGAATAACATAATCTCAGGTAGAGTAGACCAGTTGTAGAAACAACCAAAAAAGAATCATCTGGACAAGACAATACAACCAAAGGAAACCTACAACTAACATATATACAGACCTAAGCTACCATTCATGGAAAACAATACTTCAACTAAACTATAACTTCAAGAACTATCCATGAACTGGAAATTCATGAATATCACCTATCATTTCTTGGAGGAAATATGAATCTTCCCCCCACTTATCATTCATCAGGAGTGGACCCAACCAGATTGCATCAAATTTACCATGTGTTCCTTTGTCTTCCAACCTGGCATTCCACATCAAAACCATATCTCCATTTTGGAAACTCCTCGCAGTTATCTTCTTGTCATAAAAATTCTTTACCTGCAACTGCAATTTGGCATTTTCATCTGAGCTTCCCTCCTGGTCTCATCTAATTCTATGAGAGCTTCCACTCTCAACTACATTTCATCTTCTATTTCATTATCATACATCTAGACAAATTTATACATTTCCATCAAGTTATTATGGGGAAACCTTGCATTTATCCCATAGACTAAATCAAATGGGGCACAACCTATTGCCTTCTTCACAGTCACCATGTCTACCCAGATTGCCAATCTTAATTTAGAATCCCACGCCTTCTTAATTTGATCTAGGATTCTCTTGATAATCTTCATCAAGATTTTATTTCTTGATTATGCTTGTCCATTTCCTTGTGGGTGGTAAGGTCATGAGTAAGAGATTTGGATGCCATGCTTCTGTCAAAATTCCATGTATTCTTCAGACCTGAAACACATTGCATTATCTGACACAATCTTCTCTAGACATCCAAATCTAGTCACTATATTGTTCATTAAGAAGTCAATTACCACCTTACTAGTTTCTTTCTTCATTGGAATCGCTTCCACCCACTTAGTAATTTATTCAGTGGCCACCAATATCCATGAATTGCCTCCACTTGATTTAAATGCCATCTCTCCTACAAAATCAATACCCCATTGCTAGAATGTAGATTATACTGAAATTGGTTTTAAAGGTAAGTTACCAAAGAATTTCAACTTACCAGATAAACACTGACAAGCATCACATGTCCTCACTAATTGGTGTGTGTCCTTAAAAATAGTAGGCCACCAAAACCCAACCCTCATTACTTTGTGTGCAGTTGTTTTGGCCATATAATGCCCTCCACAAACTCCACTATGCATTTCATTCAAGAGTTCATTTGCTTGATCTTGGTCTACACATTTCAACATAACACCTTCTCCATTTCCCCACCAGAGCTTCCCTATTATGACAACATATTTAATAGCATGTAACTTCAATTTCCTCTTCTCATTTTCACCTAAATCATCAGGACATTTCATCTTTTGTAAATAATAGATCACACCCTTGTACCAATCAGAATGCTCCATGTCACATATGTGTGATCTATTCTCTTCCTCAAGAAAATTTATCTGAGTTTCTTCCAGATTAGTTAGGGCCATAAGCTTGGCTAATCCTTGTCCTCTCACCAACTTGGTAATTTGGATTTCAATGTTAAATTCTTGGATCCTGTTGATCCATCTACATCTTCTTCCTGACACTTCATGTTGTGTAAAAATGTCCTTCACAACAACACTGGGTACATAAGTAATCACAGTAGCTCCCATCAAATATGCCTTGAAAGCTTTCACTACTTTTACTAGTGCATATGCCTGTTTTTCATTTATGTCATATTTAAGCTCTATAACCTGCAAGGACTTGCTAAAAAAGGCTATAGGCTATTCAAAACCCTCAACATTCTTTTGTAGTAACACAACTACAATTGTGTGGAATGAAGCAAATGAGAAAATTTGCAAGGGTTTGGAAAAATCAGAGGTTCTTAACACATGAGCTTCCTTTATATCTTGCTTAATGGCCTAGAAATCTTGTACTGACTCTTCTTCCCATTCAACCTTGGCCCCTTTCTTAAGCATCTTAGAAATAGGGCAAACTATCTCATGAAATTTTTTTATGAAACTCCTTAAGAAATTGATCTGTCTGAAGAGAGATTGTATTCCTTTGACATTTCAAGGTTGTGGAACCATATCTATTGCAATTACCCTTTTTAGATCAATTTTGACCCCATCCTTAGAAATAATATGTCCCAACAACTTTCCCTCCTTTAATCCAAAAGCACACTTCTTTGGATTTAAGGAAATACCATATTCCAATGCCCTATATAACACTTTCTCTAAATGTTCACAATGGCCATCTTCTTTCTTGGAATATGTTGTTAGATCATCCTAATAAATCACCAAAAACAAATTAATAAAATCTGAGAATGCCACATCCA